>OX638368.1:67967694-68567694 GCA_951812925.1 Calliopum simillimum
TAAGGGACTTAAGGGCAGCTTGGCTGTCAACATAAAAATTTAAGCGCTCGACGCCACTGCTCGCCATTACATTTTCCGCCGCCATACTAATCGCCTCCAACTCAGCTTGAAAGATGCTACAGTATTGTGGCAATTTATACTTTAATGTTGTATTATAGGTGGGAATGAAAACCCCAGCCCCCACCCCTGCTTCTTGTTTAGAGCCGTCTGTGTAAATATTAATAGAATTCGATGTGTCTGAAGCTAGCTTAACCCAAGAATTTCTCGATTCTATGTTAACAGAGAACTTCCTATCAAGATGCAGTGTTGGTTTACAATAGTCAGTCGATGTAGACTTATTTGATGTTGAGATTTAAAGTTTGTATATTAAACAAATTTCTGTTGTTTTTTTATAAGTATTCTGTGTTGTTTTTCTTCCCTTCTTTTGATAAAAAATGTTATATACTCAAATTTGGAATCAAAAACATTTTTTCAAACAGAGTTTGAAAAGTTTACAAAAAATCATACGCAATAAAATAAAAAGAAAAAAAAACAAATCAAAAATATTTTTTTTATCATAAAAATTAAATAAAGCAAATCCGTTTTGAGTTCGTATTTGAAGTATTTACGGAATCGAAACGGATTTGCCCAGGTTCGAATCCTACCAGGGGTGGATTTTTACCCTTTATTTTTCTTCCTTTTTTTTCTTTTTATTATTTTTTAATTGCTAATAGGCGCATCAAAACGGTTTTTTTCTGTAAATATACAGCATTAACATATTTAAAAGCAAATCCGTTTTGAATTCGTTTTTAAATAAGTTTCGGATTCAAAACGGGCCCGCACTGCGGAATTTAATTTTTTTTTATTCGCTAATAAGCGCTTCAAAATGTTTTTTTTTTTTTTTATCTAAACAAAGCGTTTTGAATTTGTTTTTGATGTACGTTACGGGTTCGAAATGGATCCGTTACCGCGGATTACGTTTTTTATACCTTTATGAACTCGTAATGGATTCGAAACGGATCCTCATCCGTTTTTGTGCACATTGGGTTTTAACTAACTCTTGAAGAGTTGATTGCATTGACATCATAAATTGATTCAATGTTTGCGTTAAGTTTGTAATTTGACTTTCTAAACTATTTTGTTGTGTATTTATTGTGCCTGATTTCAATTTGGATTGCCTTGTTGTTGGACAAATTTATGTGTAGTAATTACATTATGGTTTAAATTACGATTCACTTGTCTTTTCTCAGAAATTTTTGCTTTAAGCTCTCTATAAATAGGGCAGCCCCTGTAATTTACAGTGTGGTCTCCTTGACAATTAGCGCACTTTTTTAAATTAGCTTCATTTCGCAACTTGATTTTGCATTCAGAAATGTGGTGAAGCTCTCCACATGCAACACAGACAGCGTGTAGGGTACAATTTGATTTTGTATGCCCATACTCTTGGCAATTAGTGCACTGTACCGGGCCATTTCGTTTATGGGGTTCCTCTACTACTACTCGGCGGTGAAGTAAGTATTGCAGCTTATAGATTGGATGAATCTCACTCTTTTTTAATTTGACAGAGTCAGGGTGAAGATCAACCTTAAACATTGGTTGAGGAACCTTTTCTTTGTTTAAAATATTGATTACAGATTTAGGAACGAAATTTTTTGTTCCAACGCTTCTTTAATTTCTTTTGGGTCAACTGACGATTCGATGCCCTTAATGACAACAGAAATACCTTTGCTGCTTTTCAGCTGGTATGTGTAGCATGAGTTTTTGTTGTCATTACCCAGTGTGCCAAACGGACTCGTTTCGGATCCGTAACGGGTTCATATTTTCGTTCTTTTTATCCGTTACGGAATCCGTAACGTATCCGTTACTGATCCGTTTGCGCGAAGGATTCCTAAAAAAAAAACGAATCGTTTTTTCTTCTTTTATGGATCCGTTTCGAACCTGTAACGTACATCAAAAACGAATTCAAAACGGATTCGCTTTTAATAATGTTAATGCTGCTTATAAAAAAAAAAGAAAACAGGGTGAAGCGCTTATTTTTAATTAAAAAAAAAACAAAATAACAAAAAAAAAAAAAAATTACTAGCCCGGCCGGGAGTCGAACTCAGGCTCCCGGGGCATTACTCTTTCATACACGAGACGTTAGACAACTAGGCTATTGACCGATATGATGTTTACTTAACTGATGTAGACTTATTTGATGTTGAGATTTAAAGTTTGTATATTAAACAAATTTCTATTATTTTTTTATAACCCAGTGTGCCAAACGGACTCGTTTCGGATCCGTAACGGGTTCATATTTTCGTTATTTTTATCCGTTACGGAATCCGTTACGTATCCGTTACTGATCCGTTTGCGGGAAGGATTCCTAAAAAAAAAACGAATCGTTTTTTCTAATTTTATGAATCCGTTTCGAACCTGTAACGTACATCAAAAACGAGTTCAAAACGGATTCGCTTTTAATAATGTTAATGCTGCTTATAAAAAAAAAAGAAAAAAGGTTGAAGCGCTTATTTTTAATTAAAAAAAAACAATATAACAAAAAAAAAAATTACTATCCTCGGCCGGGTGGCGAACCCAGGCCCCCGGGATTCTACTCTTTCATACACGAGACGTTAGACAACTAGGCTATTGAGCGATATGATGTAGGGTTATCTGATGTAGACTTATTTGATGTAGAGATTTAAAGTTTGTATATTAAACAAATTTCTGTTGTTTTTTTTATAAGCATTCTGTGTTCTGTGTTACATACTCAAATTTGGAACAGAAAACATTTCTTCAAACAGAGTTTGAAAAGTTTACAAAAAATCATACGCAATAAAATAAAAAGATGATAAAAAAAATATTTTTGATTTGTTTTTTTTTTTTATTAAAATTAATTAAAGCAAATCCGTTTTGAGTTCGTATTTGAAGTATTTACGGATTCAAAACGGATTTGCCCAGGTTCGAATCCTACCACAGGTGGATTTTTACCTTTTATTTTTCTTCCTTTTATTTCTTTTTATTATTTTTTAATTGCTAATAAGCGCATCAAAACGGTTTTTTTTGTAAATATACAGCATAAACATATTTAAAAGCAAATCCGTTTTGAATTCGTTTATACATACGTTTCGGATTCAAAACGGGCCCGCACTGCGGAATTACCCTGGTTCGAATTCTACCATAGGCGGATCGATAATTTTTTTCATTTTATTTATTTTTTTATTCAAACGAAGCGTTTTGAATTCGTTTTTGGTGTACGTTACGGGTTCGAAATGGATCCATTACCGCGGATTACGTTTTTGATACCTTTATGAACTCGTAACGGGTTCGAAACGGATCCTTATCCGTTTTTGTGCACATTGGGAAGTATTCTGTGTTGTTTTTCTTCCCTTCTTTTGATAAAAAATGTTATATACTCAAATTTGGAATCAAAAACATTTTTTCAAACAGAGTTTGAAAAGTTTACAAAAAATCATACGCAATAAAATAAAAAGAAAAAACAAATCAAAAATATTTTTTTTATCATAAAAATTAAATAAAGCATATCCGTTTTGAGTTCGTATTTGAAGTATTTACGGAATCGAAACGGATTTGCCCAGGTTCGAATCCTACCAGAGGTGGATTTTTACCCTTTATTTTTCTTCCTTTTTTTTTCTTTTTATTATTTTTTAATTGCTAATAGGCGCATCAAAACGGTTTTTTTCTGTAAATATACAGCATTAACATAGATAAAAGCAAATCCGATTTGAATTCGTTTTTACATAAGTTTCGGATTCGAAACGGGCCCGCTCTGCGGAATTTAATTTTTTTTTATTCGCTAATAAGCGCTTCAAAATGTTTTTTTTTTTATCTAAACAAAGCGTTTTGAATTCGTTTTTGATGTACGTTACGGGTTCGAAATGAATCCGTTACCGCGGATTACGTTTTTTATACCTTTATGAACTCGTAATGGATTCGAAACGGATCCTCATCCGTTTTTGTGCACATTGGGTAAAGTTTTTAGCGACAGTACGAAAATTATCCTCAGTTTTTACTTGAATCTTCGTTTCATGAAGATTCCCTCTTGTCAGGGGGACTATAAAAAAGTTATCGTTCCCAATAAGCTGAGTTAATAATAACACTAGAGAATTCGAACTACGTTCACGCAAGTAAATTGGGGGTGGTTTAAAGTTTTTAGGTGGTGGAGTAGGATTTTTATCGCTTGTATCGCTAAGCTCACCTAATGCAGCAAATCGATTGCCAGACAAAACATTTGTTATTGTTTCTGTTTTGTTGGTTTTATTTTGTTTTGGAATTGCCTAAGCCATGTTTTTGTGGGCTAAGCTTTCTTTTTGAATTCATGGTCATGTATCGATCAATGCCAGTTTGAACTTTTTTGTTTACTTCTGTGGTTGTTGTTTTTGGAATAGCACCATTATTAGCATTTGTTTGCATTGTTGTAGAATTGTTTACATTTGCAGCATTGTTAACATGTTGCAAACTCTCTTTATTAATAATGTTGCTATCAGAAGACAGCGGCATATTAAGATTAGGCGATGAGCATTGTTTGCTCCATGAATTTTCAGAATTTGTTTGCGTTTGCGCAGAAGGTGAGGAACTTTGCGTAGATGTTGTTAAATTATTTAAATTGGACAGCGCACTCGCTGGGAGTGAAAAATTTTTTATTGCAGATGTGCTAGTGTTATTTTGATTTAAAGCATTTTTATGAAATTGCGCGGGAGAGCGTGCTGGAGTCGCAGTACTTACTGTGCTTGTAAAACCGGTTTGGTTTGTATTGTGAACCGGTGGGGGCGAGCGTTGAACACTCATAGGCATTCAAGCTCTTGTAAATTTATAAGCATTATTTTACACTCAACTTTTGTAACGAAATGTACTTCGTATGAGTTGAAAAATTTTTTGTATTGGGTGTACAACTTAAAAACCGGAATTTGACGGTGGATGTCCGTACTAACAAATATCGTGAAAGCTCGAACTTTATATATATGTCATTTTGAAGGTACATTTGACAGCTGTCAAAATCAGTCAACAAAGCAATTTTATCTTGTGTGCATCATTATTATTTTTCACGATGAATAACTTCGAAAATTGGAGAAAAAGACAGCATTTGCGGGAGGTTCTGTTGGGTCATTTTTATGCAAAGAAAACTGCTGCCAAAAGTAATTTTTGCATCGGATCGTGACTGGGGATGAAAAATGGATCCATTACGACAACTCGAAACGCAAACATTCATATATGAAGCCCGGACAACCAGGACCTTCCCAGCCAAAGGCAAATATCCATGGTGCCAAGGTAATGCTCTGTAATGCTCACAGGTTACCTCTATCGAACACAATTAATACGTTTGAAGCGTGCCATCATCGAAAAACGCCCGGAAAATGCGACCAGACACGAAGCAATAATTTTTCATCATGACAACGCTCGGCCACATATTGCTGCCCCAGTCAAAAATTACCTGGAAAACAACGGATGGGAAATTTTGCCTCAACCGCTTTATAGCCCAGACCTTGCACCATCAGACTACCATTTGTTCCGATCGATGCAGAATGCCCTATCAGGAATACGCTTCACTTAAGTTCAAGATATCGAAAATTGGATAGATTCATTTTTGGCCGCCAAGCCGGCGCATTTTTTTTGGGATGGAATTCATAAATTGCCTGAAAGATGGGGAAATGTTGTACCTTCCAATGGACAATACTTTGAATAAAATATATCGAGCCCTAACCGCAACAGTAGCGTATGCGACATATTTTCGAAATTTTTTTTTTGATGCAAATATGTTCTAAAATGTCATTCACATCTATATGCCAAATATTAAAACTGAATTTTGTGTATTAACAAAGATATCGCACTTTCAATTATGTCGTAAGAGCCACATGTGTTTTTTTGTTGACCGCAAAAAGAACGTAAGCACCTCAAAAACCAGAGAAGGAGGCGTGGGAGGTATGAAAAAGTGTATATATTTCTCGTCAGAATCACCTTTGATGTCAGTATAGCCATGTCCGTCTGTTTGGATGGATGTTTGTGTGTCCGTGGAAATATTATTCACGGGAAAACTTAGATAATTCGACGAAATTTTGTAAAGAGGGTTCGTTGTAAAAGTTAGCTCGAAGGATTGAAAATGAAGCTTGAAGCCCCAGTCTTTTACTTTGAAAATTAGTTTGAATTATATCGATATCTTTTTTTGTCTTCGAAATATCGTAAGCAAAAATATCAAAAAAACGTGGATTTTTCCTTTTTTCACCTTTTCAGGTTTGAATAATTCGAAGAAGAAAAAATGTATCGATATAATTAAAGCTGGGTTTTGAAGTAAAATAATACGGCTTTAAGGTGTTTTTTAATGTTTTCCCTCTTCTATTATATAACCTCAAACGAATAAAAAAAAATTTTATTTTAACTTTTCAGAAAATGGATGGAAAATTTGTCTTTAGGCTAGGATTTCTCTCAAACCATTTTAGATATAGCAATTCTAAAACCAGATTCGGATTCAACATCAAAATTTACATTGAAAATAACTTTTATTGTTTTCGTTCGTTGCTAATTTTCTAAAAAAACGCGAAAGTTCATTTTTTTTTAACAAAAGTTGTTAAAAATACAATATCTCGTTAACGCGATCAGTTTACACTTTCAAAAACAATATTTTTGAATCTACAAATAAACAGAAAACTAACTGCACACCCTGTTTTTAGTTAGTTTTTGTTAAACTTTTTTGTTTAATGCAGAAACAATGTGAAGACCATTTGGTAACCTGAATTCGACCCGGAAAATCGATTAGCTCGTTGACCGATTTTAAAAAAAAAAAAATGTTCTGTATATTTCGACCTCTATGGACAACTTTGCAAAAAAAAAGACCTGGAGTGGGACTGCATCGGAGTAAAACCAAGTTCAAACGATGTGTGTGTGTGATATTTTGTAAGTTTTTAGTACTGTAAATTAATAATATTACAGTCAATCTGACCGTTTTTGTGGGTTGGTACAATTTCAACCGTTCAAATTGTTAAAAATTTCTTTCTGTGTATTGAATAAATGTAATAAATGTATTCTTCAAAGGCAAAACCATGTAATTTCAAAAACGTATGCGCCACATTTTGATTTCGATCTTCGCCAAGAGTGACTGCGAAAATGTCGTATGCGCCATAAATGAGTGAAACAGGCACAAAATCAATTTAAAAACGCGTCTATTGTATATATGAGATCTAATATAGACTACATTTAACGTTTTAAAAAAATCCGCCATGCATGTTCGAAAAAAAATTAAAAAAACTCTCTCCTGTAAAATTTGCTTTTTGTCGCATACGCTACTATTGCGGTTAGGGCTCGATATTGTAACATTTTTCCACAATAAAGCATCAAATTTCGCTAAAAAATTCCGGTTTTTAAGTTGTACACCCAATAGTATACTTATAGGCCTGAATAATTTATTCAAGTAGGTACAGTACGACAAGAGAAATCTTTTGTAATGAGAAAAAAACAGCAACAAAGTTGACAGATGTCTCAGCTTTTGTTTGTTGGTGTTTTAATCACTTAATAATGCGCCAAAAACAACATCTACAGCAAAAGCAATCTAATTTAACCCAATAAGAGGAAAATCAGTTTGAAACTTTGCTGAATTTGATGTTTTTCAGATGCAAAATTTTATACACTTTCAGATGAGATACTTGCCGAATTTTAGAACTTTGTGTTGCTTGAGAGAATTAAAAATTTACAAAAGTATATACGCACTTGTCACTTTTTTCCAACTTTTAGGTAACAGAGTTGTCTGATCATGACTTGTTATTCTGTCCAAATACCTTTTCTTACCTTGACTTAAAGTCGATCAATTTATATGCACGGTCAAATGATCTTTACATAAGTCCTTTGGAATGAAGTCTGGTTTGTGGAAACAGTTGACATACTCGCAACAAAAAACAATTTTTTTTTTTCTTCTTGAATCAAGAACCAATATTTAGTTTACGTTGCGTTGCAATAAACATTTGTTCCAATTCCAATTCCAAAATTATCTTTATTCATGTTTCGTTTGAATTAAAATTCATAATTTATCAATTTAGCGACTTAGCTTATAAGCTATTACAACTACGAAAGATAGTTATTAGTTTTAACAATACTAGAATATAATTTCTTTGGATAAAACATACCCTTTAGAATAAATAGACTTGTTATATTACAAATACAAACCTAAAATTAAACAAAAAACATAGATATATCTTATTCTAGCCTAGACATGAAGCGGGTGGTTATGTTATTGAAATATTCATTCAAATGCTCAATTTCAGCATCATTGTGAGCTGCTTCTGTAGATGACCACCAATTACGATTTAAGCACATTTTAAGCAATTTATTTTGCGCAATTTGCAGCTTTTTGAGGTGACTTTTAGCAATATTTTGAAAAACTGGACATACGTATGCTATAATTGGCCTGAATACAACTTTGTATAACAGTAGTTTGTTATTTCTACTCAGGTTAGAGTTCTTGTTAATTATGCTGTATAACATTTTGATGGATTTGTTGATTTTTTCTAAAGTGTAATCGATGTGGTTTTTAAAAGTTAGTTTTTTTGTCAAAAAACTAAGCCCAAATATTTGACTTCATGCTCCCAATTTATGAAATGTTATTGATGCAAATAGGTCTCCTCGGGATTTCAAGAGTTCTCCGGCGCGTAAAGAAAATTGCTTTGGCCTTAGAGATGTTAATTTTAATTTTCCATTTTAGATAGTATGTCATATAGGTAGATAATGCATTTCGTAGGGTAAGAACTATTGGGGCTCGATATCTTGAAGTGGCATAAAAAGCTGTATCATTAGCAAAAAATGCTCGAAAGCCATTTGTGAGATGCGGTGCATCTGATATAAATATATTATATAATGTTGGGCTAAGTACAGCTCCTTGTGGTACTCCAAATGGTATTTGGTGACGTATGGATTTTGTTTGCTTGATCGAAACTATAAAAGAACGGTCTCTAAGGAAACAATTGCATATATTAATTAAATATCGTGGGAAACCATAGTCGATCATTTTAAGTATAAGTCCAGAATGCCAAACTGAGTCAAAAGCTTTCTCAATGTCACATATTGGGTCATATTAATAAAACTTTGCTAAAACTCGAAGCAATTGCTTCAATTTGTAGCATTTACTTCAATTCGTATGTGAAAAAATATTTTTTAGCATTTGCTATGTTCGAAAAAAGCTTTTGCTTAAATTGGTATGAATAAAAAGACGTTACTCGTAGCATTTGCTTGAATATTCTGAGTCTGCTCTCTAGCTGACTACGAGAGTTTGCTAGGTACTTTTTACACATAAATCATGCAGAAATCTTGTTCTATATTGGTTGCCGTAAATTTTCATAGGGATAGAAATTAATTAAATTTTAAATTTAATTACCTAAAATGAATCTGCATATTATACTTCTTGTATCGATTGTGTTGGCACACAGCTTTCGTTGTAAAATCAGTATAAAGCCAAGAACTATAACTATTAACTATAAATTACCAAGACTGAAAAGCGGTCTTGGTCTTGATGATTATCGTGGCCAAGCAGTCTTGGTCCTGCAAAGATATCAGCGCCTTACCAAGACCAATAACAAGACTCGAGACCAAGACTAATCTTGCTAAACCCCATTGAAGAATGAGAAAATTTTTTTTTTTTAATACGATTCTTTTATTTCCATGCCCCCTGCAATCAAAAAAAAAAAAAAAAACAACATTTGCACATGAAAAAAAAGAAAAACGGCCTGTCTCCTGGTTAACTCCCAGAAACTTTATCAAATGTTGATACATTCAACTTCTTCCATGACGCAAGTTGTTGGTGTGCCTACACTTCTTGCGGCAATTGGTAGTTCTTGGATGCAACCAAGCATAGCATTTACGGCATATCATTTTGTCGCAATTCGTTTTTGTGGAAAATTACGCACAGATCGCCCAATAATACAGTTTGATTCAAAGCCTTGCTTAACTGATGATTTGGTGCCAGCATTCCAAGACCTTCTAGAGAACGGGTTTTTTGTATTGTGCACAAATGATAATTCATATTTTGCCTGCACATTTTGAACAATTCCAGAAGAAAAATTTTATTGTTTATTTCAATTTATTTCAATTTTTATTTGTATTTTAAATAAATAATGTCAAATATGACAAAGCAAATGCTAGTTTCGATTTTTCGAACTTGCTATAGCAAGCATAAATTTTATTCATACCAATTTTAAGCAAATGCTATTTGCATTTACTTTACTACAAAAGTTATCTTGAAGCAATTGCTATTTTTTATTAATACCACCCATTGTAGTATCATCCCTGTGGATTGTAACATTTCTTTTTATTACTTTAATATCTAATTTACATGAATTTTATCACTGAAAATCTATGTTTTTTTTTAAAATTTTTACTCGGGGTGTCAAACGGCTGAATTTAGAAGTTGAACATGTTTAAAATGTGAAAGAAATTTTAATTTTGTTAAATCTGGTTAGCAACTTGAAAGTCCTAATCTTTGCCTTTAAAACCTATTTTAAATTATGTTGATATCTTTTTTTTCCTCGAAGAAATCCTAACCTAAAAAGACACAAAAGTGCAAAAAACCCGTTTAGCCAATATTTCGGTCTACGATATCTCTTAGAAACATGAAGATATAAACATAATTTAAATTAGGTTTTAAAAGATTAGTGCTTTCAAGTGCCTTAACCACATTTAACGAATAAATGATATGTTACATAAATGTGCTAACTGAACAAAACGCTGCATTGTGAATAGCACTTTCTTCTTCTTTATTAACAGCTGACATTTGTCTATGTTTTGGTTTTGCACGATCTGCCTGCTGAATTTTGTACAAAATTTTCTAGAAAATAATAAAATAGTTTTTTAAAAATCCAGAAAAAAATTAACAGTTTGAACAAAGCCACATTACGTTTGTTCAATATTGCCGCCAGTGCCAAGGCAAATTCGCTGAAAAATGTTTTCGGTAAACGCGACCTTACACCATTTGGCACTTGTCGAAAAATCCAGATTATTCGGGTAATGGACATGCTACGGTTTTAAATGTTCAATAGCCAAGCTTAGGGTGCAGCTGCGGTTGTGGTATTAAACATCACATTCACACCAAGGGTGAACGCGAATTGGTTGAGTTTCAACTGAAGAAATTGTTGCAGAGCGTAAGGCACAAAAAGCCAAAGCTGTGTCAACTGCTTTGGATGGATTCACTATTAAATTGCTAATCAAGCAGGGCGACAAGGAAAAAGTTGTCGGTTTCAACGTCAATCATGCAGTTTACACTGAGGAAGAACCCGAAATTGATCCAAATGCTGGTAAACCCGGTATGGGTGAAATGCGTAGCTAGCCACAATTTGAAATAGACGTTAGGGGCAACACAACATTATCATTCACCTGCTCCTTCCTACAAGGAACACCACAGAGGGTGAATATAATGGCGTTTTTGGTATTGATGAAATGTGTGTTTTTGAAGGCGAGTGGAATGATAAGGTATACGCTGTTGCTGGTGATGTGCTCGATGGTTATCTATATTATTAACCTATAGCCCAGGCAAATTAGCATAAAAATAGACGTTAAATAACAATAATAAGGGGAAAGCTGAAAATCGGTACAGACCTTAAAAACACCATTATAAATAATCTGTCAAAAGTCCCCATTGATCCCATGTGAGCTAAAAAAGTTATTCAAGGTCAAAGGTCACAAAAAATATAGTTTTTTGGAAATATCCCGCCAGCGGTAACTTCTAGAGAAAAATTTTTGTCGGCAATTTTGTAGCTTATAAAATTTCCTATAAAAACGTTTCACATTTTGTTTTCATGCGATTTATACATAGTTTGGGAGATATCCTGATTTAAATTGAGGCAAAAATTATTAAAATGTGTGTGCCGCTCATGAGTGCGCATAGTGATGTGTTGAGCTTTAAATTTAATTATCTCATGAACGGTGAGTCAGACGTTAAAAGTAAAAATACCGTTTATAGGGTATTGCTTGCTTTACAAACTGCATGTTGTTTTTCTTTCGTGCGATGTATAGTTTAGGAGATATCTTTCGACAATCCTGAAATTTAGAAAAAAACAATTTTTTCAAAATATCTCAGAAACGATGTGCCCTAGGAAAATTTTTTTTCATGCATTTTGTAGTACGTGCGATTCCCTATGACGCACAGTGTCGCGAGCCCATATATAGAGCGGCCAAAACTAGTAAACGTTATCCGATTTTGATAAAACTTTGCACGGTGATGCTTTTTGTTAAGATTATGAAAATATTCGAAAATGGGCGTGGTCCGCCCCTTTTTAAACCGACTCTCAGTACAAAAGTATTAGTATCGGGTGATTTTTTTAAAGGTTTTTTATACCATTAAAACGGTTAAATATTATCCCTTTAAATGCTTTTTGGTTTTTCACGATCGGATAAGAAGCATAAAAGTTATAGGAGATATAACTTAAAATTGAAGTGAAATATTTCAATTTAGGAAATTCACTCATTTTGGAAAGTAAAAAAAAAAAGACTTTTACTTAAAATATTGGGTTCAAAAGCTAAACAATTAAAAAGATGAAATTTTAAGCTTTAAAATACTTTTTGATCTATTCTGATCGGTTGATAAACAAAAAAGTAAGGGACGTTAGAGTTCAAAGATAATATGATATATTTGCAATTTTGGTACTCGCTCGTTTTAAAAAACGAAAAAAATTACTCTTAAAAATTACTTATCTCGGTCAATTTTTATGCTAGAAAGATGTTTTAAAAACCAAAATTTGCAAAATTGCATCAACTTTAATTTTAAATTCGACTAACGGTTTTGAAGTTATTTGTCAAAAAATGACTTTTTTGATCTTTAAACCCCCAAAAAGGGGGTCAAACCCCCTGTGGAGCTGAGCAACTTTTTTTTTGTAAGGTGACTATGGTTCAATAAACAACTGTGTCAAGTTTCAAGCCCGCAGCAATTTTTCTTTTTAAGATATTTAATTTTACTATCCTAAGAATATTAATTTTTTATTGAAATTTAATTGAGGTCACTTTAGAAAATTAACGAAAAAAAAAAAAAATTGGGGCTCATTGGGGCACTTTTTTTTTCATGTGCTTACACACTGCACTTACGTCTTTTGTTTCTTATTAAGGCAGTAGGGTCTTTTGCGTCATTCTTTTTTTTATGGTCTCCCAAAGTTTTCTTTAGAATTCACAAATAAGCAAAACTAGTAAGGGTGTAAAATTTGGCCTGGCCATACATTAAATACCCTACACTGCAGTATTTTTCAAATTTTGCTCATATGGGAGGTGCTACGCCCTCTTGTCCGAGTTCACCCAGTTTTTGTTCAGAGCTTGCATTTATAGTTTTTAGTGTCTGAGTGAAAAACTTTTTTAGTAAAGCGTTTTGAAGCTTTTGCTTATATAGGAGGTGCCACGCCCTCTTGACCGAGTTCGTCTAGTTTTAGCTTAGAGCGTGCATTAATAGTATTTAGTATTTGAGTGAAGTTTAGTTGGATTATCTCAAAAAACTGTTTCAGTATAGCATTTTGAAACTTTTGCTTATGTGGGAGGTACCACGCCCCCTTGTCCATTTTCACCCAATTTTTGTTGAGAGCTTTCATTCATGATTCTTAGTGTCTGAGTAAAATTTGGTTCGAATATCTCAAAAAACGCTTTCAGTATAGCGTTTTTAAGCATTTGCTTATATGGGAGGTGCCATGCCCTCTTGTCCGAATTCGCTCAGTTTTTTCTCAGAGCTTGCGCTTACAATTTTTGGTATTTATGCGTATTTTGGTTGCACTGTCGTGAAAAATACTCCTAAAATTGCATTTTGAATATATTTTTTGTATGGGCGGTAGGCGTGTCCGTTGACCGATTTCGCTCATTTTCAATCCCCCGAGCTAGCTTTGGCGACGGAGGCAATGTACCAAATTTCATTAAATTATCTTGCTCAGTTTTCCCAAAAAGTGTATTTCAACACACAGCCAGCCACCCAGCCAGACAGACGGACATGGCTATATCGACTCAGGAGGTGACGCTGATCAAGAATATATATACTTTTCTATATCTGCCACGCCTCCTTCTCTGCGTTACAAACGGAAGGACAAAGTGAATATACCCTGGGTGTAGGGTATAAAAACATATGTCCAATAAAGTAACTGTAAACAAAAGTTTAATAAAAAAATCTGCTCAAAAATTGCTCTATTATATAGGAAAAATATCATTTATTCCTAAAAAGTTTGTATTAACTAAGGTATTTAGTAAAATAGGCCTGCTTTAGATTTAAGAATCATGGAACGAAATTTTTTTTTCTTGTGGCATTTATTCTATTTTTCCAAAACTCTAAGTTTACGTGACTCGTACAACTATGCTTTTAAGATGTATTAATAATTTTTTTAAATTTCTATTAGTTTAAGTATACTTAACAATATGTCATCCTTGATGAGTTTATATTTTGACTTTAATTTTGACCCTTTTGGCCGCACTCGCGACACTGTGTGACGGTCTCTCCGAACACTTTTTTCGTCCGACTAACCGTTCATGAGATATCGCGATTTGAAAATCATTCGAAAATCAACTTTCAAATTATTTTACAATGCACACTCGTATGCCACAAGGTCTTTGCTTTGCCGTTGCTACGTCGACTGCGCACATTATCGTTTTCAGGGTTGTCACATCATATTTTTTTATGGAATTCTTAAAGCATACAATTTAGCAAAATAAAAAAAATAAATTTTTGTTTTAAAAATTTTATAAAAACTTTAAAAGCTCAACATTCACTTTTAGGGTTGCCACCTGGTTTTTTTTCGTATATTTGGTTTAATCCATGTACTATAAAAATAAAAAAAAAATGTTGGTTTTGAAACGCTTAGATAAAGTTTATAAAAACTCATTATACATTTTTGGGGTTGCCACCTAGTCATTCTATAAAATTTTGATTCAATCTCACTTTTTTTCGACTTAATTGAATTTTTTGGCTTTCAAATACAGTTAAATAATTTCTTCAAAAAATAAACAAAGCTTTCAGTGTTTCACCTGACCATTGCAAATTAAAAATGGGTTTGCTCTTCCAGCGGAACAAAAATAGAAAAAAATAAAAGCTTATTTGCAAACTAATTGAATATTTGATAAAGTTTGCTTTACTTTCCGGTGGTAAACTTTGAAACAGACTCCAACAGCCCAATATATGAGGAATGTTTATAGGCAGTAGCTAAATCAGATAACACTATGCAACAAATGAGTAAAAATTTTTTCCCCAGGGTATGCCATTATTCATTTCATATGTAAAATGGGCTGCTGATTCCGAAAATCACATTATTTTTTTTTTATTTCGTGTCGTTTTCGAGATATCGGTCATTTTCGGTTTTCGGACCAAAAAAAAGATAGTTCCAATTAAATACAAATATCTCAAGAACCAATGTTTGTATTGAAACGAATTATATGTCATAGTAAAGGTAATTAAATTACCTACAAATGATATTCAAATCTCTTTTTGGTTGGTTTGTTAGTTTCGGCGAAATAAATTGATTTCTAAAAAAAACATTTTTTTTTTTTCGAATAAATTAACAAAATATCAAAATCAACTGCAGATTTATACGAGAAGAAATAACTTTTTCATAATTTTTTTTTGTTTTTGTATCATAGACTATATATTTGTGAAGAAAATAAGATACCACTTAAAAAAATCGATGGGAAAATGCAAAAGTTGTATACAATTCATTGATAAATTACTAAAATGCGTTTTTGCCTATTTTTTTCGGTTTTTTTAGTAAACTGTCGATAATTTGAAACTTTTTGTAAAACAAATGAGAAAATCCAAAAAATTCTTAAAGTTAGTTAAATGGAACATTGTACTATGCTCCATATTATGTTCAATTTTGAATGATTTTCAAGTCGCGATATCTCATGAAGGGTAAGTCTGACGAAAAAGCAATTCGGAGAGACTCTTATAGGGAATCGAACGTTCTACAAAATGCATGAACAATTTTTTTTTAGGATGAACCGTTTTGGAGCTATTTTGAAAAAAACGGTTTTTTTCTAAATTTTAAGTTTGTTGAAGAATATCTCGTAAACTATAGGTCATGTGAAAAAAAAAATGAAGTGAAGCTCATAGTGAAATTAATTCCCTATAAAAATGTGTTTTTGTTTTGAACGTGTGGCTCACCGTTCATGAGTTATCGTAATTTTAAGCTCAACACATAACTGTGCCTACTCATGAGCGGCATGCACAATTTACTAATTTTTTTCAAATTTTGAATTAGGATATCTAATGAGTTATAAGTCGTTCGGAAACAAGTTAGGGGTCATTTTTATAGAAAATTTTATAAGCTACAATATTGCGCCACAATATTTTTCTCTGAATGTTACCGTTAAAGAGATTTTTGTAAAAAACTGGTTTTGGACGCCATTTTTCCAATATGGCGGTGCAAGCGAACACGACTCGAGGTAGCAAAGTTGAAATTCTGAAAGAGCACATCGAAATCTATAAAGTAACTCATTTGCTAAAACCCGCAAAATTTTCCAGGTAACATCGTTTTATTCTCCCAAATGATTGTACTAGCATGCCAAAAAGACAAAAAATGATAATTGAAAACGCTTATTGAAAAAGCTCATTAAATACTGAACTCATGTAAAAATTATCCTTTTGTTAAGGTGTACGAGTTTGGTTTTGGTACTGAATAAGCTTGATTTCTGTAACTTTCTATTTATTTTCAAAAATAACTGAAAATTTCGAGTTTGGTGTTTTGTTAAAATTGAAGAATTAAATATTCTATTTAAAAATATACTTCAAGTTTCTTAAATTATTTTTGCGTACTAAGTTTCGGGGCATTGCAGAATAGTTGCTGTTCTAGTTCTAGTTGGTGTACGAGTTTGGCTTTGACCTACTGAATGTTTTTTAGTGCTCCGATTGGTTTACATTTAATATGAATGGGATAAGACAGGGGGTGTGGTACCCCCCATACCAAAAACGACGAAAAAGTGGTTTTGTTTGTTTTTTTGTCATTGCATCACGCCTAAACTTATAAATATATGGAAGCCATATTTTCACAATATCTACGCCTAACCTTCGGCCAGGTTAATATCGTAAAAGAAGAGGAGGCATTATGACGTGATGCACACGAAAAACAAAAATTGCAAGAAAAAAAAAAACCAAAACCCTATATCTCTGCACCTAAGGAAAGTATCAATTTGAAAATGTGTGCATGGATGTATATGGTATTTACCAAGGGGGGGATTAAAGCAAGGGGCGTTAGAACCCCATACAAAAAAATTCTGAACATTCAATAATTCTGCACCTATTGCAGTTATGAGATATGAATGGACATAGCTTTAACTTAAAGACATGCAGAAAATGGGGGATTGATCCAGTTGCGTTGTACACCCATACAAAAAAAAAAAAAAAACCCTAAATCATCGCGCCACCTACAGGAAAGGGCATAACAATGTTTGCCGGACCATCTAGTAGTAAATAAAAATTGAGAACGTCGTTTAACTAAACACGATTACTTATTATGTGGACTGCAATCTAAGGCTAACAATAACTTTGTGTATTTGAAACCGAATAAAAAGAAAAAGCTTTAGCTTGACAGTTCGAAAGTATGCAATTAGTGTTGTCACATTATCAAAAAATATGTTTCTTTCCAATATTATTCGTTCACTTTCTAATAACTGACATAATTTAAAAAGGAAAACATTCAGTTTTTTTCATTAAACTTACAAATTTATTCTCAATGACCCCTTAAACCAATTTCTTCAACAAAATTCAAAAAAATTAAAATTTATTTTTTTTAAATTTCTTAAAACTGACTAACTCAGTGCAACTGCTCATATATACTTTTGCATACCTATCATGCCTCCTTTTCTTCTTTACAAACGGAAAGACAAAGTGAATATAACCTAATAAAAAAATACAAAAATTTTATACTTTGACCACAATTTTTTTTTTTGCAATTTTCTTAAATTAAGAAAACTTTGCTTGCATGCACTCAATGCTTTATTTATTATGTATATGTACATACAGTGACTCACGAAATTGATCACGCTTTGGCTATGAATGCAAACAACCAATAAAAAGTCTGAAATGGGTTTGTATTTTTAATGTGTCTTTATATTGGTAAAACTGCATTAAATAAAGGAAAATAAACAAGGGTCAAATTCCATGAAAACTCTTTCTTAAATAAAAAGTAATAAAACAAAATCAAAAATACTCAGCGTGATCAATTTTGTGACTTCACATTATGAACCTCGGAAACTAATGTTAATATTTTGTATAGCCTCCTAGTGCATCAATAACTGCTTTTATTCTTCTGGGCATACTATCTAGAAGAGTTTCACAATTTTCTGGAGCAATAGCATCTCAAGCATTTTGAGCCTTAGGCCAAAATTCATTAAGAGTACCAATTTAACCTTCCATCGATTTTCACAATATGCCCCATAGGTACTCAAAAGGATTGAGGTCTGGAGATTTCGAGGGACATTTTATTGTTGTAATTCCATTATCTGAAAGCCATTTTTGTGTGCTCTTTGCAGTGTGTTTTGGACTATTGTCCTGCTAAAAGACAATAATCGAAGCATTTACTTTCAAATCTTGTAAAGTACCAAGCAAATGACTTCGTAGAATTTCACTGTTAGACTCTGCTGTTATTCGACCTTCAATTTTGGTAACTCTACCAACACCTCTAGTGGTCATACATACCCACACCATTATTGAGCCTTCTCCAAACTGAAGTGTGGGCTTAACGTAGTATGGCTGAAGTCTCGAACCCTTACTCCTCCAAACCCACGCACTGATTTCCGATCTTAAGTGGTTTATTTTGGTCTTATTTGACCATATAACCTTCTTCCAATCGTAAGCGCTCCAGTTTTTGTAACATTTGACAAGCTCCCAACGCAACTTTCGGTGCCTCAAAGGCTTTTAACTTTTGCACGCCCTTTGAGTCAACAAAGTTTGAGTTTAGAGGAGGCTCAGTAATCATGTTGGTATGTTTGACCACTAGAGGTGTTAGTAGAGTTACCAAAATTGAGAGTCGAATAACAGCAGAGTCTAACAACGAAATTCTACGAAGTCATTTGCTTGGTGCTTTACAAGATTTGAAAGTAAATGCTTCGATTATTGTCTTTTAGCAGGACAATAGTCCAAAACACACTGCAAAGAGCACACAAAAATGGCTTTCAGATAATGGAATTACAACAATAAAATGTCCCTCGTAATCTCCAGACCTCAATCCTTTTGAGTACCTATGGGGCATATTGAGAAAATCGATGGAAGGTTAAATTGGTATTCTAATGAATTTTGGCCTAAGGCTCAAAATGCTTGAGATGCTATTGCTCCAGAAAATTGTGAAACTCTTCTAGATAGTATGCCCAGAGGAATAAAAACAGTTATTGATGCACTAGGAGGCTATACAAAATATTAACATTAGTTTCCGAGGCTTATAATGTGAAGTCACAAAATTGATCACGCTGAGTATTTTTGATTTTGTTTTATTATTTTTTATTTAAGAAAGAGTTTTCATGGAATTTGACCCTTGTTTATTTTCCTTTACTTAATGCAGTTTTACCAAAATAGCGACACATTAAAAATACAAACCCATTTCAGACTTTTTATTGGTTGTTTGCATTCATAGCCAAAGCGTGATCAATTTCGTGAGTCACTGTATGTATTTTCTCGACTTTCTATATAATAAAATTTGTCAATTTGGAAAATAAACAGCTCTTGTGTAAGCGTATTATTTATTTTCATTTAGACTTGAGCACCTTAGCAAAGCGGTGCCCACAGTTATTGGAATTGGATTTATCAGATTGCACTGGATTGACATCAAACACCATTGGTATTGTGTGTAAATTTAAAATGTTAGAGTACTTATCACTGTCAAGATGTTATCAGATTCCCGCTTCATCCTATATGTAAGTACGATAGTAACCTATTTAAAATAACCATTTTAGGCTTTGTATGTATTCTTTTTGTATGGAAGTTATATTTGTATTACAGATTTTTAGAGACAAATAGTGTTTTCAGTTTCTGAGATAACTTTGAACTATAGTGTCTAAACTTACCACACAGAGTTTCTGATTTTCAACTATTGAAAATTGGTTTTTAATTTAACTTTAGTCATATATCTTCAAAGATCGATTTCACAACAATCTACCAATGTATTTTTTAATACCTTATTATAAAAAATGGAAGAGTGAGGAAAGAACGAACCAACTGTCAGGCCGGAAACTTTTTGGCACGGTACTTTACTAGATTTGTCTAGACTTGTCTTTTTTTATACCCTACACCCAGGGTATATTCACTTTGTCCTTCCGTTTGTAACGCAGAGAAGGAGGCGTGGCAGGTATAGAAAAGTATATATATTCTTGATCAGCGTCTTCTCCTGAGTCGATATAGCCATGTCTGTCTGTCTGGCTGGCTGGCTGGGTGGCTGGCTGTGTGTTGAAATACACTTTTTGGGAAAACTGAGCAAGATAATTCAATGAAATTTGGTACACTGCCTCCGTCGTCAAAGTTAGCTCGGGGGATTGAAAATGAGCAAAATCGGTCAACGGACACGCCTACCGCCCATACAAAAATTATATTCAAAATGCAATTTTAGGAGTATTTTTCACGACAATGCAACCACAATACATATAAGTACTACGAATTGTAAGCGCAAGCTCTGATAAAAATTTGAGCGAATTCGGACAAGAGGGCGTGGCACCTCCCATATAAGCAAAAGCTTCAAAACGCTATACTGAAAGCGTTTTTTGAGATATTCGAACCAAATTTGACTCAGACACTAAGAATTATAAATGAAAGCTCTCAGCAAAAATTGGGTGAAATCAGACAAGGGGGCGTGGCACCTCCCATATAAGCAAAAGATTCAAAATGCTATACTGAAAGAGTTTTTTGAGATAATCCAACTAAATTTCACTCTGACACTAAAAACTATAAATGCAAGCTCTGAACAAAAACTGGGTGTACTCGGACAAGAGGGCGTGGCACCTCCCATATAAGCAAACTTTTCAAAATACTGCAGTGTAGGGTATTTATTTTTTGGCCAGGCCAAAATTTACACCCTTACTAGTTTTTTATTTTGCTCGATACCAATTTTCTTGATCTGCGGGCTGTATGACAAAAGTTCCTGTGGGCCAATTATAACAGTTTTTGGAAAACTATCTTTTGGCATCGTTCTTAAACAAAAACGAAACAAGCTTCTGTTATTGTAAATAATGCTCTTATTATTGCATTTTGAAAATATTTTTTGTATGGGCGGTAGGCATGTCCGTTGACCGATTTCGCTCATTTTCAATCCCCCGAGCTAACTTTTACGACGGAGGCAGAATACCAAATTTCATTGAAATATGTTGTTCAGTTTTCCCAAAAAATGTATATACATACTTTTCCATACCAGGCACGCCTCCTTCTCTGCGTTACAAACGGAAGGACAAAGTGAATATACCATGGGTGTAGGGTATAAAAAAATGGAAACCGTCCGTCTTTAAATGATTAAATGCATATGCACCAAAAACCAAAATTTTCTTACATAAATTCTGAATAAGGTTGTTTCCGAGAGTGTAGGGAAGAATGCCCTAGCAGAGTGCTAGAGCTCGTAAAAATTACGTAGAGTTGTGCAGTAACACAAGAAAAACAGAGACGGCACTAGTATTAGTGGAGCCAATAAAGCATTTTAGACGGAAGTCCTCAAGAACAGCGATTTTGATAATTTTTTTTTTAAATGTAGTTTTTTTTTAAATTTTGTTTTTTTTGTAATTTTTTTTTTTTTTTTTAAATTTTTTTTTTTTTAAATTTTGTTTCTTTTTTTTAATTTAAAATCAAAAACATTATGGAGCACGGTCGGAATTATACAATTTTTTAAACAATATTTAAGGGGACATTCGCTTTTGTAATTGAAAAGAAAACTAGTAAGGGTGTAAAATTTGGCCTGGCCAAACATTAAATACCCTACACTGCAGTATTTTTAAAATTTTGCTCATATGGGAGGTGATACTACGCTCTCTTGTCCGAGTTCACCCAGTTTTTGTCCAGAGCTTGGATTTAATGTTTTTAGTGTCTGAGTGAAAAACGTTTTCAGTACAGTGCTTTGAAGCTTTTGCTTATATAGGAGGTGCCACGCCCTCTTGTCCGAGTTCGTCTAGTTTTAGCTTAGAGCGTGCATTTATAGTCTTTAGTATTTGAGTGAAGTTTGGTTGGATTATCTCAAAAAGCTCTTTCAGTATAGCATTTTGAAACTTCTGCTTATATGGGAGGTGCCACGCCCCCTTGTCCGATTGCACCCAATTTTTTGTCGAGAGCTTTCATTTATGATACTTAGTGTCTGAGTCGAATTTGGTTTGAGTATCTCAAAAAACGCTCTCAGTATAGCGTTTTGAAGCTTTTGCTTATATGGGAGGTGCCACGCCCTTTTGTCCGAATTCGTTAAATTTTTTTTTTCAGAGCTTGCGCTTACAATTCTTAGTATTTATGCGTATTTTGGTTGCATTGTCGTGAAAAATACTCCTAAAATTGCATTTTGAATATATTTTTTGTATGGGCGGTAGGCGTGTCCGTTGACCGATTACGCTCATTTTGAATCCCCCCAGCTATCTTTGACGACGGAGGCAGTGTACCAAATTTCATTGAATTATCTTACTCAGTTTTCCCAAAAAGTGTATTTCAACTCACAGCCAGACAGACGGACATGGCTATATCGACTTAGGAGGTGACGCTGATCAAGAATATATATACTTTTCTATATCTGCCACGCCTCCTTCTCTGCGTTACAAACGGAAGGACAAAGTGAATATACCCTGGGTGTAGGGTATAAAAACACTTATTAAAAATTTTATTCTGAAAAAACTATTATATTTATTGACAAAATTTCTTTTGGACATTGTTAAATATTGTCTAGAAAATATGAGGGCGTCATCCAAAAGTTACTTTTCAAAATGGTAGGACACTTTTCTCCGAACCTAATCAACCGATTTTAAAAAACCAAAAAGCATTCGATTACTCATAAAAAATATTAAACAATAAGCCTCTGAAAGTTTTAAAAAATAGCGCTCCCTTTTTTTACGGAACATTTTTTGAGGGTAAGTCCCTCAATTTTTTCGCATTTTTCATAAATATTCATACAAAAACTTCAAAATATAAAAAAGTATAAATTTTAAAGGCTTATTGTTTAGTATTGAGTCTCAAGAATAAAATCCATTTTAAATTTTTAAAAAATCTGTTACAGTAGGTCCACAACATGTCCTACCGTTTTAAAAGTGACTTTTGGATGACGCCCTCTACAGCAGCCAAGGGAAACTAAAAATAAAAAAAAAAATTTTTCCATATTCTTAAAACATTATATGGGAAATTCACAAAAATTGTGGAATTCTACAGTTTTTGAGGCACATTCACCAAACTTGGTGGAGAGGTCACTTTTTATATAAGAATCAAAAATTGGAAGGGTACACGTCACGAAAAAAATAGTAAAAAAAGTTACGCATATATATATGAAGCAAAACACGTCAAGTACCAGCTGAAAATTTTTTTGTCTCCGATTTCGCTCAAATTTGACAATATAGTAGTCCTGGTATACAAAAACAATATTCCGGGATGATTTGGTCCTAGTACCATTTATTGTTAAAACACAGAGTGTTGAAGTTGGCATTTTTAGTCATTTTCATGAAAAGGTGTTTTTTGAAAAATTTAGAGCTTACACCAAAGTTTGTAAAGTAACTTGTCCCATTCATTTTTAAATGTTCTTTTTATAAAAAACTTGGTGAAAAAAATTTGGATTTTTTTTTGTGTCGAACAGTGTAGTCAGTAGCTATGTACTAATTTTCATCAAAAATTTTATACGGTTCAAAAGATATGACCAAATCAAATTAAAAGTTTGGGGCGGTGCACTATGGGACGAAATGAGGTTAGTCGTCTCAAAAATCGGTAACTTTCTTATCCGCTGCAGAAAAAAGTTAAAATTTCACACAAACAATTATGAATATATGACCTTTATAAAAATGTATACTTAATAAGTATAAAATTATTAGGTAGTTAAGAAATGAAATTTCAAAGTAACAGTTAAAAATTTTTAGAATAAATTTTGCCATTTCGTGACAGTTATTGTTAATGTTAAGGTAAATAAGTAAGGAAAAATGCATTTTAACAATAAAATTAAGTAATTCCTTACCTTTGAATTACAATTGAGAAAAACTTTAAGAAGAGGTTAATAGCGATAAAGTTTGAAAAAATGTTATTTTTTATTATATAAGAATATAACTGTTTAGGACCCTTGATATTTCAAAAGAAATGAAAACACATAAATTACTGTGGAAAAAGGAATCATGTCCGAAAAACCACTTTTATTTGAACAGCAATATGAATTTACAGTATAAAAGCTCAGTGATAACTTAACTCGTGTGTAGTGTGTATACAATACATTTACTATATGTTAAGAAGACTCTTTGAAAACAGCCCTTTTGAAACAGTATCAGAAGGCTTCTTTAGGCTAGATATATAAGGATCAGAAGTGTATAAAAGTTTTTTTGCTCTGCTTTGCTTTGTTTATTTTCTGGAGTTGTTGCTGACCATTTTTCAAACAAAAGGTTATACGATATATGCAAAACCATTTCCATGCACCTAATCCATGCATGCAAAGTGGACAAACCATACTCATATGCGTTTTCGTTTTCAGGCTTAGATGATATTTTGCTTAGATCATTCATATCACTTGGTTTAGCACCACAGACAGAACACACCGCACCAGAACTAGTATCTGTTAACACTTGCGTTACCTTGCCATCAACCATTGTGAGAAACAATTCGTGCTCAATTTCAATCAAAATGTTATTTTGATTTATTCTTGAAGATTCCAAGTTTTTGATCTGCGACCGAACTTCGCTTACTATGGATCGTGTTTTTTCATTTTGAGAAAGCCTATAAAGGACATCATATCCTTACTAAAATATAAAAATTTTCTTGAAACATATTCCTTGGACATTTTTCTAACTATTTTAATAGAAAAAATATTAAAATCTTAATTTTGGAAAAAACATTTATGAGACGCTCAGAGTACTTTGGACCCATAGAGCGGTGCCACTCCTCTTCATAAGCATATACTAAGTCAAAGTCTATCTCATTCTTTAGTTTATGCTAATGCGTTTTATTTTTCAAAGTTTCATTAAAATCGCTATAGCCGTTCTTGAGAAAAACATGGCAACAGTTTTTATATACACAAATTTAGACCCTATTAAAAGAGAAGATATCTCAGAAACCGTATAAGATAGAGCAATTCTAATGTGTAAATTCTAAAATGTAACTTAAAAATGAAAAAAAGATCTTATAAGCAAAATCCTACTTAAATTCAATACACAAAAGTATTCGGAATTCCAAAAAATATGGCATTATCTTAAACACGAAATCAGAGAATAACCCAAAAATATTGGCGACACTCTTAATATTCAAGTTACAGTTAGTTTGGGGTAGCTCCGTTCTGTTTTGTCAGTTTTTTTTTAAGCGAAAGACTTAGTTTTTAAGAAAAATAAGGTGGGAAGAAAATCAGAAGAAACCACTCTTGAATAAAAAAAATTATAACGCGTGAGGATGGAAAAACCCTGTAGGAGATTGCAAGATGCGTTGAAAGAAGTATTTAGACTATCCACTGCATTATAGAAAGAAAAAATTCCATAATTCACAACGCTTTGGTAGATTATTGAAACTAGGCATTGGAGACAGGTCGGATATCATACGAAAAACTAAATATCAACCACGTACTTCAGCAGTGCACATTAATAGAAACCTCACTTAACATAAGTGATGAAACTGATCGCAGGACACTCAGAAATGCTTGTTATAATGGAAGAACTCAACATTTTAAACCATTTATAAGTAAGGCCATCAGCGAGAAGCGCTTACATATAAGGACTGCGTTCGATAAAATTGTCCGATACATTTTATCTAATAACTTGTTTTCAAATTACTCAATTTAAAATTTTTTTTCATATGAATGTACCAAAACTATGGTTTTCAAATTTTGTCCCTAGTCAGTCATATTTACTTAAAAATGCCAAACGAGCTAGGAGTTCAAAAGTCAATAATAAACATTTTTGAAGACCACCCGCGGTGGACTACAAATAGAATTGCTCGGAATAGCAAAGTTAATGTGAAATTGGTATCAAGAGTTCTGAAAAAATTTAAGGAAGACTTGGATATCTTTCGAAAGCCAGGTTCCACGAAAGAAAAAAGCTTCCGTGACCAAAATAAAAAGAAGAACTTCGTCACAATTTTAAAGAAGATCCCCAACATTTCATGCAGAAAACTGGCACAGACGGTAAAGTGTTCCGAGATTTTAGTTCGCAAGGCCAAAAAGGAGGTTAGTTTGAACACGTTTTAGGTACAAAAGGTTTCTGACAGAAATGCTATGAAGAACACGAAATCAAAACAGCGCGCCATAAAATTAAAAATTAATTTTTTTCCAAAAATTTTACTCTGTAGACTCGCGGGAGAATGTGGACGAAAAGCTTAAGTCAAAAAAGCAGTCAAAATTTCCTCGTAAGTTCTTGGTTTAGCAAGCAATCTGCAGCTGTGGCAAAAGGAGCAATTCTTTTGCAAACACTGGAACAGTAAACTCCGAATTCTATGTTAAGGAATGCTTGGAAAAAAAACTTAAGCCTTTCCTACGAAAGCTGAAGTTTCCACTTTCTTTTAGCCAGACCTAGCGTCTTTTGTCAATGTAGTAAATTGGCCTTGGAGGGGTACTCAAGAAATAATGTGATTTTGGTGCCTCGTGAAGCAAATCCTCAAAACTGTCCAGAACTCTGGCCAATTGAAAGATACTAAGCATTGGTCAAAAAGGAGATAAAGGCAATAAAAAAAGTTGCCAGGGATTCTAAAAATTTTCGAGAAAAGTTGTGTTCAGCAGCTAGAAAGTTATCAAATAATACCATAAAATCCTTAATGGAAGGAGTGTCAGAAAAGTTAAAAAAAAAAATTTTTAAACAAAAATATTAAAATTCTAGACACGTTATAAAAATTGTAATAAAGTGGCGGTTCAAGAATGAGTCTAACTTTTAAAATCGGACTACTAGTTCCAGAGCTTTTTTGAATTTAGTATCGGACAATTTTATCGAACGCAGTCCTTATAATAAAGAAACAATTGATATAATAGTTTGTCTCGCCTCTGAAAATAACGCTTGACCTAAATCATTCGTTGCAATTTAAGTGCTTTTTGCAAACTTTACGAGTAAGGGCTTTTTGCGGTTGGCTTTACTTATAAATGATTTCAGACGTTGAGTACTTCGATTACACAGGTTTACAAAAAAAAAAATGTCATGGCGTTTTGACCAGACTCTGTGTTTCCTAGGGACTTTGACGTCCTGAATCCGAATCCGGGGTCAGTTTTTTTCCAGAACGTCTGAGAAAAAAGATTTCAAGGTCATATGGAGGTCAAAATGGGGTTCATGCGTCGTTTAGTGATAAATTCGCTAAAACTCTGAAACTAATTTTTTATCATTGAGTTCTTTGTCCTTAAAAAGAATATGTGATCAAAAAGGTATCTCGGACCTAGTTTCGGAGATGTGGCCATCGGAAGATCCGGATATATTTTCTATGAAAACCGCTATAAGTTGGGAACCCCTGGATGGATTTGAAAAAAATTGGAATCATATGAAAGGTAATTGGATTCATAGTTTTGGAGATATGACCTTTTTGAAATTTTGAGAAATTTTTCAATTACAACAACAAATACATCAACAAAACCAACAATAACAACAACAAAATACCTTTCATATGACACCAATATTTTCCAAATCCATCCAGTGGTTCCCAACTTATAGCGGTTTTCATAGAAGATATATCCGGATCTTCCGATGGCTATATCTCCGAAACTAGGCCCGAGAGACTCTTTTTGATCACATATTCTTTTTTAGAACTAAGAATTCAATGATATAAAATTAGTTTCAGAATTGTAGCGAATTTATCACTAAATGACACATGACCATTTTGACCTCCATATGACCTTGAAATCTTTTTTCTCAGACGTTCTGGAAAAAAACGGACCCCGGATTTGGATTCAGGAAGTCAAAGTCCCTAGGAAACACATATTCTGGTCAAAACGCCATGACATTTTTTTATTTTGTAAACCTGTGTTATCACTAGCATTTCTGAGTGTCCTGTGAACAGTTGCATCACTTATGTTTACTCCATTATATTATGTGAGGTTTCTATTAAAGTGCACTGCTGAAGTACGTGGTTGATATTTAGTTTTTCGTATGATATCCGACCTGTCTCCAATGCCTAGTTTCGATAATCTACTAAAACGTTGTGAATTATGGAATTTTTTCTTTAATTAATGCTGTGGATAGTCTAAATACTTCTTCCAACGCATCTTGCAATCTCCTACAGGGTTTTTCCGTCCTCACGCGTTATAATTTTTTTTATTCAAGAATGGTTTCTTCTGATTTTCTTCCCATCTTACTTTTTTAAAAAACGAAGCCTTTCGCTTAAAAAAAAACTAGTAAGGGTGTAACTTTTAGCCTGGCCAAAAATAAATACCCTACACTGCAGTATTTTAAAAATTTGTCCGAGTTCACTATATTTTTGTACAGAGCTTGCAATAATAGTTTTTAGTGTCTGAGTGAAATTTGGTTGGATTTTCTCAAAAAACTCTTTCAGTATAGCATTTTGAAACATTTGCTTATATGGGAGGTGCCACGCCCCCTTATCCGATTTCACCTAATTTTAATTCTCAGTGTCTGAGTCAAATTGGGTTTGAATGTCTCAATAAACGCTTTCAGTATAACGTTTTGAAGCTTCTGCTTATATGGGAGGTACCCGCCCTCTTGTCCGAATTCGCACAATTTTTTTAGAGCTTACACTTAAAATGTGTAGTATTTAAGTGTATTTTGGTTGCATTGTAGTGAAAAATACTCCTAAAATTGTATTTTGGATATATATTTTGTATGGACGGTGGGCGTGTCCGTTGACCGATTTTGCAGGCAGTGTACCATATTTCATTGAATCATCTTGCACAGTTTTCCCAAAAAGTGTATTTCAACACACAGCCAGCCAGCCAGCCAGCCAGCCAGGCAGACGGACATGGCTATATCGACTCAGGAGGTGACGCTGATCAAGAATATATATACTTTTCTATAGCTGTCATGCCTCCTTCTCTGCGTTACAAACGGAAGGACAAAGTGAATATACCCTGTGTGTAGGGTATAAAAACTGACAAAACAGAACGGAGCTACCCCAAACTAACTGTAAGTTGAATATTGAGAGTGTCGTCAATACTTTTGGATAATTATTTCATTTCGTGTTTAAGATATTGCCATATTTTTTGAAATTCCGAATACTTTTGTGTATTGGATTTTAGGTAGGATTTTGCCTATAAGCTCTTTTTTACATTTTTAAGTTACATTTTAGGAAAGTTTATTTTAATAAATAAAACTAGATACTTGCCGAATTATAATTATTAAGAGTGATTCAAAAAAAATTAATTCGTAATTAAAAAATTTTATGATTCTTTAAAAAATTTCAAATTCCGAATACTTTTGTGAGCAACTGTATGTTATCATAAAAAAAAAATTGGAAAAAAATACAACAAACAAAAATCAAAGTAGTCATTTTATATGTATTTGGCAATTCTAAATCCGAATGTGGTATTAGAATTGCTGTACCTTATATGGTTTCTGAGATATCTTCTCTTTTTATATGGTCTAAATTTGTGTATATAAAAACTGTTGCCATGTTTTTCTCAAGAACGGCTAAAGCGATTTTAATGAAACTTTGGAAAATGATGCCCTTAGCATATACTAAAGAATGGGATAGACTTCGACTCAGTATATACTTATGAAGAAGCGTGGCACTTAGTATGTACTTCTGAAGAGGTGTGGCACCGCCCTAAACTTTTAATTTAATTTGTTCATATCTTTTGAACCGTATAAAGTTTTTTGATGAAAATTAGTACACAGCTACTGACTATCAATGCCTTATAATGGGCAATAATTGGGCGAAATCGAAAAGTGCCACGCCCACTTTTTAACTATTGAAAATTTTGATATTTTGATTTTCATATTACTCGAATACAGTTTTTGAAGGAAATCAAAATTTTCAATGGTTAAAAAGTGGGCGTGGCACTTTTCCGATTTCGCCCAATTTTTGCCCATTATAAAGCATTAATAGCACTGTTCGACAATTTCGAACTTTTTTTAAAACTTATGCAGGATATTGCGGGGAATATTTTTGTAGAAAATTTTAACCCTCTACAACCCCCACATGTGGGTCATTTTTGCCCTTTTCTTAAAAAGGTACAAAAATGACACCCAAAACAGGGAAATATTGTAATATCAGTATGTACTAATCGCTATAAAATTTCACTACTAGTTTTTAAACACGTAAAAATAAAAATTTGAGCCCGAAACCAAAAAAATCATTAAAATCAATTAGGACTTTTCACATTGCATATTAATTACATCCCTGACGCGCTAACCTTAAGTTTTAAGAATTTTTCGTCTCTGGTAACTCTAAGTGAAATTTTTTGTAGGATATTTTTGCAAAATTTTTTAGCCCATTGTGGCTCAGTTTTAAAAAAAGGAGCCAAAAAGACTCATAAAAACAGGATATAATAGGTTAATGTATTCTAGGAAAATGATCTTTGTGTGATTTCGTTATGATCTTGTGAGAACGAGTTTTTTTTTAAAATGTAGTTTAAGAGTTTTACAGTGGGGTGAAATTTGGAAAATATTTTTTGTTAGAACTGCTTACTGATTTTAACGATTTTTTTTTGCTTTCGGGATAAAATTTTGCTTTTTTGGTGTTCAGCAACTAGTAGTGAAATTGTATAGCAAATATTTCTGTAGTACATACTGACTCAATATTCCCATGTTTCCCGCAATATCCTGCATAAGTTAACTGAACACATGATTCACCTCAAACGTAAGGATCATATAGTTAAATTCATCGATTTAACACAAAAATGCGATATTTTTGTTTTTTCATGTACATTGGATAAAAAAACTTAGAAAATCGATTAAAAAAAAATGTGACGTGCTGGGGAAAAACTACGAGACACGGGTATTTTTCTTAACGTCTACTTTAAGAATTTTTTGATTTTCTTATGTGTTTTTTTTTTTTGTGTCAAAAAATTTTATACGGTTCAAAAGATATGACCAAATCAAATTAAAAGATTGGGGCGGTGCCACGCCTCTTCATAAGTATATACAAAGTCAAAGTCTATCTCATTCTTTAGTTTGTGCTAATGCGCTTTATTTTTCAAAGTTTCATTAAAATCGCTATAGCCGTTCTTAAGAAAAACAAGGCCACAATTTTTATATACCTACACAAATTAAGACCCTATAAAAAGAGAAGATATCTCAGAAACCGTATAAGATAGAGCAATTATAATGCCAGATTCGGATTTAAAATTGCCAAATACATATAAAATGACTATTTTGATTTTTGTTTGTTGTATTTTATTTTCCAATTTTTTTTTTATGAAAATATTGGAAAAAATTATATATTGTTTAAAAAATTATATAATTCCGACCGCGCTGCAAAATGTTTCTGATTTTAAATACAAAAAAACAATATTTTTAAAAAAAAAATCATCAAAATCGGAGCTGTTCTTGAGGAGTTCCATCTAAAAGGCTTTATTGACTCCACTAGCTATTGGAAGTACTAATACTACGCAGACGGAGTCGCGGGTAAATGCTAGTGTGTAAATAAATGTTAAAAGATTTTAAACTAATAATTTTTTCTAAATTTGACGATTCCTTGTGCATTTAAATTAACATAAAAAATTTTATCTTTCTCTTATTTAGGGACCTCAGCAACTTGCGTACTTTGACATACCTAGATGTATTTGGGATTCTGTCAGATACAGCTTTGGAAATGCTGGAACACAACTTTCCTTCACTAGGAATAAATAAATTTATTCATAGTTCCGTAGCAAGACCAACGGTTGGGACGCGGAGAACGTCTATTTGGGGCTTGCGAACACGGGATTACCCTTAAATGTATGCTTTGTTAATATACAATAAAAATAAAATAGTAATAAAATCAACTGTTTCATTTTTCAACAGCTTAACCTTAGATGACATACAGTCATGTGAAAAATAAAAGGGACACTGACATCAAAAAAGTCCAAACATAACTCTATTTCAATTTGAATTAACTAAACAAACATGTCACCAAATTTTCAATGTCTATGCAGTAAAGAACCGTTATCAGAGCAAAAATATTTTGAGTCGTATCGCAGTTATTGATCATTTTCCGAAGTGAGCTCAGTTTAGCCTGTGAAAAATAATAGGGAAACGAATGTTTACTAAATTATATTTTTAAAAAATTGCAGTTCTTAAATATTTTAGCGCGTATTCACAATCTTGTTGCGTCGTAGCAAATGCAAAATTATATGAAATTACTAAAACAATCTTTTTCTACAAAAGTTACGAATACTTTACAAAAGTATTAATAACTTTCTGAGGGGCACCTCGCGGGGCAGCTAATTTTTTACAGGCTTACAGAAAAATGCACACTGAATAAGAAGCATGTGGAAATAAGATGGATGTCCGTGAATGTTATAACATTTGTCTTATTAAAAACCACTTCAACAATTTTTTTTTGTGTATGGGCAAATCAGAAAATAATATCCTCTTAGATGACCCAGTTTTTTAAAAAAAATATTTTTCATGTACAATAACCAATTGTGGTGGAATTTATTCCTAGACGTATAAGCTGAAATTTCCAATAGGCAAACAAAAAAATTTCGACCTGAGGGGGTGTCAGGAGGTCGTTTTATCTGAAAATTTTGGGAAAATCGAGATTTTCGATACTATACGGGACAGCACATATTTCAGAAGTAGTAGATATGTTACGGGGCACCTTTCCAAATATTCTGAAGTGAAATTCAAAAAAATCGTATGTGGGTCGTGGCGACAGAATGGGTTAAAAAGTCTAAATCACACATTACGGCCACATAACAGGTCCTAAAGTTCTGAAAAAAATCAAGCAAGTTCCTTGATAGAAAATAAATCGACTTTGCTTATGATATTTTTTAATCTATGCGCCCCCTGCCGAGTAAAAAATTAAAAACGCAAAATTTTGGGTAAAAAATGCGATTATTGGCGATATGCGATCGAGCACACCATAGCGACACATAAGGCAAGATAGCGGGATATCTAACAAATATTCTGGAGCAAAATTCAGAAAAATCGTATGTGGGTCGTGCCGTCAGAAGGGGTTAAAAAGTTTAAAGTTTATGTTGTTTTTCTAATATAAGCGCCCCTGCCGAGTAAAAACGAAAAACGCTAATTTTTGGATAAAAAAACGTGATTTTTGGCGAATGCGATCGATCACACCATAGCGACACATAAGGTAAGATAACGGGATATCTAACTGTAAAGTGCGCTGCGGTCGCAGCAGCATCACATACACGAGAATCGATTTCGCATCTCCGTTCAGTATTGTTCTATTCCTCGATAAGCACAATTTTGAATAGTTTCAAATATGGTTTTTTCTTTTGTAAAACCTAGTGAGTTATCAAAAAAAGATGCAATACGTTGGAAACGCCGTAATGAGCGATATCAACTTTTCTGACGCCACGACCTTATGTGGCGCTATGGTGTGCTCGATCGCATTCGTCAAAAATCACGTTTTTTACCCAAAAATTAGCGTTTTTCATTTTTTACTCGGCAGGGGGCGCTTAAATTAAAAAAACATCATTGACAATTTTGTTTTATTTTCTATCAAGGAATTTGCTTGAATTTCCTCAGAATTTTAGGACCTGTTACTTGGCCGTAATGAGTGATTAAGACTTTTTAACCCATTCTGTCGCCACGACCCACATACGATTTTTTTGAATTTTACTTCAGAATATTTGGAAAGGTGCCCCGTAACATATCTACTACTTCTGAAATATGTGCTCTCCCGTATAGTATCGAAAATCTCGATTTTCCCAAAATTTTCAGATAAAACGACCTCCTGACACCCCCTCAGGTCGAAATTTTTTTGTTCGCCTATTGGAAATTTCAGCTTATACGTTTAGAAATAAATTCCACCACATTTGGTTATTGTACATGAAAAAAATTTTGTTTTAAAAACTGGGTCATATAAGAGGAGATTATTTTCGGATTTGCCCATATACTTTCAGGAAATAGTTGCCTATTTATTAAAACATTAAACGAGACATAACGCTCTGGATACGCAAAAGTTCGCCAGCACAATATTTCTTCAAAAACTAAACTGAAAGGGTATTCATGGAAAATGGGAAAAAATTTATCCGAGCTATTGTGAAAAACTAATTCAAAGGATGCCAAAAGGACTAAACATGACAAATAAAAACAAAATAATGTACACTAATAACTGAACTCATGTAAAAATTATAAATTTGTTAAGGTGTACGACTTTGGCTTTGGTACTGAAAATGCTTCATTTCTGGAACTTTTTATTTATTTTCAAAAATAACGGAAAATTTCAAGTTTGGTTTTTTGTTAAAATTGAAGGATTAAATAGGCTATTTGAAAATGTACTTCAAATTTATTAAGTTATTTTTGCGTACTTAGTTTTGGGGCATCGAAAAAAAGTTTGTTTGGTGTACGACTTTGGCTTGGACCTACTGTAATTATCATCCGCTGACCAAAAAGTGGGCGCGATCGGAAAATGCCACGCTTCCTTTTTAACGATTCAAAGAATCGGCAATTTAAAACGCTATATCTCCTAAAATATACGAGCTAAGTAGTGGTAAGTAGGTGATTCGAAGAATGGACAATTTAAAACGCTATAACTCCTAAAATATACAAGATATTTCGATGAAATTTGGTAGGTAGGTGCTCCACATAATTAGCATCCGCTGACCAAAAAGTGGGCGTGATCGGACAATGCCACGCCTATTTTTAAACGATTCAAAGAATCGGCACTTTTAAACGCTATATCTCCAAAAATAGCTATTTCGATGAAATTAAAAATTACAATTATGTATGTATATTAGTTGGAAAATTTTGTGAAAAGTATGAAGCAGCCCTAAAAATACATTTGGAATACTCAGCTAAATAAACTTTAGGTAGAAAGAAAATTTTACGAAAAAAAATGTGTCAGGTTTGTTTGGCAAGTGAAGAAATTTTGTTTAATCAGTTTTACTGCCGCAGTTAGAAACTCTTACAAGAAAAATGTAATTTCAGTCTAATTTTTGTAAAAAATCGAGATTTTAACACAAAAACACTTTGTCAAAAGTAAGCGTGGCATTGTCCGATCACCGGGTCAACGGATGCTAATTATGTGGAGCACCTACCTACCAAATTTCATCGAAATAGCTCGTATATTTTAGGAGTTATAGCGTTTTAAATAGTCCATTCTTCGAATCGGTATAAGTGGGCGTGGCATTTTCCGATGACGCCCACTTTTTGGTCAGCGGATGATAATTATGTGGAGCATCTACCTATCAAATTTCATCGAAATAGCTCGTATATTTTAGGAGATATAGCGTTTTAAAGTGCCGATTCTTTGAAGCGTTAAAAAGTAGGCGTGTCATTTTCCGATCACGCCCACTTTTTGGTCAGCGGATGCTAATTATGTGGAGCACCTACCTACCAAATTTCATCGAAATAGCTCGTATATTTTAGGAGATATAGCGTTTTAAATTGCCGATTCTTTGAATCGTTAAAAAGTAGGCGTGTCATTTTCCGATCACGCCCACTTTTTGGTCAGCGGATAATAATTATGTGGAGCACCTACCTATCAAATTTCATCGAAATAGCTCGTATATTTTAGGAGATATAGCGTTTTAAAGTGCCGATTCTTTGAATCGTTAAAAAGTAGGCGTGGCATTTTCCGATCACGCCCACTTTTTGGTCAGTGGATGATAATTATGTGGAGCACCTACCTATCAAATTTCATCGAAATAGCTTTTATATTTTGGGAGATATAGCGTTTTAAAGTGCCGATCCTTTGAATCGTTAAAAAGTAGGGGTGGCATTTTCCGATCACGCAATTTCCAAATTGGTTGAATTCTAGGAAACAAGATGTTGGTTTACCTAGCACAATTTCCTCAAATAAATATTAAAACTTTTACCTTTCTAAGTTTTAAAAACTCCACGTTTCCCAGAAAAGTATAAAAATTTTATATTAAAATCCGTAAATTCGATTTTTCCAAGTGAATTTTTGATTAAATATTAAAAACCGCGTGAAATTTTATTTTTGCGTTGTTTTTTTTTTCTAATTTTTATATAGCGGAGCTAGCTAAGAATATCGGTATTGATTTAATCACTTGTAATCTGCAAAAGAATGAGAAATTACAACCGGTTGCATATTCAACCTCTCATGTAGTCATAATTTTGGTAAACGGTATAGTAAAAGCATTATAGTTTCTAGCATAAAACACTGCAGTGTTCGGCAAAGTCAGCCTTCACACACTTTATGTGAGATCAGTGTAAGATAAACAAATTTTACATCAATATTTAGGCCAAGCTAGTGAAGATCTACATACGAACGACTGTAGTGTGCAGAGAGTCTGAACCAAACACACACTCACCGACTAAAGTAAAAACTGATTACATTATACGGAGTGGGCAACTTTTGAACAAATTAGAAAACATAGCATGTATAACAGTTGAGCAAAGAGTTTTGCAAATAACAAAATAAAAATATTTTGATTTCTTATTAAACTATATTTCAATGGAATCGAAAATTTAATAAAAATTACAAATTTGTTGAATCAACTTATATATTCAAAATATGGAAACGATATTTTTTTTTTATAGAAAAATATTGTGCTATTTACTTAACGAAATTTTGTAATTAATGTGCGTAGAAGAATAACAAATTTGTGTATAATAAAATATTGCTGCCATTACAGTACAAGCAGCTTTTCTGCACTCTCACCCACGCACATTTCCGTGGTTTCTTTTGTGTCGCATCTGTAGCGATCGTCGCCAAAATCTCGCTTTGTGCTTGGCAAAGTTGCAAAATACACCCCATCTATAAACAGGATTGTATACTTATTTTTTTGGTTTTTATAAGATAAACCATTTTTTTTAGTATGAAGTTGTTGAAAAAAAAAATTCAATGCTTGCATAAAAATGATCGATTGCATTTACGTCGCAACTGCCCACGGTGCTCTTGAACAGTCGATAGGTTTTGTGGATATGTGGAGAAAATCTGTGAATGGGGTTTCATTTGTATTAGTTTAGTGGTCTGAAAAATGCAAACCCTGAAATCGTAGCTGATCATCCCCGCGAAATATCGCAAAAATACATATCCCATATAAAATAAAAAAAAATTCTGAAAAAAAAAACGCAACAGACAAATATAAAAATAGTTATTTTTAATGTATTTTGCAATGCTAAATCTGAATCCGGCCTTAAAATTGCTATATCTCATACGGTTTTTGAGATATCTTAGCATAAACAAGGAAAAAAGACCGTTTTTGCTATATTTTGAAGCTATATAACTATTGTTTAGAACTTTTATACGCAAAATTCGATACATTATCTGAAAGATCCAATTTTTTTCTTTAAGACCGCATTTAAATTACGTCAATAGCTTAATTTTTCACCAAAATATCGTAGACTGAAATTATGACAAAACACGTTTTTTGCACTTTTTTAACTTTTTAGGTTAGGATATCTCCGAGAAAAATAAAGATATCGACATTATTTGAATTACGTTTAAAAGATTGATTAGAGCTTTCCATTTCTGCATCAGAATTTACGGATATACGTCCTGTTATATAGCTCCAAAACACAGCAATAAAACATAGCATCGGCTTTTTTTCCTAGTTTAGGCTAAGATATCTCAAAAACCAAATGAGATACAGCAATTTTAAGGCCGGATTCGGATTCAGCATTGCAAAATGCATAACTATTTTTATATTTGTTTGCTGCGTTTTTTTTCCGAATTTTTTTTATTTTATATGAGAGTACCTGGAGACCGATCCCTGCTCGGTCAACAATCAAGTCTTATTATTTCAGTCAATGCTTTTATTCATAGCTATTCTTTGTTATGAAACTTGTACCTTTTCACCTCTAATAGTCATGCTTTCAAAATGATAAATAAACCGATGAAAATATAAATAAGAAAGAACTCGGAAAGAATCGAATGTTATAGGAAAATATCAAAAACTCAAATAGAATGCCCTAAAATATTTCGTCTTTTGTATGGGGGCTGAAATATCTTATCTTCAAAGGATCAAAACTCGAAAAATAAGAGTCCTATTGGAAAAATCTGAAAGGATATTTTGATAAGGAAGAGTGCGGCTATTTGATGCTATTAATAAAAAAGAATTTCATCTTTTTTTGTACGCTATGAGACTGAACAAAGCGTTTTCTTCAATTTCAAGCAAGGGTATTTCAAAATCCCGCAGGTATAATGACAGTTCTGCTAATGAAGATCGATTCAGCGTCAAAAAGTACATAAAACTGCACCGAATTTCATCAAAATATTATGTTGCATCATTTGCGAGAAATAGCATTTGATGTGTTTTTCTTGTATGGGAGGTTCCACGCGTACCGGCGATATTTTGCCCACTTTCAGGTCGTAGGTGCCAAATAGCAAGTAGGCTCCCTACATTTAAATTCAGAAAGATTGCTTTTGTAGTTTTCTATTTATAGCGTATTATATTTTTGTGGGCGGTGCCACGCCCTTCAATGAATTTTCCCAATACAACGACATATCACATATTAATCCTTGTTTGCAGTGGTAACATCTCCTAAATTTTCATTAAAATTATTGGAATCGTTTTCAAGTAATATTGAATCAAAATTTTCAATGGTTAAAAAGGAGGCGTGGTACTTCTTTGATACCGCCCACTTTTCGGCTATTACAAGGCATTGATAAGCAGTACCTACACACTAAATTTCATTAAAATATCTTGTAACATTTGCGAGAAATAGCATTTAACGTATTTTGCTTGTATGGGAGGTTCCACGCGCAACGGCGATATTTTGCCCACTTTCATAACAGAGATGTCTTTTAGCAATTTGGCTCCCCACAGTTAATTTTAGAATGATTACTTTATTAGTTTTCTTTTTATACCGTATTATATTTTTGTAGGCGGTGCCACGCTCTTCAACGAGTTTTCCCAAAATAGTGGTTTATCACATATTAATCCTTGTTTACAGAGGTAACATCTCCTAAATTTTCATTAAAATTGTTGGAGTCGTTTTCGAGTAATATTGAATCAAAATTTTCAAGGACTTTTTGTCTGTTACAAGGTATTATCAAGTCGTACCCGCTCACCAAATTTCATCCAAATAGCTTGAATGGTTTGCGAGTTATGACTAAATCGAATTTAAAATTTAACGCAGTGCCACGCCCTCTGGCGAGCATTTGGAAAGTTCAAACCTAGCTCATTCTTCATTGTATGCTAATATCTAACACTATTCCAAGTTTCATTGAAATCGCTGTAGCCGTTTTCGAGAAAAAAATATTGAGTACAAAAAAACAAACAAACAAAACAACAAACAAAAAAACATACAATTTTAGCTCGTATAAGAAGAGAAGATATGTATTTTTGCGATATTTCGCGGGGATGATCAGCTACGATTTCGGGGTTTGCATTTTTTAGACCACTAAACTAATACAAATGAAACCCCATTCACAGATTTTCTCCACATATTCAAAAAACCTATCGACTGTTCAAGAGCACCGTGTGCCTATGCTGCGTCATGAGTTATGTGTTGTTGTTGTCTTTTCCTTCTCTTTAATTTATTGTTTTTTTTTTATTTTTGAAGAAAGAACACAGCATTTGATGCTGTGTTGTTGATGAGAGCAAAAATGAGAGTGATTTTGTCAGTGATGCCAACTCAATATTTTCAATACTTTTCGACATTTTTTGAAATGTACAAGAGGAACTGTCTAGCATAGAGGTTGTAGAATCATGGTCTGGGGAAGCTTCACTGCGCAAGGAATCGCTCCAATTCAAAGTGTTGAAGGCACTATGAAGTCTAATGATTATTAAGACTTACTACAAAATACTATGATGCCATATGCAACTTGGAAAATGACACTTAAATGGATATCCCTGCATGATAACAACCCTAAGCACACGTCGAAAGTGGTAAAAGTTTGGATAAAATGACAAAATATTGATGTTCATCAATGCCCCGCGGAGTCGCCAGATCTAAACCTAATCAAATCGTCAAGTCACGAAAATACATTGCTTATTATGCAATCAAAAATTTAGAAAACAGGATGAGTTGTTTTATGAAGTTAAGAAACGGTAGCAGCACTCATTTGTAAATAGTTTTATCGCATCCATGTCAAAAATATGCACTGCTGTTATGAAAAACAGGGGTTATTCCATTAAATATTGATTTTTTTAGTTATTAATTTGTAATTTAAATTAATAGTTGCAAATGTTTTGCACAGCCAATACCGATATATTTTTATATTGCACTTCAGTTTTAGTTTTTTATTATAGTACGTAGGTTGCCTTTTATATTTCGGGATTGGCCAACACTAATGTCAATAGCTAAAATCTGGCAACATTTGTGTTGCTTACAGTGACTTGAAAAAATCAATTTGGCAAAAATATGGAATTAACTCGTGAACGTTTTCGTGCGATCATTTTTCACAATAAGAGTGCATCGATGAACTTAAACCTTTGTATGGCGATGAAGCACCATCCTATAGCACTGTGAAAAACTGGTTTAATGAATTCAATCATGGCCGTCGCTCACTCCAAGCCGAATTTCGTGAAGGTCGTCCAAAATCAGTTGTTGTTCCGGAAACCATTGATGCTGTGCTCCGACTGATATTGCAAGATCGTCATGTGACCTATCGTGAGATTGAGACAACCTTAGGCATTAGTGGGACCAGCATACATTCAGTATTGCATGAACACCTGGCCGTAAAAAAGATTTGTTCTCGTTGGAAACCCCATAATTTATCAATTGCTTAAATTTTCAATGGAAAAATTGATTTTCTTAACTCACTGTAAACAAAACAAATATCACTTGTACATCAAAACGTTGTGAGTACGTTTATGCTAAAAAATGTCAAACTTTATTATGGTGTTGCCAGATTTTAGCTATTGACATCAGTATTGCCCAATCCCGAAATATAAAAGGCAACCCTCGTACAATCGTTTGGGAGAATAAAATGATGTTACCTGGAAAGTTTTGCGGGATTTTTGCAAGTGAGTTATTTTATAGATTTCGATGTGCTCTTTAAGAATTTCAATTTTGCTACCTCGAGTCATGTTCGCTCTCGCCGCCATATTGGAAAAATGGCGTCCAAAATCAGTTTTTTACAAATATCTCTTTTATGGTTACATTTAGAGAAAAATATTGTGACGCAATATTGTAGCTTACAAAATTTTCTATAAAAATTACCTCTTAATTGTTTTCGTACGACATATGACTCAGGAGATATCCTAATTCAAAATTTGAAAAAAATTAGTAAATTGTGCATGCCTCTGATAAGTAGGCACAGTGATGTGTTGAGCTTAAAATTACGATAACTCATGAGTCACACGTTCAAAGTAAAAACATCTATTTATAAGGAGTTACTTCCACTACAAGTTACATAGTATTTTTTTGTTCACATGAGCTATAGTTCAGGAGATATTTTTTCAACAAACCTAAAGCTTATAAAAAAGCCGGTTTTTCAAAATAGCTCCAAAAAGGTTCGTCCTAGAAAAAATATTATTCATGCATTTTGTAGAACGTTCAATTACCCATAAGGGTCTCTCCGAACTGTTTTTTTGTCAGACTTACCCTTCATGAGAAATCGCGACTTGAAAATCATTCAAAATTGAACATTGTACTATGCTGCCTACTATTTTGAAAAAACGTTTTTTTTTCTAAATTTCAGGATTGTTGAAAAAATATAGATCATGTGAACAAGAAAATGATATGTAACTTGTAGTGGAAGTAATTCCCGTTCATGAGTTATCGTAATTTTAAGCCCAACACATCACTGTGCCTACTCATAAGCGGCATGCACAATTTACTAATTTTTTCAAATTTTGAATTAGGATATCTCCTGAGTTATATGTCGTACGAAAACAATAGAGAGGTCATTTATATAGAAAATTTTATAAGCTACAATATTGCTTCACAATATTTTTCTCTAAATGTAACCGTAAAAGAGATATTTGTAAAAAACTGATTTTGGACGCCATTTTTCCAATAAGGCGGCTAGAGCGAAGACGACTCGAGGTAGCAAAGTTGAAATTCTGAAAAAGCATATCGAAATCTATAAAATAACTCACTAGCAAAAATCCCGCAAAACTTTCCAGGTAAAACTACCAAATGACTGTACTATTAGTGATGTATGGGCTTTTTATTTTTGTATTATAAACAGCAATACAAATGACATAAGACCTCATACCAAGTTTTTTATTTGCATCTATTTTAGTGGCCGAAAATTGGTGATTCAGTTTCAAGTGTTTTTGGTTGCAAATGTTTTGCACAGCACTGTATGTATCAGATTTTTTTTTTTTTTAATACTTCATTTATTTATTGAATCTTCTCTTCTTAGGAGACTAACAATAAGTTTAAAAATCTTAATCCTAAATAACATTATTATACATTATTATGTCTAATATATAATTTCATATAAAATGTGTTTCCAGAGTTTATAGGGACTTGTCCATCCTAGGAGTTCAGAAAGCATACAAATTTGCGCCAGTATTCCGGCTGCATATGTAGCAGGAACAACCACAAGATAGAGAGTATGCGCCAGTGGCTGCATTTACTATTTTGTATTAGATGTTTTTCGATATATGTATGTATTTGAACTGTTGCCGATATATAGGATGTTTTCTGATAAACTTGGCTTTATACGATTTCTTCGATATGTTTCAATGTTTTTCGAAACTTTTGGACCTTTTCGATATATTGGATCTTTTTCGCTTTATTTAGACTTACTGATTCTTTATTTATAGTAGGTGACTAAAATTTTTTGAAACGGACACACTTAAAACTAACTTGCTAAACTGAAACTTTTTTGGTGGTATTTTGAAGAGTTTTTGATCAGGATTATTGCCTTATACTTTTTTTTATAAAATTTAAATTTTTTTAAAAGTTCATGTGAATTTTTATGTACGTCTTTTTTTAAATTGCGATTTCTCCTTAAATGTTATGCGAAAATTTATGAAACTTCAAAATTTAGATGAAATAAACTTTTCATAGAAACTTTTAAAATTTCTTATAAATAATGTATAAACAAATGGATATTTTAGCTATATCTATAGATAAATAAAAACAAAATTTTTACACAGAAATGTTCTCTGAAATCTGCACAACACTTCCGTGAAAAAAAAAATTGGAGGAACTTATCATTAATAAAAAAGTTACGCACGCTTTAGTGGCGCCACATAAGCGCCTTGCCTATGTGATTTTCGCATTTCTCTGCTGCATGCCGTTTGAAAACAACAAATCATAATTTATGCAGAAATTGAGAATGCACGTTAGAACGCGCAGCGAGCGTAAATGTGTGAATCGCATAGGCAAGGCGCCTATGTAGTGACATTTAAGTACGCGTTACTTTTTTATTAGTGATGAGCAGGGCTCGGATTTTGATGCCCTTAAAAACATCGAAAAATGACCGAAAAAAAATGACAAAATGCCCTCAAAAACTCTAATAAATGACCTATAAAAATAAAGAAATACCCTAAAAAAATAAAATCAGTGCATATTTTGAGTCTTTTTTAGTCTTTTTTGATAAAAAAATTTATTAGTTTGCGTTCTAATAAATTACAACATAAATTTTAAAATTTTCAAAATTACACGACCTTCTTTCTACTCTCAGTTAAAATGTTGCTGTACAGTGTACACCGAAAAACTTCTTTCTACTTTTGCACTGACGAGATGAGCATATTTAAAGGAAAGAATTTGATTTTAGTTGCCTATTTCGAAAAATGTTGCCACTTTATAATTCAGCAATATGACACAAACTTTTCTATCCAGAATTTTTATCCAGCATGTAAATAAATTTTCTAAAAACATTCCCACCAGCATTAACGCGTTAAGATTTTCGTTTATACATTTAATCAAAGCAATTCCATTTCCAAAGACAATGATGTTGACTACAAAGATTATATCCATTATGGTATGGATTAAGAACTAGTTTTGATGTACGCTAATCGACCCTTTATTTCATCTCTGGAAAAATTTGTTGAGCCTCTCCAACTGCCTTGGCATCAAAACTTTCTAATGTATCTACGACTTTTTTTTACTGTTTCGAAAAACAAAGATGCAACGCTTATCAATTTAAAACATATTGTAGAAAAGTGACAAAAATATAAGAATCCACTAAAATGCCTTAAAAATGGCATAAACTATGAAAAATGACCTAAAAACTAAAAATAAACATAAAAAATCACAAAAATGCCTCAAAAGAATGCCGTGTACTATGGAAAATGACCTGAAAACCAGAAATTGTTAAAAATGGCAAAAAAATGCCATAAAAACTTTTAGCTTTGAAACGTAGGGATCATGAACGGTGTTTCTGTGTTATCAGAAAACGTCTATGTAAGAGCAGAAAAAAGATGACATTTCATCGAAATCCGAGCCCTGGTGATGAGTTCCTCCAATTTTTTTTTCATAGAAATGTTGTGCAGATTTCGGAGAACATTTCTGTGTAAAAATTTTGTTTTTATTTATCTATAGGTATAGCTTAAATATCCATTTGTTTATTTAAAAGTGCATTATTTATAAGAAATTTTAAAAGTTTATTTCATCTAAATTTTGAATTATTTTTCAAATTCACATGCTTATGACTTTTTTAAAAAAATTAAAATTTAAAAAAAAAGTATAAGGCAATAATCTTGATCAAAAACTCTTTAAAAAACCACCGAAAAAAGTTTTAGTTTAGCAAGTTAGTTTTTAGTGTGTCCGTTTCAAAAAATTGAAGTCAGGTATTTATTGATTTGAATTGTTCGCATAGAAGAACTTAATCTTTAACATGCCACTTATTCATAATAATAACAATCATGTAGGGGAATATCGTCAGGGTTGGGCCACTTTTTAACTTTCCTCAATAAAGTAGTCAGGGTTGGGCCACCACCAAATATCAATGAAATATATACTAAAATAGTGTGTAATGAATATGTATGATACTTTTTATTGTCTTTCATTCAATTATACAAAATAACGATAGGAAATCCCCATAATAACATTAATCTGAATCACAATTCGGGCATACATAGTAACTTTTTGTGAGATTGACGCACTTCAAGTGCACGTCTCGCTTGCGTTCAATGCATGCGATTGAATTGTTTCGATTCAGTTTCAGGGGCATCGGTTTCAAGCAAACAATGCAGAAGTCTTGATCCACATCTTCATCGATTGATTTTTTTTGTGCTTTTTTCGGTGGGCAACCTCGTTTAGCAGGTGTTGTTTTTCGTTCGATTTCTTCGCTTCTGGTTTCGGACGTTTTTTAGGCGTTTTCGAAAAATCGTGTATCTGCTCCTTTTAACATAACTCTTCGCTGTTCTCTGGGGAGGTTAAGACCGTGCTTTTTATCGGGCGACGTCTCCGATTCGATTTCACAGTTGGCGCGCCCGCTTGCAGAGGCCCGACCAATGACAAAATCGTAGAACGGGTGGACTCATGTTCTGTGTTCAGAAAAACCAATTGAGTAATGTTATTTTACTGATTCGAAATAAAAATTGATTTGGTCCAACCCTGACTACACGAGTGGCCCAACCCTGACGACAAGCGTGTTTTTTCGATCGCTCAATACTACATACGAACAGGCTAGGGAATCGAACTTTCCCTTTAGGAACTTGTTAATGGTTCACCCCTTAATGGATACATATACTTTCTTTTGCGTTGGCATTGTTCTTTTCCAAGTTTTGAGTCGTTTTTACTGCTATTACAAAATTTTTTGAACTATCGAAAACAACACGAAGGCACAAACATTTTTATTGACAATCCCGGTGACAAGCAATGCTTAAAAAGTTTTCTGGCATCGAGAACAATGACACGACGCTATAACACAGATGGTAGCAAGTGTCATATATGAGAAATAGCAGTGGCCCAACCCTGACAGCGCACACTGGAGCTATAGAAGTGAGTTGGTTCAAAACCACCCAGACATCGCAATTTTCATCGAAATATAAAAATTCTTAAAGTAGGATATTCGTTTTGTCATACTGAAGCAGTGGCGGATCCAGGGGGGGGGGCGATGGGGGCGATCGGCCCCCCCTCTCAAACCAAGTGATTAAATTTTTTTTTTTAAATTATGTGTAAAGATTTCGAAAACATTCTGTTTTTTTTTTTTTAAATGTATAGTGGCTCAAAATCGCCAAGGTGGGAAATTTTAAGATTGATTTTTTGACAAAATACATCACAAGCAATTATCATGGCAATTAGCTTATATTGTTGCTTAATCTGTATTTAACCAACCCTGTAATTGAGCAAGCACAGAATTCATTACTTTCTGTGTTATAATGATTTTCGTCAAAGCTTTAACTGAAAATAGTCTTTTTGGGAACGTTTTTGAAAAGTTCATGAAAGGTCCAAAAAAAACCTAATTGTTTTTTTTTGCTAAATATAAGGCAAAGAATATAGTTATCAATAATGAATCAAAAAATAAAAAAAAAAAATTGCAAACAAAGTCCTACTATGATATTTAGGATATACAACTATATTATTGACTTAAATGTTCAAATTTATTGTACATGCATAGAACTAAGGCTCTTTAATGTGACCACTGTATTTTTTATGAAGATATCTTAAATTGTAAGGTTTTAAGCTGATTTAAGTAACGTTCCCGGAAATGATCAATTCATGAAATATAACATATTTGATATAGGGACATGAAATTAATTAATTGATTTGCTTTATTATGCAAATTATTTTTTCTTGAGGTGCATTTGAGCAAAGAAGCACATAGTTAGTTATTGAAAAACTGTAAGCCGTCTATTCAGGAACGACTCGTCATTTCGGGAACGTTTCATAATATCATATAAGCGTTCCCGGAATGACCGTTCCCGGAATGACGATTTCCACTAAAAGTGCGCTTTATTCTTACAGTTATAATTGAAATAGTGGTTTGATATGATAAATGTAGAATATTTTATGGTAGTACATTAACTTTGTACCCTTAAAGTTATTTTTTCATCATGTCAAAAAAATTCAGGCGTTCCCGGAATGACGCCCTATTGATGTACGCTCCATAAAATATAAATTAAAATAGTAATTTCCAATGAAAAATAGCTTATTTGCCAAATAGCACTTTGGCAGTGGGTTAAATTACCTTTCTTCTTTCGACTGAGCAGTAGCGCATAGCGGATGCGTTTACTTTAAATAGTTTTTCGCCAGTTACAATTGGGTTCCCTGAATTGATGCACAAGCCCTCGGACAGCATATTTTAGCATATTTCGATTCGAAAACAATGTTTTTTTAGATAAGGTCCCCAAAACATAATAAAAACTGCTCTTAATTGGTTACTTGATCTATTTAATATTGGTAAATTTATATGATTTTTTTAAGTTTGATTTTGAATTTTACACTTCAGGACGCGTTCCCGGAATGATTTTTCGTGTATATGTATATTATCAAATAATATCGAATATAATTAAATTTTAGCATATATAATGCAATGTACCATTAAAACAAAACAGTTATAATGTTTTGTCATATTCATTTACTTAATAAAATTATGGCTTTAGTAATTTATTTGCTTCCGAAACAAATTTCTCACCTTGGTGATTTTGAGCCATATAATATAATAATACAGATTATTATATATTTAAATAAGGTAGAAATATTAATTATTAATAAATATTAATTATTAGTAATTCACTATAAAATAATATTTATCGTACTTACATTAAAATATCAACTTGCTTATCTCTAATGTCTGCGAAACAATTCTTAAAAGTTATTGAAAACCCAAATTTGGATAATCGATAATGAGAGGTTGAAACAGGTGTTGGAAAATCGAAATCAGTTAAGACGAATAGCTAAATGCATAAATTATCTTGGTAGACAAGGTCTACCTTTTCGAGGTCATCGTGACGATGGAAAATTAATCTTTAATACTTCTGATAGCCTTACTAACGAGGGAAATTTTAGAGAGTTATTAAGGTTTTGAATTCAAAGTGGAGATTTAGTATTGAAAAATCATCTTGAACAATCTTCATCTCGAGCAACTTTTATAAGTAAGACCACGCAGGATGAGATTATTAATTCCTTTGGAGAAGAAATTTTGTGCGAACTTATAAGTCGAATCAAAGAAGCTAATTTTTAGCGTCACGGAGTTTATGGACAGCCCCTAGAGAAGATTTCATTCAGTTCGTTGATCTTTATAATGAGATATAAAATTCGAATAAAACTGATTGTGAAATAGACAATGAAATTAAAGTAACAGGTTATAACTTAGGTCAAGTTGTATTAGAAACTTTGAAAAAAGCAACTTTAGATGTTAGCTATTGCGTAGGCTTGACTACAGATGGCTGCTCTTTAATGGTTTCTGAAACTGTTGGTGCGGTAATTACCTTAAAAAATTAAGTTATTAATGCTGTTTATTCACCATGCTTCAACCATACTTAAAATTTTTCAATTGGTAAATTTTCATCAGTACAGTCTGTGAGAAATGCAATTGGAACGATGAAAGAAGTGATTTCTTTTTTTAAAGCTTCGTCAAAACGCAATACAGTTCTTAAAAATATAATGGGACATCAGCTTATTGGTTTATGCGAGACGAGATGGGTTGAACGTCACACTGAAGATCTTTAATTTCGAGAATCTACCGAAAATTCACGAATGCCTTGACGATATATCTTCGTGGAGGGACCTTCAGACTGCTGCAAAAGCAAAGATATTAAAATCTGCTATATCTGACTCTGGCTTTCTTGTGTCGACCATTTGCTTATCAGAAGTACTTTCTTGCACTTTGCTATTAAGTCGTTTTTTTCAAAAATCAAAAATCGATCTAAAATCAGCACGTGATATGCTCAATGATGTTTTAAAGATTTTGAATCGAAAGCGCGAAAAATGTGATGAAACGTTTTCAAGTTTGTATGACGAAATTTGTGGCATTGCTAATGAACTCGGTATAAAAATGAAACTTCCTCGGCTAGCGCAAAAGCAACGAAATCGTGCAAATTATCCATGTCAAAATCCTCAGGACTATCTAGGCAATCTATATATATACCGATAATCGATACCATCATGGAAGATTTAAAATCTCGCTTTCCTGAAGAGACGCTAAATTTATACAGTTTTTCAATAATATTTCCTGAAGTATTAGAAAAATCTGATGAAGAGTCAATTAAAAACGCTGCTCATATTCTTGCTGAAAAATATTCTGTTTACTTTAGGAATTTTTTGGATTTTCTCATGTGTTTTACAAAAAATTTTAAATTGTCGAACAGTTTATTACAAAAAAGAAAGGAAAATAAGGAAAAACGCATTTTGGTAACTTATCAATGAATTGTATACAACTTTTGCATTTTTCCATCGATTTTCTTAAATGTATGTATTGTATTCTCCTTTATAGTATCTTATTTTCTTTATAAATATATAGTCTATGATACAAAAAACAAAATATAATAAAAAAGTTATTTTTTCTTGTATAAATTTAAAGTTGATTTTGATTTTTTCTTAATTTTTTTCGAAAAAATACATTTTTTTTTTAAATCAATGTATTTCGCCGAAACTAACAAACCAACCAAAAAGTGATATGAACATCATTTGTAGGTAATTTAATTACCTTTAATATTAATATGACATATAAAACGTTTAAACACAAACTTTGGTTCTTGAGATATTTGTATTTAAGTGGAACTATCTTTTTTTTTTGGTCCAAAAACCAAAAATGACCGATATCTCGAAAACGACACAAAAAAAAAATAATGCGATTTTCGGAATTAGCAGCTCATTTTACATATAAAATGAATAACGGCATTCAATGGGAATTTTGGCTGTAAACTAGTGTTATTATTATCATTATTATTATTATTATTATCTAGAAATGTGGTCAATCGGCCCCCCCTCTTGACAACGCTGGATCCGCCACTGTACTGAAGAATGGTACGAAGCTTGATTTCCTAAATGTGACTTTATCAATTTGCCGAGTGAAAATGGTCTTAAAACTTCCTTGGCACTTTTCTACAAAAAGTCTTCATAAAATTAGTAATGTCGACCTCATACATAATCGTATCAAAAAAATTACAGAACGCTTTATATTATTTTGTAATGTGTCGGATAATGACCTAGTCTCAAGTCTGTATTCTGGAAGCTAATTTTAAATGATTTATAAAATCTTGTATTTAAATTTAAGGTTTTTTGTTAGTAGTTTTTTTCCTTTGTCATTTATGTTTCCTATGAGATTGTGATTTTTGTAATATAAATTTTTAGATTTTACATGTGTAAGGTATTAACCGATTCTATGTAATATGTTTTATTATAATTTTCTCTACTTTAAACAAATAAATAAATAATAATAAATACAAGTTTTTCAAAAATTATTCAAAAAAAAGTTAAAAAAAATTCCAAAAAAATCACACGTATTGCTTGGACGATTCTAAGCATTTTATGCCCAGTGCACTTTTCTCGTAAGATGCTTTCCTCTTGAGTAAAAAAAGATTTTTGCCATCCGCGGGCGTTCAAAAGCCAAAAACTCCCATTTAGCGTCCGAATCCCATCTTGAGTCATATTTAAGAAATTAAGCTTCGTACCATTCTTCAGTATGACAAAACGAATATCCCACTTTAAGAATTTTTATATTTCGATGAAAATTGCGATTTGTGGGTGGTTTTGAACATGAAGTCCCCAGTGTGCAGCGGCCCAACCCTGACGACATTCCCTTATATTTATTTCTTCGATGTTTTCCAATACTTTTGGACTTTTACCGATTACCTGATGTTTTGCGACATTTTTGGACCTATACAGATATTTAAGATGTTTCTGAATATTTTTCGAAATTTTTGAACTTTTACCGGTTTCTTCGTTTTATTTCGATACTTTTGGACATTTACCGATATTTTGAACGTTTTTCCACAAGCTTGGACTCTTACCGATTTCTTCAATGCATATTTAAATATTTTTCGATACTTTTGGAATTTTACAGATACCAAGCTTATCTTCGGGTGGCAAAAAAAATCTAAGCCAGCTTGGCAAAATTTGTCTGAGAGGTACGAGAATAAACGTATCTTTGTCAATATCCAGCTTAAAATTTTATTTAGTTTACCTCAAGTGCGAAAAGAGTCTGGCGCAGACCTCAAAAAACTTCAACGGATATCAACAGTTGTATTTTTGCGCTCAAAACACCCAACATTGGTATCTCAAATTGGGATGCAATTCTTGTTTTTTTATGTTCGACACGATTGTCTGAGATCACACTTTCCTTGTGAGAGCAATCCATTTCAAATAAAAATGAAATTCCAAAATGGATAGACCTAGACTCTTTTTTAACAAGTCGGTTTCAAACGTTAGAAACCGTTTCTGACAATCGCAACTCAAGTAATTTGATTCCTCGTCAAACTTCAGTGCCTTCTACATACTTCAACCCAGAGTGCTCATTCCAATAAGCGGCCCAATAGTTATCAAGCTAAAGTATCTTCAACGAGCTACAAAGTTTGTTCGTCGGAACAACGTTATTGTTTCAAATATTAAAAAATGGATGCTAAGCAGCGCATAGCAGTTGTTTGCATGCATCATTTTTGCATCAACTGCTTAGCGTATTCTCACGAAGTGAAAGCGTGCAAAAGTACGTATACTTGTGCTACATGCAAGCAACGTAACAATACACTTTTGCATCGCAATTCGACTCCAGCCTCTGCCCCACTCAACACAAATACTGTCCACTAATAACGACATTCAGACATGCTTCGCTTCTAGTACCAAGCACGTATTGTTAGGTACTGCAATGGTGACCGTATGTCACCTAGGAGCAGCGTACACCACCAGAGCACTTATTGATTCTAGCTCGGAAGGTACGTTTGTTTCCGAGCGTCTTCAAAAGCTTTTGAAGCTCCCCGTAAGAGCCGTCAATGCTTAAATAACGCAGTTTCAGCACATGTTTGAAAAGCTTTTGATCTGATCCTTAGTTCCCCTAGAAACAGACAACTATAGCTTGAAACCACTGCTTTGTGCTTTCTCGCATAACTGGAGATTTGCCTTCTGTTTCAATTGACATTTCGTTATGCAAGTCCTTGCCTAGTTTCCGATTGGCAGATCCGAATCTCAAACAGATGTACCCCGCCTTAATATTGGATAGCATTCAGAGGAACATTCTTGGCTCGCTTCTCGCCCAAGTAACTATATTCGGTTGGATATTTACGCGCCCTATGCCTCGTAGTGAAATATCAACCTTTACCAATTGCCTCACACATTTCAGTGAGGTTGCGATTGACAAGCAAATTGAAAGTTTTTGGGAGGTGGAAGAGCTTCATAAAAAAAAAAATTTTTATCGCAAGCTGATAAGTTTTGCGAAGATAATAGGGTTACCAAAATTTTTTCAGTAAAATATAGTATTTTTCAGAAAAAGCCTTAAAAAAATAGAGTACGCCACAAAAAATTATAGTATTTCATGAAAAGAGGAAAAACTAGACAAAGATATATTTGGTACTTATTTATTTTTGTAAAAACTATACTTTTTCTGCGATTTCCGTGGCCCTTCAATTTAAAGATGATTTTTTTTTTTATAAATCGACCCAAGAGAAGTCAAAAAAACTCAATAAAATTTTTCGATATCTCGCTTTGGTTATAAAATACCAAGGCTTAAAAAATACGAGAATATTAAATAAATTTCAATGAAATTTAGATTTGACTGGACTTGCACTCAAAAAGCTTTAAGTCTCAATATCACGAAAACAAGACGAGATGACGAAAGATTTTCTAAAATTTTCTCAACTTATTTTGGGTCATTTCATTCGAAAACATTGTCAAATCAAGTAACTACGGAAATTGAAGTACATATCGCCAAAAAGCTCACCTGGCCAATGCCACTTTTCCGTTAGAAAATGTAGCGCTACATGGCGCACATTTTACATTATAAACGTTTTGCGGATCTTTAGTAATCCAGTCATACTCTTTTTCCCATTCAGGTTTGTATTTTTGGAGACTTTATGGAAAGTACATAGTAGTGAAAAACAAAGTGTCTCAAATCTAAATGCCCCACTAACACCTACTAAGAAGCGGAAAATACAAAATTTAATAAGACTTCAACTTTTTTACAGGAAGAGCAACCACTTATTGAAAATTACAAAGTACAAACGTTCTGTTGTCGTTGGGGTTGCGATTCCTGGCCTCCCAAAGGGAGGGTCTCTCCGGGACGTAGACCCGATCGCAATAGGAGAGTAGAACACACCACAGATAGAAGTAAAGAAAGTAGAGGAATACTCAGGAGATTCAAGAGTCTTCGTGAGTCGACAGATCCTGAGCCTTTCACTTAGGATGCAGCGGTGGCTGCATTTCGCAAAGCAAAACAGTCCAGGGCTCTAGGTCCTGACGGTATTGCCATGGTGATGCTGAAGAAGTTACCCCCGTCGGCAATGCGCTACCTTACTGAGATTTTCAACCTCACCATCGCTCGCAGGAACATACCAACTATGTGGAAGGATGCCCGTGTAATCCCTATAATTAAACCGGGCAAACCAGCTGACTTGGGCACTTAATATCGGCCCATTTCACTTTTATGTCCAGCGGCGAAGGTGTTGGAAGCGCTTCTCCTGCCGCAACTTTAGCAGCATCTTAAACTTGCTGGCCACCAACACGGCTTCAGGTAGAACCATAGCACCACCAATGCATTCGCCGAGATCACGTCTGTAATTACAGAGGGAGTTAACTGCAAAAGGCCGCACCTGCGTACAATTGCAGTGGCCCTAGATCTCTCAAAGGCTTTTGATAATGTCGACCTCAACATGCGGTTCTTTGATGACCGCAGGCTGCAACTTGCTACGCTGAAGTCTTCTGCGACGCTCTTCACATCATGGACTAGCAAGGTTAATAAATCCCTCAATATCCTTATAAACGGAGACCAAATTCCGATCGTTAAATATCCGAAAATCCTTGGGGTGACACTCGATAACCTAGTGAGGTTTGCTCCTAATTAAGCAAAAGAAACCGTGTGCTGAATGCCATTGCAGGAACAAGGACAAGGAGACCCTGGTCGCCACATATAAGGCGATCGGGCGATCCATTTTGAATTACGGCTCCCCATTAGGGGTGTTTTAGTGCACGAATTTTGGATTTTGATACTTGACACCCCTCAATTTTGTGAGGTTGGAAAAAAAAATGAGTTTGCAAAAAAAATTTTGGGGGTGGGGTGAGGGTAAGGGTTGGCGCATCGAGGTCAAAGATGAGAGAAAAGGAGAAACAATTTACTTACAGCCCTACAAGAGGGGCCACTTCTAGAGGGTTAAAATGTATGACCGACCCACATTATTTTTTCTTCCCCAACATTTTTACCAATCATACCTACCCCTTGTCTCTCACCCCTAAGGGAGCTTCCATACAAAATTGACATTTTTAGAAAATCGACCCCCACCACTCCCAGGGTGCCCCTAGAAGGGTCAAATGTATGACCGGCCCCTAATATTTTTTCCTCCCCAACATTTTTTCCCACCTCACCTACCCTCTATCTCTAGCTCTTTAGGGGGCCCCCATACAAAACTAACGTCATAGACATAAAAAATATGGAAAGGAAATCGTCAATTAGGCTCATAACTGCCCAGGAGTCTCTCCTAGAGGAGTAAAATATATGACCGACCCCCATTATCCCCCGTTCAAAGTTTCACAGCTTACCTACCCCTATTTCCAATCCTTAAGGGGGCTCCCATACAAAGTTACGTTTTTTTTTAAAAACTGCCCCCACTACCCTAACTGGACCATGGGTACCCCTAGAAGGGTCAAATGCATGACCGACCCCCATTATTTCTAGGAAAATTTATAAAAAAAAAAAAATTGTATGGCAGCCTTTTTCAGGGTTGAAAATAGAGGGTAAGTATATGGCGAAAAATATAGATCGCAAAAAAATAATGGGGGTCGGTCATACATTTGACCCTTATAGGAGTAATTGTGTGCCAGTTACGGCAATGGGGGCATTTTATATAAAAACAGTAACTTTGTATGGGAGCCCCCTTAAGGATTGGAAATAGGGGGTAGGTATGCTGAGAAAAAATTTTGGAGGGGGGCTAATGGGGTTCGGTCATATATTTGACTCCTCTAGGAGTGACTTCTAGGCAGTTATGGGGCTATTTGACGATTTCCTTTCAATATTTCTCATGTCTATGCCATCTATTTTGTATGGGAGTCCCCTAAAGAGTCAGAGATACAGGGTAAGAATGTTGGGAAAAAATGTTGGGGAAGAAAAAATATTAGGGACCAGTCATACATTTGACCCTTCTAGGGGCACCCTGGGAGTGGTGGGGGTCGATTTTCTAAAAATGTAAATTTTGTATGGAAGCCCCCTTAGGGGTGAGAGATAAGAGGTAGGTATGCTTGGTAAAAATGTTGGGGAAGAAAAAATAATGTGGGTCGGTCACACATTTGAACCCTCTAGAGGTGACCCCTAAGCATTTGTAGGGCTGTATGTAAATTTTTTCTCTTTTTCTCTCACCTTTGACCTCGATGCGCCAACCTTTACCCTCACCCCACCCCCAAAATTTTTTTTCCAAACTCATTTTTTTTTCCAACCTCACAATATTGAGGGGTGTCGTGTAGCAAAATGTTGTTACTTAGGATCTCCATACATTCTTAAAACCTCTACTCCCCATCTGGTCTACGGCACTCAGCGAAACGCAGTGGAGCAACCTCCAATCCAGACAAAACAGTTCCTTGTGTATAGCTACCGGGTGTCACCTCATGTCCGACCCGGACCATCTGCATGATGAGACCGGGCTCCTGAGAGTCAGAGCACATAAGACCTTTTTAACACAGCAGTTCTTGCTGATCTGCTGCAACCCTGACCACCCCAATAATATGGTGGTCAGCATGCCATCACCACATAGGTGTGTAAGGGTGGATTTTAGGTGCTACAGGGAAGCCATAGCAGACTTTCTGCCTGACTCTTGGGATCCCAGGCCTGTCCGCGAGGCCCTCAATGATCTGCATATAAATCTTGCTAGTACGGCTATTGAATCACTGGCACTTAATAAAGTGCCCAATAGCCGCCCTCCACAAATTAATTCTAGTGAAAAATCACTATCGAGGGAGGCAAGGTGTATACTGGCTCAACTTCGCTCTGGATATTCACTTATCTTGAAGAGCCATAGAGCCCGGATCATAGAGGGCACCGCGGATCGGTGCCCATCATGTAGTGGAAATCCGCACGTCAGTTCCCACTTTTTCAACTGTCCGTCCCGTCCCACCAACCTCTCTACGATTGACCTATGGTCCTGCCCAGTAGATGTAGCCCAATTTCTGGGCCTCCCGGACTAGGCTCGACCAGTTTTCTATTTCCCACATCCCCAAATTACTAATAGGCGAAAGGATTAATTTTGTTTTTCAATTTACAGCCCTGGAGTTGGAGTTGCTACAACAACAACAACTACAACAACAACTTGGTGAAAATAATTAACTAAATTTCAAAACAAAAACGAAGCAAACAATTGCTTGATGTTGTCAATTTTGAAAAGCAGTAAGACTGGGGCGGTTACCGGACATAATCCCAACGGACATAATCCCCATTTCGTAAATGGGGATTATGTCCGAAAATTTTTCGGTCATAATCCCCATTTTGGCCATGGGGGTTATGTCCGCAAATTTTTCGGACATAATCCCAATGGGGGTTATGTCCGAAAAATTTAATTAAGATTGAACAAAATTTTTGCAATAATCCATTTAAAAAATTTATATAGTGTTGGATGTTATGGACTGATCCGCGGCCGAAGGCCGCCGCGAAGCCGGTGTTGGATTTTTGGGAGTTTTAAATCCTGAGCTGCGGCCGCAGGCCGCCCACTTACCCCTACTTTTATGAAAAATTACTGTGGCTAGCAAACTAGGTGTTGGATATATTAAAGACTGATTCGCGGCCGTTATGGGGGCTATGTCCGTTTTTTCCTGGGGATTATGTCCGAAACACTTGCGGACATAATCCCCATTGAAAAAATGGGGATTATGTCCGAATTACTTGCGGACATAATCCCCATATCGTGAATGGGGATTATGTCCGTGGGGATTATGTCACGGCACCGACAGGGGCGCGTTTGGTAACACGCACATAGCATAAATCGAAAGTTGCGTTCGTGAACTTTAAAAAGTGAGAAATTTGTTTAATACAACTTCCGATGTTTCAAAACTAAAGATGTGTTTTTGTGGAAACTTTATCTGTGCTTGTAGAAATACATTCTGATTAACGTATGAAAAAGCAAACTATTGTGCTTAACTTAAAACAGAAAAATATAGTACGGTCATCATAAATATAGTATAAATATAGCATTTTTGCGTACTATATATTTATTCAACAGTATATAGTACACAGACCCGGAATATAGTACAATACTATATATTATAGTACTGTTGGCAACCCTAGAAGATAACTATAAAAAAAAACGACAAAAAGAGCCGAAAGGAGTCGCTATGTAGGCACTTTGCCTTTCAAAAGTGAATACCCCGACAAAGTGAACTTAGAATTTTCTCGAGGCATTGCCTTTAAGCAGTTCATTCAGGGCGAGGCCCGTTTGAACAAAAATCCTGATTTAAAAGTTCAGTGTGACGAAGTGGTCAAAGAATATCTTTCACTGGGTCACATGACAAAAAATTATTTTCCGAAATTCGAGATTTCGCCATCTCATTATTATTTGCCGCATCACGCAATTCTTAAGCCCTCGCACTGCCATAAAAATTCGTTTAGTGTTTAATGCTTCAAGCCCCACTTCAAACGGGGTTAGCTTGAACAATGTTTTGTACGTTGGTCCAACTCTTCAAGCTGACTTGACGCTTCTTATTTTAAAATGGCGTTTTTTCAAATATGTCTTCAATGGCGATATTCAGCAAATGTATCGCCAAATTCTTGTCCAACCCGAAACACTCTACTTTCTAACGAATTCTTTTTAGAAACTCACCTGAAGATGAAATTCAGGACTATGAGTTAAAAACGGTAACTTTCGGTGTCAATTGTGCACCATACCTAGCCATAAGAACTATGCTGCAATTGGCAGATGATGTTCAAGAGCAGTATCCCGTTGCTACTCAAATTCTTCGCAGTTTCATTTACGTTGATGACGCTTTAGCAGGTGCTCATGACGTTGAAACTGCCATAAAAACTAGCTTAGATTCGCTCTTAACTCCGCAGGTTTCACTATGCGAAATGGACCGTTAATGCCACATGCATCCTATCCGCTCTGCCTTCTGATCATCTTCTTCGCGAAAACTTTTTGAAGTTAGAAGATGAAAGTTATGCTAAAGCGTTTGGGATTCGCTGGAACGCAACTTCTGATTCATTTTATTTCAATATAATGCGTCTCGAAATAAGGTCGGTATATACCTAAAGGATAGTTCTTTCCATCATTGTCCAACTTTTTGATCCTGCCGGTTGGCTGGCTCCATTTATTGTGACAGCAAAGATTCTAATGCAAAGAATCTGGTTGAATAAAATTGATTGGGATGACAACATCCTCCCGCACAGTCTTCTTTCTTGGCAATCTTCTTGAAACACTACGAATATATTGAGAAAATTCGTATTCCACGTTTCATAAGTTATTCACCATCCTCAGGAAGGTGATGTATTGTCAGTCACCTGCTTTGTTCTAAAAGTGAAGTGGCTCCCGTCAAGACTATTTCAGTACCTCGTCTTGAATTGTGCGGGGCCACATTATTGGCTGACGTTGTATTGTTGGACAGATTCCACAATAGTTCTTGCTTGGCTTTGCAAGCCACCTTGCTCTTGGACTAATTGTGTAGCCAACAGAGCATCTAGAATAGCAGAAAAGGTTGGCTCTCGTAATTGGTTTTGTGTTTATACACATGAAAACCCTACCGATTTAGTTACTCGTGGAATAACCCCATAAGAGCTTGTCAATCCTTTTCTTTGGTGGCATGGGCCATCATGGCTTTCTCTACAAAATACATGGTAGGCGCAATCTCAGTTTCCCGTTGTTGAAATGTCTGTCGAACGTAAGCCTGTGAAGGTTTATTTTGCGTATTTTTCTCAATATAAGGACATATTGGAGCGTTATCGCGTGGCTTACGGGTTTAAGCGTATGTATTCCGTTTTTTGAATCAGACCCGATCAAAAAATCGTTCATCATTTGCACGCAAATCAAGATATGTATATTGATTCTGCAGAAAACAAGCAGGTCAAAAATCAATTGATCTTATTGTGCCAAAAGGTTAGTTTTCCTGATGAGTACCATAAACTAGAGACTAAGCAAATTATTGGTCCTAAAAGTACTTTTTTGTCTTTGAATCCGTTTTTGCACACAGATGCGCTGCTTCGTGTGGGCGGCGGCTAGCCTCCTCACCCACGCTTTCTTACGATGAAAAATTTCCTGTAATATTGCCGCATGATTGCCACTTCATGGAGGAAACCAATTAATGCTTCGACTTATTCGAATGCATTATTGGATCCCTTGTGTTAAAAATTTAATAAAAACAACCTTGCATAACTGTAAAACTTGCGTTATTCACAAAAAGCAGTTGCGATAGCAAATTATGGCTGCTCTCCCTCCAGAGCGAACTGTCATAATACGACCTTTTTCATCCACAGGTGTGGATTTTGCAGGTCCTTTTGATATCAAAAGTTACATTAGCGAAGCCTGTCGAATAACTAAGCAGCATTTTCAAGATTTGTCTCGCGACGTTTGTGTCCTGCAAACATTTACTCTGATGACGGTACCAATTTTGTCGGTGCCCCAAAAGAGCTTAAAAAGGATTTTAAAGCCTTTTTAGATAAGTCTCAAGTGTCTGTACTAAATCAATATGCCCATCAAGAAGTTTCATGGAATTTCATTCCAGCTGGTGCTCCTCATATGGGAGGACTGTGGGAAGCTGGAGTTAAAAGTTTCAAAGTCCATTTCAAAAAGATTGCCGGAAGTCAACATTACACTTTCGAAGAATTTCTCACTTTGCTTAGCCGAATAGAATCATGTTTAAACTCGCACCCACTTAGCGCCATGACAGAAAATCCTGATGATTTTCAGTCTCTCACTCCTGGCCATTTTTTGGTAGGCGAGCCCTTGCTGTCGCCAGCAGAGCCTGAAATCGCCGAACAGCCCCTAAAAATTGTCAATCGATGGCAAAAAGTCCGGGCAATCATCACTTTTGCCAAAGATGGAAAGGTGAATATCTAAAGGAGTTGCAACGGCGTGTTAAATGGAAGTCCCCCCAGAGGGACGTTCTTCTTAATGATTTAGTGGTTATTAAAGAGGATAATTTACACACTCTGCAGGCTCTCGAAATTTCTCACAACAGACGGCGCTAGTGAGCCTTATGATTTATCCATAATGGCGATCCTGTTCAGAGAATTTATCCGTGTCCAATAGCGCAATTGCTTAAGCACCGCGTTTTCTTTCATTACAAAACCGGAGTCACGGGTTCGAGTACGTTTTCTGACAAGATTTAACTGAAACTGATCTGTTGAGGCTATATACTTATGTTACATGTTTGTATATGAAAATATATAAATATGTATGTAGAAGTAGCCGAAACATATGTCATCAATTTCCATTTTAACACTTGCTTGCGTCTGTTGTTGAAAAATTGCAAAAAATTACTGTTTGATTAGTTCAATATAAAATTATAATTTTTTTTTTTGCCACTAATTACATTTTAAAATGTTCCAGTTAATAACCATCCAAATTTGAGCTTAAAACAAGCACTGGTATAGCCGTGACGCTTAATATAGTTGATTTTTTGAAAAAAACCCAATGTTTGATCCATTTTTTGAGGTTATGCCGAAGTTATTTTCCAACTTTTATAATTTTTTCTAGAAGGCTGATAAATAAGCTTTGCCAAGCCGTTTACTAAAAGTTTTTAGCATACTTCTTTCAAAAAATCTAGGATTAATTCGGAATTTTATTTATAAGGGAATTATATTAATTTTTTTTATGACTTTCAAATTTATACCACATTTCACGCAATATTTTAAAAATGATTGAATAAAATTTAAAATTCATGAATATCCGATACTCTTTATGATTTTGCTTTCGTTAATTTTTTATTATTTGGAAATAACCTAGGGCAACCTAGTCAGGAGTCAAATTTGACATTTAATTTTACCACACATTTATTTTTCAAATGAAATTTAGGCAATTGTTGGTAAGAAACTAAAACTTTATTTTTATAATAAAATATAATTAGTTTTCATACTTATTTCAGAAAGATCAGGTGCCAAAGCATAATACGAATCAGCAGCAAATATAGCCACATCTCAAAACATCATAGGCTCCGTCAAAGATCCTGAGCAGAAACGCAATGTTTATTTCATTGGCGATTGCATCATGGACAGCGCAGCGGCTCCCGCAGAATGTCGTCAACTGAGAATATATCAATGTCGTCTCCTTCCACGACTAACACTTCAACATAATCTATTTTTGTGCCATATAAGGATTTTATAAAATTTAATCCATGTCAAATTATGCTCGAAACCTGCCAGTCATTCCAAAATATTCTTGAAATGGAACAAATATCTACAGTGCTAAGTGTTCGTTTGCAAGTTGATGCGAGTGCTGAGACTTATGGCTATTGTATAACTCAATCAATGACAAATTTCTATCTGTATGGAAAAAACAATTGGCTGAATAGCTGCATCACCATATGATAGACAATGTACATCAGCAGCTGAGACTTATGGCTATTGTATAACTCAATCAATGACAAATTTCTATCTGTATGGAAAAAACAATTGGCTGAATAGCTGCATCACCATATGATAGACAATGTACATCAGCAGTATGTTTACCTTCGCGCATCGTGCCATTAATGTCATATGCTGAAATATCATCAATGGTAAAAATTTATTTGAGTTCATCCCTAAGCGATCGAAATGCTGTGGCAGTTATCAGAATATGATATCAAAAAGTAAGCAGAAACCGCAATAACAGAATACCGCCGCAATTGTAATAAATAAGGCGCCCAAAAACCTCGTAAAATATACAAAAAAAAATATATATCTTTAAATCTGAATTATTTAAAAATACTTATATCCTTTAAATCTTTGCAGGAATTTCCTCTAAGTTTCATCATTTAAATTAGAATGTGGCATCGCATGTAGCATGTCGAGTATTTGCATTGCATGCAAAGCTCTGTGCAAAGGGCAATACATATTGCAGGATTCTGCATCGTTCTGCACAGTTCTTTTCACTGGCGGTCAAAGTGGGGTTCATGTGTCGTTTAGTGATAAATTCGCTAAAATTCTGAAACTAATTTTTTATCATTGACTTTAGGTCTTAAAAAGAATTTGCGATCAAAAAGGGTATCTCGGAAGATCCGGATATATCTTCTATGAAAACCGCTATAAGTTGAGAACCCCTGGATGGATTTGGAAAATATTGGTGTCATATGAAAGGTATTTTGTTGTTGTTGTTGGTGTTGTTGATTTATTTGTTGTTGTAATTGAAAAATTTCAAAAAAGGTCATATCTCGAAAACTATGAATCCAATTGAAAATATACTCGAAACATTTTTATAGGCTGTCAAAATACCTTTCATATGACACCAATAATTTACAAATCAATCTAGGGGTTCCCAACTTATAGCGGTTTTCATAAAAGATATATCCGGATCTTCCGATGGCTATATCTCCGTAACTAAGTCCGAGATACCTTTTTTGATCACATATTCTTTTTAAGGACTAAGAACTCAATGATAAAAAATTAGTTTCAGAATTTTAGCGAATTTATCACTAAACGACACATGACCTCCATATAACCTTGAAATATTTTTTCTCAGACGTTCTGGAAAAAAACGGACTCCGGATTCGGATTCAAGACGTCAAAGTCCCTTGGAAACACATAGTCTGGTCAAAACGCCATGACATTTTTTTTTTTGTAAACCTGTGTAATTAAACCAACTAAGCATTTCAAACTAAATCAACAATTTTTGGTAAATGGATATTATTTTTGTCCCTTGGAGTGCATTTTTGCCTCCCCACCAATTTCAAATGCGGCACTCAATATTTGTGGAACTGCCCCTAAGCAAAATCCATGTATTCCCTAACGCTTACCACATTCGTCCTTCCTCAGCATTCCTTTTAAATTAAAAAATTAGTTTTCCATTTTAGCAAAATCGAAACCTTTTTAATGGAGTAATTTGTAATTTTTAATCGTTACAAGAAACATTAAAAAGATAGAAAATTAACTTATGCTATGTTACAGTCAATGAACTATACATGTAATTAAATTAAACCCCTGTACGCGTACCTTGAGTACAACAATAGTAGGTAACCCTGGTAGCCCTGTTTTCAACAGTCCGCCACTTTTTTTGCTGTCCCTTCCCAAGAGGAAGTGCTTGTCCCTATAGAAATTTAGAAGCACTTTCACAATGATTTTTTATAAAGTAGCAGTAAGAACAACATGGGTTCGAAACAAGTCCGGGTGATTTTTTTTTTTGCTTTTTTTTTTTATTAAAATATTTTTTATTCAACATCTTTTATTTCACTTTTCTATTTTCCTTTCTCTTATTAATTTATTTTTGTTTAATTGAATTGAAATTGAGTTTGCAACTTAAAATTTACAATTTAAAATGAATGGAAAACATTTCTAAACAGTCGTCTTGGTTTTACAATATCCCAGTACCAGCCGTTGGCTGAAGGGATAATTATAGTTTGTATACCTTAGTTAAAAATATTCTACTTTTTGTTAAGAACACATATATAAGATTACAAATAATAAATAAAAAAAAAAAAAAAAATTACACAATGATTCCATGTAAGGCTGCAGTAAGGACAACGTGAGTTTTTTTTATTTTTCTGCTTTATTTTTTTTTTTTGTTATTGAAATATTTTTTATTCAACCTTTTTTTAATTCACTTTTCTATTTTTCTTTCTCTTGTTTATTTACTTTTGCTTAATTGAATTGAAACTGATTGCACAATGATTCAATGTAAGGCTGTAGGAGCATTCGTATGTCAAATTCTGTTTGGACAACATTTGCTTAATATACCAATTTAATACCTCTTCATATCATCGGGCATTGGTGTAGCGGTATTAAGAGTTGGTAAATGTAAGTAAAAATAATCTGTTTCTATCTATCGCGGGAACGGTCGTGGATTTTACTCCTGGTGCGGCCAGTTTTTTTCTTTTTTTTTTAAATTTAATTGAAAAATCGCTTACAAATAAGCGCTTCAAAACCCTTTTAAGGTAAGCTTTTTCTCGCTTACATCCTATGATATGCAATGTTAAAAAGAAAGAATAGTTCTTACGGAGCGGAGCTCTTATTGGTGAAAAAGATGCACTTCAGAAGGGTTTTTGAAACACTTCTTTTCCCCTTGGGTTTATTTTTAAAAATAGGAATTCATAATTTAGTGTTTTTATAATTTAAAGTGCATTTTCTAAGTAAAAAGTGTAGTGATTGTATGGGCTGAATTTTACAAAATCAGCGTTCAAAGTTTTAAGGCCTTTGGTGCAGAATAGCATTAATTTTACATTGTTGTTTCTGCATAAACATACACGTTAGGCATGCGCTTATTTTACGATTTTCTGATTTTCGTTGATGCCGCCCTCTGAAATCCTTCTAATGGTCATAAAAACAAATACTATGAAGTTACACGGCGATCGGATAACGATAACCCGGCCCTCAAGAGAGGTCAAGGTCAAGTTGTGGTTTCAGGCAAAAAATAATGAACATTTTTTTTTAAACTTAATTAAATTAGTCAAAGCATAACTTTATCGTATAGCAAATTGAAATACCTTTCTAACAAGCTATAATTGTTTAAAATCGGGTTATAATAACGAATTCTATGAATTTTTCTTTTATCGACATTAGCAAAATTGCCGCAAAATGCTATACTACTACATATGGTATTTTGCGGCAATTTTGCTAGTGCCGATAAATGTTTCTTGGAGTTGTAGTTCTCTAGAACATAGTAAATGGTTTCCTGCATCTGGAAATGTGCTATACAATCAGTTTTTAAATGATATATCTAAGCATGGTCTTTACCAATTGAATCATATTGTAAATCAGAACTCTCGGATTCTTGATCTTATTTTCTTTGACAATATTGATATCATTCAGCTATCAAGAACTGATCCAGAGATGGGCACAGCTAGTTACTTTTGTAACTTGATACATTTTTGTTACTTGTTACTTTTGTATCAAGTATCAAAAATTTTTTTAGTTACTTGTTACTTTTGTATCAGTATCAAAAAAAAATTTTGTTACTTGTTACTTTTGTATCAGTATCAAAAAAAAATTTTGTTACTTGATACAAAAGTAACAAGTAACTAAAAAAATTTTTGATACTTGATACAAAAGTAGCAATCTCATGAGTAACTATTGTTATTGATACATATATGTATAAATTTACATTTTTAATGGTTTTCAGGACTGCCAACTGTTATTTATTTTTATTTTGGTTAAATGGAACTTTTTTAAGTTTAATTAAAAAAATAAATTTAGGTCTTGAAGTTCTTAAATAAACTTTTTAAAAAATCCAACACATATTTTTAGGGTTGCCACCTGGTTATTTTCTGGAATTTTGCTAAAATCATACTTTTTGTGACTTGATTCAAATTTTTACTTTAGGACACGCTCAGATAAAATTTTTTAAAATCATACAAAAACTTTTAGGGTTGCCACCTGATTTTTTTTTCTAAATTTTGCCTAAGCCATATATGTATTTAGAAAAAAAATTTAATTTTAGTCTTAAAACGCTTAGATAAACTTTTTAAAAATCAAGCACATTTTTGGGGTTACCACCTGGTTTTTTTAATGAAATCAAAATTTTCTTCCAAAAAATTCCTTAAAACACCATTTTCTCTCTATAAATTAACATATTGGGTCCAAAAACAACGAAACAAAAATTTAGTGTTGCCATATTAGGGTTGCCAGACGTTTTTTCGCAAAATTGCCTTTCGCTGTCAACTTTCTTTATTGAAAAGTTATAGGATCAACCAAAAACCCATTGTAATTTTTTTAGGGTTGCCACCTGGTTTTTTTAATAAAATCAACATTTTTTCAATAAAATGCTTAAAATCATAATTTTCTCTCTATAAATTAACATATTGGGTCCAAAAACAACGAGACAAAAATTTAGGGTTGCCATATTAGGGTTGCCAGACGTTTTTTCGCAAAATTGCCCTTCTTTGTCAACTTTCTTTATTGAAAAGTCATAGGATCAACCAAAAAACCCATTGTAATTTTATTAGGGTTGCCACCTGGTTTTTTTAATAAAATCAAAATTTTCTTCCAAAAAATTCCTTAAAACACCATTTTCTCTCTATAAACTAACATATTGGGTCCAAAAACAACGAAACAAAAATTTAGGGTTGCCATATTTTTTGTTCTGTTATTTTTAGACCCACTGTGTCAATTTATTGAGTGAAAATGTTGATTTAAGGAATTTTTTGGAAGAAAATTTTGATTTTATTAAAAAAACCAGGTGGCAACCCTAAAAAAATTACAATGGGTTTTTGGGTTGATCCTATAACTTTTCAATAAAGAAAGTTGAGAAAGAAAGGCAATTTTGCGAAAAAACGTCTGGCAACCCTAATATGGCAACCCTAAATTTTTGTTTCGTTGTTTTTGGACCCAATATGTTAATTTATAGAGAGAAAATGGTGTTTTAAGGAATTTTTTGGAAGAAAATTTTTATTTTATTAAAAAAACCAGGTGGCAACCCTAAAAAAATTAAAATGTGTTTTTGGGTTGATCCTATAACTTTTCAATAAAGAAAGTTGACAAAGAAAGGCAATTTTGCGAAAAAAAGTCTGGCAACCCTAATATGGCAACCCTAAATTTTTGTTTCGTTGTTTTTGGACCCAATATGTTAATTTATAGAGAGAAAATGGTGTTTTAAGGAATTTTTTGGAAGAAAATTTTGATTTTATTAAAAAAACCAGGTGGCAACCCTAAAAAAATTACAATGTGTTTTTGGGTTGATCCTATAACTTTTCAATAAAGAAAGTTGACACAGAAAGGCAATTTTGCGAAAAAACGTCTGGCAACCCTAATATGGCAACCCTAAATTTTTGTTTCGTTGTTTTTGGACCCAATATGTTAATTTATAGAGAGAAAATGGTGTTTTCAGTAATTTTTTGGAAGAAAATTTTGATTTTATTAAAAAAACCAGGTGGCAACCCTAAAAGTTTTTGTATAATTTTAAAAAAATTTATCTGAGCGTGTCCTAAAGTAAAAATTTGAATCAAGTCACAAAAAGTATGATTTTAGCAAAATTCCAGAAAATAACCAGGTGGCAACCCCAAAAATATGTGTTGGATTTTTTAAAAAGTTTATCTAAGAACTTCAAGACCTAAATTTATTTTTTTAATTAAACTTAAAAAAGTTCCATTTAACCAAAATAAAAATAAATAACAGTTGGCAGTCCTGAAAACCATTAAAAATGTAAATTTATACATATATGTATTAATAACAATAGTTACTCATGAGATTGCTACTTTTGTATCAAGTATCAAAAATTTTTTTAGTTACTTGTTACTTTTGTATCAAGTAACAAAATTTTTTTTTGATACTGATACAAAAGTAACAAGTAACAAAAATTTTTTTTGATACTGATACAAAAGTAACAAGTAACTAAAAAAATTTTTGATACTTGATACAAAAGTAACAAAGTATCAGTAACAAAAAGTTACAATTTTGCCCATCTCTGAACTGATCCTCTCGTAGTTCCTGAAGATGAAAACCATCTAACACTAGAAATCACAATTGATGTGCCTGTTAATAAACCTAAGGAGAGCACCCCTCAAAGGCCTAAAGTATTTAATTTTAAAAATACGAACTTCATTGCTCTAAAGGATCTGCTATCAAAAGCAAACTGAGAAACCATACTCTCACTTAGTAAAGAAAATTTAACTGCGAATGATCTTGACATTGCAGAAGGTTCTTTCACTAAATTTGTTCACTAGTGCTTTGAAACATCCGTACCTAAGCATTCAACTAGGACTATAAATGTTCCATTATAGTTTACACCCGAAATCAAAAAACTAAATTTTATAGGAAATATAAAAGAACCTCCACTATAATTGAATCGGTCATTTTTAAAAGGGGATATGTGACAAAATTTTACTTCTGACCAAGTTAAGAAAAACCCTCATAAGTTTTGTAAATCTTATTTGAATGCAATTTTAGTGATGGCGGTTAACTAACATTGATATTTAGAAGTAATCTGCGTACTTGGAAAAAAGATAGACCAACCAGCGCCATCACCATAACGGCAAAAAACCATTTTCGGACGAGCGACACATATCCCATTTTAAAAATGACAGATTCAATTGATTTCGTAAACTACACAAGAGTAAGATATCATTATCAAAACCTTAAAATTGTGCTTAAAAGCTCTATATTACAAAAGTAAAAAGAGAAATACAGAGCAACTCAAAGTCTTGTTGGAACTTCATTATTGTTAAGCGCAAGTACTGTACTCCCCCATCAAAAATGAAATATAGGGCGACTTCCTAAACGTATGTACACAATGTTCACAAACAGTTTTGTGACAGCATCTAAACTGTAACAGCATTCAACATTAAACGACATTGTCAAAATATACGTTGCTGTATATTTGCATAAGGGAACACTTTATTTACAAAGTTTGACATTTCACTATTCGAATATAAAAATGTTGCAAAAAAAATTATAATTGATCTATTAGTGGAACTATTTTAATGAGTTCAGTGGAAATTATTTTAAATATTTTTATAAATTGACCAAAAAAAAAAGAATTATCATCAACTTCCCATACTTTTTTCAAGACTTTCCCATAAAATTGGCTGCTTTTTGGTTTTGCACCGTGTTTTGCTCTATTTTAAAGCTTTGTTGTCAAAAACTTCCATTTTTGGTAGTATCAAAACAAATTGGTTTTAAAGCATCAACAACAAAGTTGATGCAATAGTTGCCAATTAAATGCGTATTGATTACTTATGTTCGGCGTTAAGGAATGCTATGATTCGTCAACATTTTGTAGCTCGGCGTTTAGGAATGAATGACTTTGTATGTTTGCTTTGCATATAACCTTAGGAAGTCGCCCATAATAACATTTTATCTAATGTATATAATGTCTTGTAATCTCTTTGCAGAATTTTTCATGACTACAAATTCTTCTGAGTCTTATAATTATAATCCTTCTAAAATACAGCCAGCTGAAATTAGTCAACCGATTATAAACATTGACGATGTGCACCAAAATCTCAAACACTTAAAACCATCATTTAAATCTGGTCCTGATGGAATACCTTCTTTTATTTAAAAAAAAAATTGTCATAATGATCTTGTATATCCAGTTTATTTGATTTTTAAGTATTCCTTGCTACTCGAATATTTCCCGTTCTCCTGGAAATCTTCATATTGTGACGAAAAATAAGAACATATGAAAAGAAACTTCACGAAAATACTTGACAGTTCGAGATGTCAATAAAAACAGTGATGCCAAGTGATGTCACGAAAGTACTTGACAGTTCGAGATGTCAATAAAGGGAATCAACAAGATGTTGCCAGATGTTTCGCTAATGCAATTCTAGAATGTTCATATGGGTATAAAAGGAGCTGTTCATGAGAGCTGAACACGGTTGATTTCAAGCAATAAAGCGAAAAGGTTGTACACAGTGAAAGTAAATAAAGTGCTTATTGTAATATTAGATTTTGAATGTAAATAAACAGTACCGTGTAAAAATAAACGTTTGTAATTTAAATAAACCATTTTATAACTAAATAAAGTGTGTGTTTTTGATTGCTACACAATCCAGTAATCGAACTCAGAAAACTGTAAGAGATTGAAATTATTGTCACAAGAGACAGGAAATTTCGTAATAATATATTGTTGCGTTGCACAAGTCAGGCACTAAATCATTAATAAGTAATTACCGTGGGATTGCAAAACTTAGTGCATTGCCAAAACTTTTTGAAAGTATTATTACTCCGTAAATTGCACATAATGTCAATCCCATAATTTCACGTTATCAACAAGGGTTCCTACCATGAAAATTACAGTTACTAATTTATTGGAATTCACCAATATGATTATTAGTCAATTCGCAAATGGTTTTCAAACCGACGTAATCTACACTGATTTTAGCAAAGCTTTTGACGTAGTAAATCACAATTTTCTGTTAATGAAACTCTCACTAATTGGTTTTCCTAAGAGCTTGATAAATTGGATTCAGTCATATCTCTCTAATAGATCCCAATTGGTTAGTTTTAATAACTATAAATCAAAAAATATTGTTGTTACTTCCGGTGTTCCCCAAGAAAGTCGCATTGGTCATCTGCTTTTTTATATTTTTATAAACGATTTACCATCTGTTTTAAAATACTATAGGATCTTATTGTACGCTGATGACGTCAAGCTTTTTTATCCTCTTAAACACGAATTTGAGGCAACGTATCTACAGCATGACTTAAACAGTATTTTTAGCTGGTATGAAGTTAACTACATGAAACTAAATTTAAAGAAATGAATGCACATGACTTTTACACGCAAAACTCTACTTTCATGTACTTATTACATTGGTAATTATACCCTCGAAAATCTTAACTCTTTTGAGGACTTGGGCGTAACAATGGATCCTAAACTAAAGTTTAATATTCATATAGACCGAATGATCAATAAATCTAACTGTGTTCTTCGCTTCATAAAGCGCTAGTCCAAACAGTTTTGTGATCCATATATCACAAAAACTTTATTTTCATCTTTGGTGAGACCAATTTTAGAATATGCTTCCGTTGTTTGGTGCCCTCGGTATCAATGTTACATACACGCAATATAATCGTCATAAGCAGTTTCTGATTTTTTGTCTGCGAAGTTCAACAGTTCATTTACCACCATATGAACAAAGAGTAAAATTAATCAACTTATCGTCTCTAAAGAACAGGAGAATAATGCTGAATACTTTATTCATTATTAAGCTTATTAATCGATGTGCTCTAAGCGAGTACCTTTAAAATAAAATACTCATTAAAGTGCCTCAACTACCAATGATAAGGTTCGAACTGCTGCACTTAAATACATGCAGATCTAATTATCTGCTACATGAGCCCTTCCGAAATGCATGCTCTGATTTCAACCATGTTTATGTGTCTATTGATCAAACACAAAATGTTACCAAACGGATGTTGGCTACTAGCACAACTCTGTAACTTAACATCTACAGCGTTCAGCCATCTACTCGGCTGGATGAGGCCTTGCTTTAGCAATGGTAATACCTAGTAGCAGCTTCCACAAAGGCAGCTATCTCACACCATGGCCATAGCGCTCCTCGGCCGGATGAGGCCATTCTTTAAAATTAGTAATACCTAGTAGCAGCTTCCACAAAGTCAGCCATCTAGCGCCATGGTCATAGCGCTCCCCGGCCGGATGAGGCCATCTTTTAAACTTGGTAATACCTAGTACCAGCTTCCATAAGGGCAGCTATCTAGCGCTATGGTCAAAGCGTTCTTTCCAGAGCTTCTCCTTAAGATAGTGATTGCATTGTATAGCGTTTTTTTCTAGCGCTGGAGCGGTTCGTGAGCACCTTTCATTGTTGTGCCATAGTTCTTGGTAGTGCTGCGACATCGACATCGATGTTGATGAAACAACGATGTTTTGCAAGAACATCGACTGTTTTTAACATCGCTGTTTAAAGTTTTTTTTTTTTGCAAAATCGATTTTTTGCCTCGATGTTTTTATTCGATGTTTTCACAAATTCTGTTTTCACAAATTTCGTTTGCACAAATTTTGTTTTCACAAGTTTTGTTGGCACAAATTTTGCTTAGACAATTCGCATTCAAAATTGGAACTACTTACTATTTAGGGTGTGCAAAGAGCTGTTCGAACCTTTTCGAGAATTCCGTCGTTTGTTTGCTCGTTTGTTCGAATGTTCGTAGCTTGCAACTTTTTTGCCAACTGCTTCGCTCTTGTTGCAAGTTGTTGCACAGGCTACTGTGTACACAACGTTACAGCCAACACATTGGCTTGCTTGTATCATACAAGTTGTGTGCAGGTCCGAATTTAAGCTTATTGTTGGCTTTGGTTAGATAAAATGTTTAAGTAATTTTTGTGTAAACGATGTTTCTGTTGAATATTTTATCATATTCTTTGGCACGTTTCCTTTTGTCTATGGAAAAGTGATTGGGAAACGATTCCATACAAATTTGGAAACGTTTTTTTTTTCAAAATCTAACAGATATTTTTAGGGTTTTAGGGTTATTTTTTGAAATTTTGTTAAAATCATACTTTTTGTGACTAAATTCAATTTTTTAGTTTAGAAAATGCTCAGTTAAAATTTTTTAAAACTTCCAGGGTTGCCAACTATTTTTTTTTTGTAAATTTTGCTTAATAATATAATATGTATGTATATAAAAAAATGTAATTTTAGTCTTAAAACGCTTAGATTAACTTTTTAAAAATCCTACATATATTTTTAGGGTTGCCACCTGGTTATTTTCTGAAATTTTGTTAAAATCACGCTTTTTAGTGACTAAATTGAATTTTTTGAATTTTGAATAAGAAACGAAAAGTTTAGGGTTGCCATATTTGGGTTGCCAGACTTTTTTCGCAAAATTTCGTTTCTTGGTCAGTTTCTTTATTGAAAAGTTATATTTTCGACCAAAAAACCCATAATAGTTTTTTTAAGGGCGCAAAAAAGAAAACTTGCGGAGGAGAAAAAAAAAAAAAAAATTGAGGCGAATTTAACAAAAGTACCAAAATTGACGCCATTCTTCCAAAGTTCTACTTCACATGCTTCGTTAAGATGTAAGTATCAAATCATAATTAGCTGCAGGGCTGTCGTTTCGGAATCTTTGACCGTAGTGAAAATTTCGAAAAATTCCAGAAAAGTGAAGTGTTTTGAAAACAAAAGTGTAGTGAATTTTGCAGTGTTATAAGAAAAAGATATATTCTCCTATTTTTTTAGTAGCATATCGGTGCTCTCAGGTACAAAGGTCCCAATTCTTTTTTTTTCCAAATTTACTTTTTTGTCGATCCTAGAAGGTAACCCTCGAATTCACATCCGCTCAAAAATTTGACGTTTTATTTCAAAATAAAGCAGATTTATAGATTAAAGTTACTACATAGTATACATTAGGCCGGGTCAAAGTTTCTTGCGGCAAGGAGTATGTATAGCAGAGGTGTGCACCTGGAGCAAAAATTTTTTCATCTTGCTCCCATATAAACTTGATTTTGAAGCCTTACGTCATAAACGTAAAGCTTGAGTTTTTGATTTTTTCAAATGTTAAGTTTTTCTAAATACAAGCCAACAACAACAAAAAGTACAAATATCCTGTCGTATATAACATGCTACCTGTTCGCAGTCAGTCCAATTCTAGTTTTGAAGCAAACCAAAAAATGAATATCAGGAAACAACAACAATAAAATTTGCAACAACAGTTGCATACGCTACTTTTCTACGAACTTCAAAAAATAAAATTCAATGCGAGCGACCGCAACAACAATTTCATGCAGCTTGAAGTCAAGTGAGTTGAAGCCTTTTTCATTGCGATCGTAGAGCAACGGGAATTATTATTTTATCATTTATTTGTTGTTGTCATTGCATCCCTCGAATTTGAAATTTTGATGTTTTCATTTTTTTCGAAGAATGCTTGGGGACTTACATTTTGCAAATTTCGTGAGCTAGCTCTTTTAATCAGCTGATTAAATATTTTAGCTCCCTTACGTTACTTGTGTGCACACCTCTGATGTATAGCAACAAAACAATCTAAGAAACATTCTAAAAAACTTTGCCTCAGAAACCATGGGACAAAAATTAATATCGAGCCGCCGAAAATTGCGTTGAAGTTTTGATGTAGTACTTTAAAATTCAATATATTGTAAAAAATACAAAAAATTCAAATACTTTGAATAATTTTATATGAAACAAGTAAAAAAAATTTGAATTTTTTCTTTTTCTTATTGTATTTTAAAGTATTACATCAAAACGCAATTTACGGCGGCTCGATATTGATTTTAAGGTTTCTTGTGCAAAGTTTTTTGGAATTTTCCATAGATTTTTTTTGTTGCTATACTCTTAGTCAATTTTTTGCCTCCTGAACAAATTGACCCGGCCTAGTATACATATTTTTTTATTTGAAGTCTTAAAGCAGTGAATTTTTTTAAATTTTTTTGAAGGCCATTTAGAGGTCGCGCAATGTCAATTTATACAAAATCTCGGCTTGATGCAGTTTTTATTTTATTACGATCACAAAAGTGCTCGAAATGAGTTGTGTGATTTATCAAATCTTAGGTCTTGAATCAGGGTATATAAAAAAAACTATATGAAATGAAATCAACCACATTAAGATTAAGCAAAGTTCAGTGTTGTCAATTTCAAAATGTAAATAATCCCTTACTAAATTTTAAAAATTTTCAATTTGGAAACTTTTTGCTATTTTATTTTTCGAATTTTTTTTCTGAAAGTGCAGTGTTTTCATAAAAGATACAGTGTCGTATTCGAAATCGCAGTGAAAAACTGCAATTGAAGTGACTGCGACAGCCCTGAATAGCTATTAATATAAATAAATTATAGCTTTCTTATGAAATATAAATTGCATTATTTTTCTATTTTTTAAGCGTATGTAATTTGGAAAACTTTTGAATTTACAATTGTATTATCAAATTTGCAGATCCAATCTGAATCTTTGGATCAAGATGACGGATCAAACATACAGCGTGATGTTAGTCTGAACGACTGCGAAGAGTTCAGAGCCGCTGATTTGGGTACTCTTGAATGAAAATTGTTCCAGCGATCCAGGCAAGTGGGGTGATTTTACTGACGATGTCGTCAATTATTGGATCAATCGTGGTCCAAGCATGTGCCAAAATCACTCTGGTATTACGATGCAGAATCAAGAGCAAGATATTGCTCGAAAAACACGTTTTTAGGAAAAAAGGCAAATCAAGAGCAGTTCAAACGCGAATGGCTGATTTATTCTCCATCAACTGGTTGCGTTTATTGTCTCGTGTGCAAACTTTTCATTCTAAAAGACAAACAAAACAAACTCACCAGCGATGGATTTAATGATTGGAAAAATGTTTTCCTATTACATCAGCACGAGAATGGACCATTTCAGAGAGAATGTATGTTGACGTACGTTCAAAGACGACAGAACAGTGACGATATTTCCGACAACCTTCAACTTGAGTATAAAGAGGTATTGAGACGTTTGATTGCAGTCATCATAACGTTGGCTGAACGAGGATTGCCTTTTCGAGGAACAAACGAACATTTTGGCGTTCCAAATAATGGAAATTACTTAGGTTTTCTCGAACTTGTTGCACAATTTGACCCGTTCTTGAAAAGTCACATTGAAAATTTCGCGGACCGAGGCAAGGGGAGTCCCCCTTATTTATCAAAAACAATTTGTGAGGAGTTGATTAACATTATGGGAGCAAAAGTTAGATATCAAATTGTACAGGAGATTATAGCCGCGCGATATTTTAGTCTTTCAGTCGATTCAACTCCAGATATCGCTCACGTTGATCAACTCAGTATAGTTGTCCGATATGTTGCTAAGAATGGAAAGCCTGTTGAAAGATTTTTAACTTTTTTAAACTTTGATAGCCATAGAGGTGTTGAGATAGCTGAACATGTTCTAGAATTTCTTGCGGTTTGCGGCTTGGATTTTAAATACTGCAGGGGCCAATCTTATGATAATGCCCCGAACATGTCCGGTATTTACTCAGGTATTCAAGCGACCTTGTTAAATCTCAACAAATTCGCGATTTATTTACCGTGCGCAGCGCATTCGCTTAACCTAGTTGGAGTAACCGCAGTGATTTGTCACAAAAAAGTGAATGTATTCACGAAGCTGAATGTATCGCAGATAAAATTCAAACCTTTGAATTCGTTTTTATGCTTGTTTTGTGGAGCGATACTTTGAATAACGTTCGGGCAACGAGCAAAGCATTGCAGTCAGAAGAGATTGATCTGGAAACCTTCGCGTTGATGTACTCGTCAGTAGAAAATTTGTTAGATGGGATGAGAGATAAATTCGAGGTGTTTGAAAACAAAGCTAGATCAATTTTACCTGAGACGGATTATGCGAATGTTGCATTGCGAGTTCGACGAAGAACAAGACAGCCAAACGATGGCAATGCTCCAGAAGTTGTATTGAATGCGCGAGACTATTTTCGTGTCAATGGTTTTCTTGTAATTATCGATACGCTCAAGATCGAAATCAACAGCCGAAGCCAAGTTTACTTAGGGGTTTCGAAAATATTTTCATTTTTGGCTGACTTTAGTTTGACAGAAAATGAGTACCGTGAAAAAAAAAATGTTCAACCTAAGTCAACAGGTCAAATTTTACAGCTTCCACATCGGCCATTCTACACTCATTGAACATTTTAAAGAAGCTCTCATCATTTTTTGTAGAAGAACATTTCGGACTGGGTTGCAATTGCATCAAAAATATAAATTTTTGAAAGAAAACGATATGCCTTCATTGCACTAAAACCTTAATATCTTCACGAGTTTTCATTCGATTTTGCTCAAAGTTAGCTTAAAATGTTTGGAATTAAATGTAACATTGAATAAAATTGTTAAAAAATTTTTTTTAAACAAATATATGCGAAAAACTAAGTTTTTCATTAGACGTTGGTATGAAAAATTTTAAAATTTTTTTAAAAAATCTAATTTTTTCGTGCTATAACTCAGTTAATTTTATTCGGAGCATAATCATTGGTATACCCGTTAGAAACGCCATTAGTCATTCTTTGTAATCGTGGTAAAATAAAATCGATCGGATTTGGCGTTATACAAATATATTGATGTATAATATACATTGTATATGATGCTATAATCTCGAAAATAAAAATGGCCGAATATCTCGGGAACGGTTAGAAGGAAAAAAAAAATTGCGTTTTTCGTGTTCAGCGACCTCAAATTAGTTTAGAAAAAATGGTTTGCAAAATGTTACAATTATTTTTAATGTAGTGTTATACTAACTTTTTGTAGTTAATACACAAATCAAAAGCACAAAAAAATTTTGGGTAAACTTTTTTTTTTATGGCATTTAAAACAAAATCCCATCCCAACCATATTAATTCATTCGGTCTTGTAGAAATCCTAGGTTAAAAGCCCCAGGCACTCCACTAGAATTATTTTTTTTTGTCTGGCGCCTATTATTGTTTTTGTTTTCTAATGAATTTTTTTTTCTATTCATAATTGGTATTTCAATATTTTGTTTTTACTGAGGTCAATGACTTTTTGCAGCATTGCACAATTTAGATTTTTACAATTTTGCGTGAAAGCAAATGAACTGAATTTTTATATGTAGGGGAATGTATCCGGATATTAGACGGGTTTTGTTTTTGAGCCATAACTTTTTACTGGTCAGGTGTTTTATATGTCGTTCAAAAGGTAAGAAATGCACTCAACTTTCTTCTCAAGAACGTGTAAAGTTATTTCATCATATTCAAAAGTTATGGCCAATTTTCTAAGTACTTTTTTTTTAACAATTTAAATTTGTATCTGGGTATGAGACACCTAGAAAAATGCAATGAAAATCAGAAAATATGAAATAAAACCCCATGAATGTGTTGTTATGGACCCCGATCAAGGTACAGATAATAAAACAAAATAGGTTTCCTGGTTCCTTTGCTGTCCCGTGTGTACTGGCAGTACCGGCTGCTTCAGTCTCGTGGGCTCAAAATCGACAACAAAAAAAAAAAAACCTAAAAGTTTCCCTTGACAGAAGCCAAACAAAACTTACACACGGACGGTATAAACTAAAAATAAGCTAAATCAAATATCTACTTAAAAAAATTATACCAACTATCTGTTTGACCATAAGATACAAAAAAAAAAACTTCAGTAGCACCAAAATATATGTACTACAATTGCCCATTGACTCATTAGATATTAATTAGAGTCCCAAAAAAAAAAAAAAAAATGTCACTCAACTAAAATTTAAATTTCAGACCATAATTTAGTTTATTTATCTAAATAGAATCATTTCTAAATCCATACAAAAGGTATCAAAACAAAGCCAAAATTCTCAATGCATTTAGTTATGAATATGTAGGTATGTATACAAAACAAAAAAAAACATCAACTTTTCAGCAAAGAATCAAAACAAAAAAATTCAAAGAAATTAGTTAATTATTTTTTTAAAAAAAATTTTAAATTAGCGAGAGCAAAAATATTTTAGATGTAATGACGAAATCAAAATTAGATAGAAGTATGGTCCTACTTTTCAAATTTTGTTGTGTGAGATAAAATTTAAGTTTTTTTTTTCTCCTCAAAGTTGGTCAAAAGATAGGGTCAGAAAACCAAAGCTAAATAATTCCAAAACATAAATTTGAATCTTAAAAGCAAAAGAATTAAGTAAACAAAAAAACTTATTGTTTGGTAGAATAAACTAGCATCAAGCCAAATTTATTAAAAATCCAAAACAAAAATTTTGATATGAAAATTAAATTCAGTTCGACAATTACATTACTTAATTTGGGCTCAAAATAAAGGGTCATTTTATAAAGCATTTAGCCGTAATGAATCTGCGTTCCCCTTAATTGAACTCCAAAGTAATAAAGTCGACATTTAAGCAAAAAGACAAAATTAAAGTTTAAGATATATGGTTATGAATATGTAGGTATGTATACAAAGCAAAAAAAAGAAGAATCAAAACAAAAAAAGCAAGCATTACAAAGAATCAAAATAAATTAAGAACACAAGATCATAAAAAAAATAACATTTACTTACATACGTACAACTTCCATATGTACATTAGACTGCTTCATAATTTTTTTTTTTTTGCTTCCGATATGCTTTCCAACAAGTTTTTATGTTAAAACGATAGAAACTAAAAATTCTGGTGCAAGGAGAGTCCATAATATTAATATTTACTGGTGGCGCATCGCATTTCTTTGTTTTAAGTTTGAAGGAGTACTCTTCTGAACACTTTTGTATATATCTCGTGAAGGAGAAGTAGAAGTAGAAGTAGAAGACGACGAAAATCTTGTTTCCTTTGATGTAGTTTCCCTTTTTACGAACATTCCTGTCCAATTTGCAATAAAAATTATAATGAAAAAATGGGCAAGCCTAGAAATGCACACAAAAATTCCAAAACAACTATTTAAAGAAATTTTAGAATTTTGTTTAATAGAAAATAACTATTTTTGCTATAATAATATTTTTTATAATCAAACTTTTGGTATGCCGATGGGCAACCCCCTTTCTCCCACAATAGCGGACATTATACTGGACCAAATTATTGAAGACAGCATAACAGAACTAACAAATGAAAACATACACATAAAATACATAAACAAATATGTAGATGACATTTTGGTCATAATCAAAACAAAAGACATGGACAAAATATTAAGAACTTTTAATACGCAACACACAAAAATTAAATTTACGACAGAAACGGAAAAAAACAACAGCATCGCATACCTAGATGTCAAACTCCACAAAGTAGACAAAAAAATCAAATTTAACTGGTATTCTAAAGAAATTGCCTCAGACAGACTCATTAACTACCACTCTCACCATCCCCGCCACCAAAAAATAAATACAGCTAATAATCTAATTCAAAAAATTTTCAAAATAAGTGATCCAGAATTTCTAGAAGAAAACAAAAACAGAATTAAAACCATTCTGCATAAAAATGATTTCCCTATGAGTCTCATTAACAATTTAATAAATCAAATTTTGAAAAAACTCAATAGCCCAAACATAATTGCCCAACAAACAAAAAGTAATAGATACCTTAGTATGACGTTCATACCACAATTAACAAACAGTCACATACTAAACAAAATAATACCACATAATAACAAAATCACATATGCATATAAGCCACAAAAAACACTTAGAACAATATACTCAAACAAAAAAGACAAAATAGAAAAAGAACAACAAAGTAATGTTGTTTATAAAATAGAATGCAAAGGCAATGAAAATGAAACTTGCAAGAAAATTTATATTGGTCAAACAAAACGTTTACTGGGTTTACGATTGGGGGAACACGAAAACGATGCAAGACAAAAGAAAACAACAGCGACGACAGCACTTACACAACATCTGACTGAAACTAATCATAAAGCGGACTATAAGAACGCCACAATACTAGACATTGAAAAGAAAGAGAGAACAAGACTGACTTTAGAAAGCTTGCGAATTCAGCAAAACATAACAAACACAATAAACGGAAAAATAGACACGGACGGACTGAGTGCTGCATATAAACTTGCGCTCACAAATCAAACAAAAAAAAAATGACGAAGTTTATTACTGTAAATTATTTAAGAAAACACAAAATAATTGTAAGTAGATAATTAAGTAAAATGTTTTTTGTTTGTTTAAAAAAAGTTTTATCATTAAATGTAGTCTCCTTCAGAATGACGCCAATGAACGTCGAAACGTCGGAGAAACGCAATGAATAAAATTTGTTTTATTTTATTGCACCAGAACTAATCGACCAAAAAGTCTACAAACAATATTTTACAATATTAAATTGGTCCAAAATTCAAAATTCATACGAATAATCGGAAGACTTAAATCCGAATAAAATACATTCAAAATGAGAAACTTTTTACAACATACACGACTTAAATATGATGACGTCACAACAAAAAACATCAAAGCTTTATACAACAACTTCAAAAAACTGGCAAAACAGAAAGGAAGACTACAATATTTGCTGCGTTGCAAAGATTATGGTATTATTCCAAGACATATATTCGAAAAAACTTCATCGCTCCAACGAAATTTCAGACTGGACAAAACGAGCAGCACATTGGAAAAAATACAACAAACTTTTCACAACAAAATTTTAAAACTTGAAATTAAAGAGGCAAACTTACAAATTAATATCATACAGCAACAAATTAAAAACGCAACAGATTTCTTACAAAATAATGTATGCATTTCTGACTTCCAAGGCATTATGGACCGACAAACCAAAACATATCAACGAATTTCCACAATTACACAACACAACCTCACTAGGAAACTAAACAAACAAATAGAAGAAATACGTGCTAAATACAAATTCATCAAGAATGAAGATTGGTTCGTCAATAAAACCACAATCAACTTTCCTGATGACAGCAGATGGCTTCTTTCACTAGGATAGAAGTTTGCTCTTCCAATCTCAACAAAAACGTTTTCACCTGTACATGCAATAGCGGAAATAGAGCAAAGCATCCAAGCACTATCAGATGATAACCAAAAAGAAATCTCCAGATGTAAGGTAGCTAATAGAATTCATAGTTTTAAGAGCAAAATAGTAAACTCCGACAAAGACAAACTTTTTTTAAAAACATTTGAAGACACTAACAAGTTTATTAAACAACACAAAGATAACATTATTATTACTCAAGCTGACAAAAGCAAGAAAACTGTAGTTATATATAAAGAAGAATACAACAAGAAAATCCAAGAACTTTTAAGTGACAGAACAACATACAAAACAATGAGAACAGACCCAACACAAAAATTACAACGAAAAAACAACAACATTGTAAACAAGCTACTCAAACTAAAATTCATAGACATAAAATTAAAACAAAAATTGACATGTACAGCTCCAAATGCCCCTCGTCTATACGGACTTCCAAAACTCCACAAACCTAACATGCCCCTCAGGCCAATATCTTCTTCGACAAATGTTCCATGCTACCAATTGTCAAAACATATTGGCTTTATTTTAAAAAATTTGGTATCTGAAAATTTCAATATAAAAAACGCATTTGAACTAAAAGACAGGCTCCAAAATATGGAAGTAGAAGACGACGAAAATCTTGTTTCCTTTGATGTAGTTTCCCTTTTTACGAACATTCCTGTCCAATTTGCAATAAAAATTATAATGAAAAAATGGGCAAGCCTAGAAATGCACACAAAAATTCCAAAACAACTATTTAAAGAAATTTTAGAATTTTGTTTAATAGAAAATAACTATTTTTGCTATAATAATATTTTTTATAATCAAACTTTTGGTATGCCGATGGGCAAACCCCCTTTCTCCCACAATAGCGGACATTATACTGGACCAAATTATTGAAGACAGCATAACAGAACTAACAAATGAAAACATACACATAAAATACATAAACAAATATGTAGATGACATTTTGGTCATAATCAAAACAAAAGACATGGACAAAATATTAAGAACTTTTAATACGCAACACACAAAAATTAAATTTACGACAGAAACGGGAAAAAAACAACAGCATCGCATACCTAGATGTCAAACTCCACAAAGTAGACAAAAAAATCAAATTTAACTGGTATTCTAAAGAAATTGCCTCAGACAGACTCATTAACTACCACTCTCACCATCCCCGCCACCAAAAAATAAATACAGCTAATAATCTAATTCAAAAAATTTTCAAAATAAGTGATCCAGAATTTCTAGAAGAAAACAAAAACAGAATTAAAACCATTCTGCATAAAAATGATTTCCCTATGAGTCTCATTAACAATTTAATAAATCAAATTTTGAAAAAACTCAATAGCCCAAACATAATTGCCCAACAAACAAAAAGTAATAGATACCTTAGTATGACGTTCATACCACAATTAACAAACAGTCACATACTAAACAAAATAATACCACATAATAACAAAATCACATATGCATATAAGCCACAAAAAACACTTAGAACAATATACTCAAACAAAAAAGACAAAATAGAAAAAGAACAACAAAGTAATGTTGTTTATAAAATAGAATGCAAAGGCAATGAAAATGAAACTTGCAAGAAAATTTATATTGGTCAAACAAAACGTTTACTGGGTTTACGATTGGGGGAACACGAAAACGATGCAAGACAAAAGAAAACAACAGCGACGACAGCACTTACACAACATCTGACTGAAACTAATCATAAAGCCGACTATAAGAACGCCACAATACTAGACATTGAAAAGAAAGAGAGAACAAGACTGACTTTAGAAAGCTTGCGAATTCAGCAAAACATAACAAACACAATAAACGGAAAAATAGACACGGACGGACTGAGTGCTGCATATAAACTTGCGCTCACAAATCAAACAAAAAAATGACGAAGTTTATTACTGTAAATTATTTAAGAAAACACAAAATAATTGTAAGTAGATAATTAAGTAAAATGTTTTTTGTTTGTTTAAAAAAAGTTTTATCATTAAATGTAGTCTCCTTGAGAATGACGCCAATGAACGTCGAAACGTCGGAGAAACGCAATGAATAAAATTTGTTTTATTTTATTGCACCAGAACTAATCGACCAAAAAGTCTACAAACAATATTTTACTATATTATATAATGTTGGGCTAAGTACAGCTCCTTGTGGTACTCCAAATGGTATTTGGTGACGTATGGATTTTGTTTGCTTAATCGAAACTATAAAAGAACGGTCTCTAAGGAAACAATTGCATATATTAATTAAATATCGTGGGAAACCATAGTCGATCATTTTAAGTATAAGTCCAGAATGCCAAACTGAGTCAAAAGCTTTCTCAATGTCACATAGTATCATCCCTGTGGATTGTTTCATTTGAAGATTATTCTTTATATGATTTCGAATGCGGTAAAGTTGGTGAGTTGTTGACTTCCCTGACATAAATCCATGCTGTTCAGACGGAATAATATTATGTTCTTCAATGTGATCTTGAATTCGCCTAAGAATAATTCGCTCAAGTATTTTGCTCAACGAGCTTAACAACGATATCGGGGGTAACTTTTTGGATCCGATGCTTTTTTATTAGGTTTTAGAACTGGAATTTTATTTGCTTCCTTTCAAGATTTCGGGAAATAGCTAAGCGAAAGACATCCGAGAATGATATGATGTAAGAACAAAATTCCAAGTCGAGGCAATTTTTTTATAAAAATGTTGTTAATCCTATCTAAGCCAGGTGCTTTTGAGTTTTTTAGCCTCTTAATAGTTGCAATTGTTTCTTCAACAGTAGGAAGATAAGGTATATTTTCTGCTACTTCCTCACGTGTGTAAGCTAGTACTTTTTCCTCTGCTTCAGAAGTGAATACAGGATTATCACTAGCGAGAGAGTTTTGAAATGATTGCTTAAAATTATTAGCAAGAGCTTGCGTTTTCTCAGCAGGTGTTGTTGAAACATTGTCACTACTTTTAAGGGTTGGTATGTTTTGACTTCGTCTCTTAAGAAATTTTGTTACTTGCCATAATCCTTAATTATGGTTACCGGGATGAATATTACTTAACTTGTGGTTCCAATTAATGTTTCGAAGATTATTTATATCATTTTTGAAATCTTTTTGAAGTGCATTGACTTGCGTTTTGAAGAAAGCCTTCATAATTGGGAAAGGACATCTCTGAAATTTTCTTTCAAAAATGGCTCTTAGCTTGATTTTTGTTTTGATTTCGTCTGTTATATTTACAGAGTAGCATTTTTGTTTTTTTTTAGGCACTGAATGATTACAAGCATCCAAAATAGTATAGTTCAGTGTGTTTACCACTTCATCAACAATATTTACTGACGTGATTGTCTGATTTGGAATTGAATCTTTAAGCTTTTCATTGATGAAATGCTGATAAACATTCCACCTTGTTTCACGAAAGCAGGGCTGGCAGTAAAGGTCATTCATTTTCAGTTGATCGTTTGTGTCAATTTCAAAAACAACTCCATTGTGATCAGACCCCAGACGATGTACTTCAAAATCGCTTAAAGCATGATATCCATTCGTTAGACATAAATCAATTGTAGATGGATTTTTTCTGATGTCACCAGGATGATGGGTGAATTCAGATGGATAAAAAGCAAACATGTTTCCTTGCGATAATTTTTCAAATAGTAATTTGCCTGCAGTATTAGCTCTTAGACAATTCCATTGTCGATGTTTTGCATTGAAATCACCTGCAGCGTAAAATGCATTTCGAAATTGTGTAATTTTTCTCAAATCGTTTTTAAAATGTTGATTTATGTCATTGTTAGACGTTGAACCTGGAAGATAACAACTTAAGATTCGAATATTGCTATTGTTCAGCTTAACTAATAAGGAAATGTTTTCTATTAGTGAAGTGTTAACAATCGGAAGCAATTCATGTTGAATTGATTTTTGGATTATTATCGCAACTCCACCGCCACGCCGTTCATCATCACGATCATTACGATAAATTTGGAATTCTGGGTCAGAGTGCAGCAAAGAATTAGATTTTAAGTACGTTTCGCATATACACACAATACTAATAAAATTAGTTTTCATAAAGCTATACAGCTCTATGATTTTGTTTTCGACACTGTTAGTGTTCCAATAAAGAATTTTGAGTTTTGAGTTATGGTCTTGCATTACAATAAACATACTTTTGAGCATATTGAAGTACAACAGACAATTGATCAATAGACGATTTACACTTACTGAGTTCACCAACGAGGTATTGAAATGCGTGAAGAAGTTGCGACATATTCAATAATTGATTGGGCATATTGTTTTTATTGCTAGCGATATCACTCCAAAGTCGTGAGTTTTGCTGTTCAGACAGTAGTGGCTCTGATAAGAACTGCTGTTGATTGTTACGATTAAAAGATGGTGGAGGAAATTGTTGCTTAGCAGCAATGTTGAATCTTGGACGACGTCCTAAAACCTTGCTTCTTTGATTCATGGCCATTTGGATTTGTTGAAATTCATGTCTTTTTGGACAGCTCTTGAAATTAGCTGTATGTGGACCATTACAATTGGCACAGCGGACTTTTTCAGTGGGTATTTTTGATTTCGGATCATATTGAATAATATTTTCAGGACAAGACTGTGACTTGTGATTTCCGCCACATTTTATGCATTTTGATGGAAGAAAGCAGTGTCGAGCACCATGGCCGTAAGTCGTACAGTTCGCACATTGAGATGGGCCAGTTTGTTTTTTAATAAACAATTGAAAGTTTACCTTAAGAAAACCAATTTGGTGAATAACACGAAGCTTTTCAAGGGTCATGTTATCTGCAATATTGTAATATAATATATACGAGCGCTGAGCGCTATATCTTGGTCTGTTTATATTCATAGTTTTAATTTCAATGGGAGATTTTCCAAGCTCACAGAGACTTCTTTTAATTGTTTCCACTGAAATGGAATCATCAAGGCCATATAGTACAAACTGTTTTGTTTGCTCCTCTCTGAGTGCATGAGTAAAAAATTGTATGTTCAATAATTGGCAGCGCTCTTTCATTAGTTTAAATTCTTCTACTGTAGCTAAAAATATTTGTGTACCAAACTGAGTTAGTTTTATTTTAATATTTTTATGATTTTTAATTACTGCTGTCGCAATTAATGATATTTCTTCTACATTTTTGCCAAATAATGTTAGAGGTGGTGGTTTCTTGGTGTAGGCTTTGCTACGATCATAGAATGACGTTAGACACTCTGGCCCATTTGCATCATCATTAAGAATTGCAAAAGGGTTTTCAGAGCTTTTGCTTGTTTTTGGTTGGTCAGAATCATTTATTTCATGTCTTCTTTGATTCTTTGAATGGTTCGAGCCTTGCGATCCAAATGAACTTGAACGGGACTTACAGCTTTACCTCGGTCTTCCACGTGGATCGCGAGAACCCGAGTCATCGAAAGCAAATTCCGAAGCACCCCCGTCAGACATTTTAGTAATCGCAAAAATTCAAAATGACTCAAAAAATTAATGAAATTTAATAAAATAGAAAATTTTTTTTTTTTTCAAAATTTCAGAAAAATTTTATATTTTCTTAAATAAAATTGACGTGAATCGCAGCGATATATATTTTCGAATATAATTTTATATTATTATAATTTTATAGACGTCTGTAAGCGCCAAAGAATTTCTTTAAAACGGTCAATAGTGACGAACATCAAACGAATTTTTCCTGTTTCCCTTGCTATTTTGTAGGGCATGAAGTCGCATCAAAAAAATTCGTTTCATAAATCCAAATAAAATGGACGAAAAAAATGAAGGCCTGGGCACTACAGTAGTACCCAGGCAGCTTAAACAAAAATGTGCACAATTGCCTAGTAAAAAAAATTAAATTATTATCACTGATCAGATCACACTCTTATTTGGGATATCACTTACACTTTGCAATGGTCACCTTTTCAAAAAAACTGAATATTTAATTCAAGTTGATTTATATTTGCTTACAGCCAATTTAATTAATTTGATCGGGTTTAGAATTTTCAATTTTTTTTTTGTAAATTTTATAAATTAAATTTTTCTTTTGTTTTTCAAACTAAATTTATCGCACAATTTTATTTAATTATTGTTTCTTTAGTTTTCTTAAAAATTTAAAAAAAAAACAAAAAATCCTTTTAAAATTTACACAGTTTTTTATGACTTGAAATTTTTTTTTTTTTTTTTTGACTTTGTTAAAGCACTACTTTAACTCCCGCTGTATAAAATGCAATTAACGTCAATTGCATTAGAAAAATATGTACACACTTTGATGTTCGAAAACAAGTACTTAAATTCAGCAATTGAAGTTAATATAAGAAAACCGTTCTTTTGTTTTTCTAATGAGATCAATAGCAAAATTTATGTATGTATGCGTGCAATGCAATTTTACATGCATAAAAAAATTCGAGGTGACCGTATGTTATGCAAAAAAAAAAAAGGAATAAATTTACTGATTTGGTGACGTCAATTTTAATTGTGCCCAATGTAATTAGGCACGGTGGTTTTTAAAAAATTTTAACTTTTTGAAATACCACCTGCGATTTTTTGCAGGGATAATGTTGGGGGACCCTTCTAGTATCTAAATCCGCAAACCGCGAAATCGAACGTCCAGCCGTTTTTTTTTTCGACCTTTTAGTTTTTTTAACGATTTTTGAGTATGTCTCGGTGTGTATATACATATTATGTACACATATATATGTATATACGTACATATATATACTTGTATATGTATATATGTGTAATATATATATGGATATATATATACATACATACATACATACATATAAAAGGTATCGTTTCCGCACCATTTATTTTTAAAAAAAATCGGTTTTTTCGTATTTAAGAAAAACACAAACAAAAACCGGAAACGAAAGTAGTCATTCCAGATGTAATTTTTGATGCTTAATCCGATTCCGGTATTAGAATTGCCCTATTACGTCTGGACTTTGAGATATCCTTACATATATGTTTCAAGGACACCATTTTTTTTCCTATTTTTGAAGTTATATAACAAGATAAGGTAATACCATGCCGTAAAATCTGGTAAGACAGTTAATAGTCCTAGTTTTTTCCTTGAAAACTCGATCAAACCGATAACGATATCTTTGTGGAAAACAATCACAAGAGACCTCTTGATAGCTTATTTTGAAGATAAAGAATGGTTTTAAATGCTTCGGTTAGTAAAAAAGAGCAGACGAATTTCGTCCGTACTGTATACAACCTCAAATATAGCTGAAAATCGAGATTTTTCGCTTTAAGTTTCATGGTGTGATTTTAAAGTTAACATAACTTTGCAGAGAAATATTGCAGATAAACATTTGATAGCTCAATTTAAAGCCAAAAGAAAGTACCAAATGTTTCTGGTAATAGAAATTCCCAAAAAAATTTTGTGTGTCCTGCATATAACATCCAATATAGCCAAAAATCGTGTTTTTGCACTTTTTTAACTTTTTAGGCAAAGATATCTCCGACACACCATCATGTAAAATTATTGCTTTTAAGTTATAAACGTTAATGGTTTTATTTGCTTTATGCCAGACCATGCGGCGTCCATCGGATCCGAAAATATAATTTTTGCTTTCTATTGGATCCAATAATGTAATATTTGCTTTCCATCGGATCGATAGACGCCGTATGGTCAGGCATAAGGCAAATAAAACCCTAAACTTTTATAACTTAAAAGCAATAATTTTACATGATGGTGTGTCGTGGGCTGTTCTTGGCTCATGGAATAGGGAAACTTAAACTTAATGCTGGCAATATGGATAGACATGAATATCAGTCCCATTTTACAAAAAAAATTTGCACCCAGTACTTAAAAATGGGCTTACCACAAGATGACTTTTTATTTTCAAAAGACAATGACTCTAAATACACATCCTGGGACACTTCTGTACAACACCAAAGAGATTAAAACACCACAGCGATATTCTTTTTCGAATCCAATAGAAATTTTTTGGCCTTATATAGTGGAAAGGTCAGAAAATACTATATATTATCAAAAAAATGTGCTCAAACAAGTACTGCAAGAAAAATGGGGAAAAAACACCGACTGAAAATGTCATAAAGGGATGAAATCCTCGCAAAGATGTTTATATGATGTCTCTTCAAATAATGGCTACCATGGTTATTATTAAAAAAGCCTCTTTTACTTGATAAATAATCTCAAAGAAAAATATTACTAAAAAGCAAAATACTTTTGTGACCTTATAAAAAAGATGAATAAATCATTTCTTTGCTTTTTAGGGGATTAGAACGCATTATTTTAATTTTTTTATGAAGTGGTATCATAGTTAACGTTCCAATGACTTGAAGTTTATAAAAAAAAATATTACTTTTCCAAGAATGAAACGGCTAAAAATTGAGTATTAATTCAAATTTTTGAATATTTTTCGTATGCAAAATACATTTGTGACTCACTGTATACATATACAAGTATATATATGTGTACATAATGTGTACATAATATGTATATACACACCGAGACATACTCAAAAATCGTTAAAAAAACTAAAAGGTCGAAAAAAAAACGCTGGACGTTCGATTTCGCGGTTTGCGGATTTAGATACTAGAAGGGTCCCCCAACATTATCCCTGCAAAAAATCGCGGGTGGTATTTCAAAAAGTTAAAATTTTTTAAAAACCACCGTGTAGGGGGTAACAAAAAAAATTATTTTTCCCTTTAAGAAAATTTATATTCAGGACTTTAACACAGCACAGTGTGTTAATACAAACTTTAATTAATTTTTCGTTGCATTGATAGTAGGTAGTATTGATAGTAGCACTAGATTTAGGTTCGGAAGAAAAAATGTCCATATCGTTACAAATTTTGTATCCGGGTATGAGACACCTTTAAAAATGCTATTTTAATTAGAAAATACGAAATAAAAACACCATAACTGTACGTAAACACATGAATCATTACATCAATGTCGATATTTGCCAGTTGCACACGATTTGGGTTCGAAAAAAAAGTGTATCATACCCGGATACATGATGTGTCTCATACCCGGACATTTTTTAAGAAAAGCCAAAAAAGAATGTTTTAACCATTTATATTGCACAAACCCAATTCATATAACAAAGTACATATAAAAAACTAAACGCTAATGCATGACACTTCCCACTTCCAGTTGATTAAATCCAAAATATAACACTTTGAAACAGATCATAAAAAACTTTTTACAGTCGAGTTGCGACCTGAGGTGTATAACTTAAATAAGCAATAGATCTTTTCACTTAGATGTTGGCTTAAAAACTTGGTCATAGCAAGAGGACAGTCAGATTGTCAATATTAGTTTTGCATCATAGAAAAAATCGACTGTCTCATACCCGGAGGTGTCTCATAACCGGTGACTCTCCCATAAGAGACACATCATGTATCCGGGCATGAGACACTTTTTTTCGAATCCAAATCGTGTGCAACTGTCAAATATCGACATTGATGTAATGATTCATGTGTTTACGTACAGTTATGGTGTTTTTATTTCGTATTTTCTAATTAAAATAGCATTTTTAAAAGTGTCTCATACCTGGATACAAAATTTGTAACGATATGGACATTTTTTCTTTCGAACCAAAATCTAGTGCAACTATCAATATTAATGCAACGAAAAATTAATAAAAATTTGTACTAACACACATTCATGGGGTTTTATTTCATATTTTCTGATTTTCATTGCATTTTTCTAGGTGTCTCATACCCGGATACAAATTTTAAATTGTTAAAAAAAAGTACTTAGAAAATTGGCCACAACTTTTGAATGTGATGAAATAACTTTCTACGTCCTTCAGAAGAAAGTTGTGTGCATTTCTTACCTTTTGAACGACACATACACCTGAAACAGTTTGACCAGTAAAAAGTTATGGCTCAAAAACAAAACCCGTCTCATACCCGGATACATTCCCCTACATATAAAAATTCAGTTCATTTGCTTTCACGCAAAATTGTAAAAATCTAAATTGTGCAATGCTGCAAAAAGTCATTGAGCTCAGTAAAAACAAAATATCGAAATACCAATTATGAATAGAAAAAAAAAATTCATTAGAAAACAAAAACAATAATAGGCGCCAGACAAAAAAAAATTCCTTGAAAACCTAAAAAGGAACACAAGAAAACCATAACAAAACAAAAAATCGTAGGAATGCAGAAAAAGTAGTTCTGTAAATGAGAAGGGAGCACATTCGAGATCCTCTCAAATTTCATTCATCTGCACAAAAATTCATTTAACCTTGAAGAAGAGAATTCTCACACCTCAATAAATTTTCTTGGTTTTTATGTTCTCTATTACTTTACCCAGCAGCCAAAAGGAATCTATAGGAATCGAACGTGTAATCAATCGCTTGTATGGAACATTGATTCCAGAATTCATTATTCGTAACACGCTACATGTCCTAGGAAAAGAATGATTCTTTTTAAGTGTTCGGGGAATACATTCTATAATTCATTCTAAAGCATGAATTATATAATTCATTCTATGTAATATATTATAATACTTATTCCTTCGTAATGCATTAAATAATTTATTCCTAAAGCATAAATTGAAGAATTTATTAGTTTTCGATTCAAAATTCATTTATTTATTCACATAAAAAATATAATAATAAAAATATAATTCACTTCTGCACTATCAACAACACTATTAATATTTTCTTGTAACGGTTCCCTTGCACAATTTCTTTTTTTTGATAAAATGCGTCGCCAATGCCTTTTAGAATACATTTTATATTTTTTTTCTAATATTTTATTACAACACAAAACTGAACACAACACACAACAAACAACACGCTACGCGTTACAACACAAAACTGAAATATTTCTGTATAGTGTCAAAATAGTAGGCGACATGAAGGCGGCGTCAGATAACTGTTGCGTAAAGAAAACAATAACACGAACAAAAGAAAATGAAAAAATACATTCCGTCTTCTGCAAATCAATCAATAAGCAAATATTGGCAAAAGAGATTACCGCGTACATTCTTTGGAATACATTATATTTATAACCAAAAATAACGTATTATATAATATATTCTCCAAGTAATAAATTCCATACTTGGCTGCTGGGTATTTATACTCTCTGCTGCTGTTGAATTGGGAAGGGAGTAAATTTGCCACTTTTGGTTTCTCTAACGCTACACCGTCTTGATACCCAGGCGATGACTAACGAAAAATTATGTAGCACACCATGCGTTTAGTTTTTTTTTTTTTTCCTATGCAAATTCACTTTGTCGCTGTAACACTTTTCGCCCTAGCCTGCCGTGCTCTTTGCAACGCACTAATTTTTAAATTTACGAATGGTACTGCTAGTGGTGATTTACCAACAAAAGTTTGAGCAATTTTTTTTACCTAACTAAATAGGGTTGTTCTAATAATAATTATTATTATATTATATGCACTTAAAATTAATTTAGCCATAATAATTTTTAGTGTTGTTTGTTGATACACTTTAGTTTGTGATATTCATAACCATCATGCTCGCGTTGGATTTATAATTTTCGTCACTTAACTATGATTATTTAATTATCAAAACTGTACAACGTTTTTTCTTTTCATTGTTCTTTTTTAAGACAAAAATCTAGCCTTCAAATTGGCATAAAATATTATTGTGTATTCACTCACAAGAACCAAGCCAATGATCGCGAGGGAGATAGTGATAGAAAAATGATATTCTGTGTACATTTTGTGAGTGTGTCAGTGAATGTCAATTTTCGAACATTATCAAACGCTACAAACCTGCTTTGTTTTGGGAAGGCATGCCAGCTCGAAACATACAGGAAAACACTGTGTAATTAGATCTTATCGGTTCGAAGCTTGTCAAACGTGTTAACTTGCCGGCATCAGCACAATCGTTACTTGATAAATTTGATTGCAAAATAAATTAAAATTTATGAAAGGTCAAGATTTTATTAAAATTTTTAATTTAAATGTACATTTTGATTTCTTATAAAACTAACTGAATAAAATATACATACATATTTAATACATATGGTATGAACAGCTGTGTATACAAGCCAACTTCAATTTTGAGAATTTGATATCAAAAAACATTTGTAATTCAAATTAGTTTTTACACTGACTTCTCCACTTTAAAATGGATGTTACTATCTCCGTTTTACCGCATCGAAATTTGAGGAGGCGGAAGCGAAAACGGAGGTACGATTTCATGCGGAAGTTCCGTTTAAACCCTAAAAAAAAACAAAAAATTTTATATTTCTGCGTTTACCATAAAAGTTGCTACAAAATTGTATTTACCGTTCACCATGCAAAACTTGAGAGGGTTTGAACGGGGGCCGTTGCACATCTCAATACATATAGAAGATATCTTAAGGAAACTTGATATATGGATGTATATTGTGAAGGCATGTTGATAACATCAAAATATGCAATTAAGAAGACCAAGACCTTTATAAAATATATAAGGCTAGATTGGAACAAAAAAAAAAAAAAAAAAGATGACAATCCAAAAAAAAGGCCATAATAACATGCCTTATCTGTTTACATCTTGGCTGCTTCAGCAATAAACACCTACATATTTTTAAAAAGGAACCACAACCATATGCTAGTTCTTCTCCACCTTCCTCTTAACATCACTCTATATATTAACTCAGTGTTTCAAATTATCTTCCACCCGTTTTTCCTTTTTAAAAAATACCAATCCAATATCACGGGTGGTCAAAACATTTTTTAACCCTCAAGTTGCATCACTTTTCTAATCATATTAAAAAAAATTTAAGAAAATCCGTGGGGCGCCTTTTTTTAAATCGAATTTTTGTTTTTGGCAAAGTTGTGTTAAGTCAAAAATAACATTCGAAAACTAAAATCGGTAAAAGGAAACACGAACAGTCTCTATCGCTACAGAATTTTGAGATATTCTAACCTAAAAATTACCAAAATATAAGATTTTTCGTGATTTTGTTCCTACTTTTGAGGTTATTTAACAAGATATTGTAATACTTTTTCATAAAACCTGTGATATAAGTAAAAAGAACATAACTTTATCTACAAATCTCTTTTTAAATTATATCAATATCTACAAAGAGAAGGCACGAAATTTTATAGCCCTTTTATATTAACTGAATTACTTAGTACAATTTCTTGTCTTCAAAATCAGCCATGGAGTGGTTACTTACGAATTTTTCCTTCTTCGTTACAACAATTTTGAGCACACTAACTTTTGAGCATCAGTGTATTTCTTATTTCGGCACAACGTTTTTGTTTTTCTTGATGTCATAAAGTTAAGAAAATTATAGTTTTGTTAAACGGAAATTTTTAAAAATTTTTTTTATAGCAAATATGAAGTAAAGTTTGGGCTGCGTAACAACTTACAAAGCTTTAGAAAAAATTAAATACCTCAATTTTAAGAATCATTGAAAAATTCTCTGATTAAGGTATTTTTCAAAAATTTTCTAGAGGCCCGCTCATAAAAGTTATTAATATTTTATTGAAAGTCTACCGCACTTGTACCCAGGGGCGTGGAGAGAAAATCCGGGCCCTGGGGAATTATATACCGGGCCCCCTCCACTACTAGTTTTTTTTTTATTCGATACTAACCCACAGGATGCCCAAGAGATATATGAAATGTGCAATGTGTGATTTTGTTTGCTTCCCGCCCATATTCATGAAATAAAAGACAAAAAAAAAAGTTTCGGTCGGTCTTCGCTCAATGCTTGAAAGGCAAATCATTTTAACTGTCAGTAACTTCGAGACTATTGGTTTTTTTCGGAGATGTCATTAAATCAACTTTTGTAGAGAATAGCTAGGCCAATATTATATTCTGAGGAGATTTCGGTCCAAATATTAAACATGTCGTTGTTTTGGAACGAAAATAGCAATTTTTTAAGAAAATTTTCATGACTAGAAATTGATTTTTTGTAAATTTCAAATGGCGATATATTTGTTCTGGAAATCATTTGTTGTAGGAAGTTAAATGTAAATTAATTAAAATGAAAAAGTTAATTAAAAATACTAATTTTTAAGGTCATAAAGTACAAATTTTTGTCTTCGAAATGAGCTATGAAATGGTCTTTTATAATTTTCCTTTCAACAAATAATATTTTACTAAAGGCAGGATTCGGTACCTTAAAGTTTTAAAAGTTATATAGCGTGTAAAAGGATATTAATTTTATGAGTTTTATTTTTATATAGTTGAGAGTAAAGATGGGCGTTGGCTCGAATTTTATTCATGGCCCGCGGGGCTCTACTTACCAGCGATGGGCTCGGGCTTTGAAATCGATTTTCATGCGAGCCCGAACCTAACCACAAAAACCCTTAATTAAGAGGCCCGCGAGGACCCGTAAATCCTACGAAGGCTTAGAACCACGAGCTTGGAAAAAATTCTGCTCTTAAATAAAAATATGGAAAACAATGTATAAGTGAAGTATTTAAAATGAAAATGGAGTAAGTTAAGTCAAACAAAAAAACTTATTAGATTTGTCCCAAAAGCTCAAGTGAGCAGACAATGTATAATCTTTGTTTTTTATCGTTCGAAAAAAAACAAAAATTATAATTGTGCGGGTTTTTTTTCAAGTGCTTGTTTTGTGTTCGTCGGTTGGGCCCGTTTCCTCTAGTTGAGCGTAAATATCATACTATAAATTTTATTAATGAAGATATTATTTCTGCTTAGATCCAAGCCCTCCAAAAAACTCCAGGACCGGGACAATCCCCCCTTACCCCCCTTCTCGTCAGACCTGCTTGTACCCCTTTGCTTCTAAATGATTTCAAAATATTGAATAAAATATTTTTGTTTTAAAATGAACAGTTACGAGCGCGGTAGGCTTTCAGTAAAACACTAATAACTTTTAAAAGAGGTCCTCTAGAAAATTTTTAAAAAATATCTTTAACAGAGAACATTTTATGGATTATTTAAGTTATGATACTTAATTTTTTCTTTTGCTATGCTAGTTGCTACACGGTGCTAACTTTACTTAATTTTTACTACAAAAAAATGTTATGAGTAAGTTCTCATTGAAATACTAATAACTTTTAAAAGGGGACTCATAGAAAAATTTTGAAAACTACATTAGATGGGGCATACTTTAAAGAATATTTAACGTGCAGTGTTTTTGTTGCGTTTGTAAAGAATGGATGTAGTTCTGTTCGTTCAATTTAAGTGTTTTACTAAAAGTAATACAGCAGCGTGTATATTTAACTCTATAGAAAATACAATACAATATTAGGGATAGCAAAAAAACGATAAAACATATTGAGATAGAAAATAGTTGCCAGACTGACAGATTCAAGATACAACAATACTTCCTCCACCTCAGGACATTACGGAGGAGAATACATGATTCTCGGTTTCACTAGTCGCCTCGATCGTCTTAAAGATGTAAGCCCAGCACTTCGATCCACTTCGTTAGGTGCTGCCGGAATATGATCTGGTATGTGAATGTTGATTGCAGGTGTCCTTAACGCAACGGTGTTCTCCGATGTCAATATTGACTCATTTCTTGGTATTTGAGATTGTTTTGTATATAAATGTATTGGGCGTCTTTCCTTCTCGCCTTCTATCATGGATCTTGATAATCCGATTTCACTATGTAGTGATGAATCAGTTGGCAGCCTGTGTTTTTGATTTTCATCTGCATTAGCAGTTTTCCACATGTCGCTTGAAAAGTTAGTCATTGTACAAAAACCATTTATCTATACGTGGATTACCCGAGAGGAAAAATACATTTTGATCCGGTTGAAAAGTACGAAACGTTGCATTAAACTTTAAATACTGCTGTTCAGTGATCTTTGTAGAGATATCTTGAGGATGAAGGAGGTCAAGAAGTGTGCGTATTGGACGTCCTAAGAATAATTGAGCTGGTGACTGTTCAGTTGTTGAATGCGGCGCTATTCGGTATTGACGAATAAATTCGTTTAAATTCTTTTGCAGATTCTGCTTTGTTGTACCCATTTTCTTAAGGGCATTCTTAACCGTTTGCACGGCCGTAGATGAGTATTATGGAACTGACAACTTGTGATAAATAACACCGGTGGTTTGCAAAAAAGACTTGAACTCATCTGATGTAAAGTTGGTACCATTATCTGAAACTACAGTGAATGGGACACCATATGCAGCAAACAGTTCATCAAGTATATCTATTGTAGCCGCAGTTGTCATACTGTTGGTGGGTTTATCCTCAATCCACTTACTGAATGCGTCACATACGATGAGCAGCATTGTACCTACAAATGGCCCTGCGTAGTCTAGATGTATCCGCTCCCAAGGTCCTTTAGGATATTCCCAGTGATTTTGCCTGTACATTGGTGGGTTGTGAGCGCATTGAGCGCAATTGTTGCAACTTTTTGTCATATTTTCAATATCGGCGTCTAAACCCGGCCAATAAACAAATGATCGAGCCATCCCTTTCATTTTGACAATACCCAGGTGTGCCGCATGCAGATCCTCAACAACTCTTTTTTGCAGCTTTGGCGGAATAACCACTCAATGTTCAAGCGTTAGGAAGCTTCCAGCTAATTTGCAATTTACCTCTGGTGCCTTATAACCACAGCGCTGCAGACACTTTCCTGATTCTAGAAGTCTAACAATTTCTCCTAGGTGCTCATCCTTTCTCGTTTCCTGTGCAATGTGAGAAGCTCTAATTGGTAGTTGCTTAATCTGTGAAATCATGAAATAGCCGAATCCATCAAAATCTGTCACATTTTGATAGCCTACTGACGAACTACCGACGCACAATGGGAGATTGTGGCCATAAATAGGTAAAATTTTAAAGTGCATTGGAACTAAAAAATTTTTACGCCAATCATCAGATAATACTTAGGGACGAAAAAAAAAACTATAAAAGTTTAAAATTTTGTTTCGGTTTAGCAACACAGTGGGCACAAAGTTGGACTTTAAACAGCAAAAATGCTCTACAGAACTTTTAAAAATAGAAACTGCTGGATAAAAGCTAAAAGTTAATTTATTTTAAGCCCGATCCACTAATGTAGCATATCGTTAGAAAGAATATTGTTTCTACTTTGTTAAAAATATTTTTTTTTTTGCCGATTTTATGTGAATTATAGTGATTTTTCAAATATTAACAAAAAAATGGTAAATATGGAAAATTGCAAACTTTCGACATTAAAAAAAAAAAAAAAATACATTTTCTGATTTTCATTATTTTTCAATATAATATGTGGCCACGTATGCTTAATCGAAATGCAAAGTCCCTGCTGCCTTTTTTGAGAACTTTTTTTTGTCTGAACTTTTTCATATTGTGGTTTTTGACGAGACAAAATAAGTTGACTAATTTGGAACGCTATTTTTAATTCGTTTGCACCAAAATATATCAAAATAGCATTTTGTCAAAAAGTACAAGCATTTAGCTTTTAAAAAAACATTTGTTTAAGTTTTTATATGTGATAGGTGAACTATGGTGATTTTTCGAAAATTTAAGCTCAAAAAACCAAAATCGATAAATTTTGAAAATTTTGACTTAAAAAAAAAAAATACATTAGGTCCGTTCGTTCAAAAAAAACTTTACCACAAAAAGCGTTCGTTGAAACAAAAACTTGATATTTGCGTCACAAAAAATGAGAGTAAAAACTTGAAGACTGTCAAATAAAAATTATTTGTCAGAAGTTGTTTACATTTTGAAAAAAAAAAAAAAAATAAAATTTGAAAAATAAATTAAAAGAAAAACGTATTTCTGTGCTTTGTGTTAACAAAAAAAAAGTTTGATGAAGTTAAGGAAGGATGTTGGTGATTTTTTCAGCAGGTCTTAATACACCAAAATAGGTAATTAAATGTGCACTAACAGGTGTTCTGACTTTTTTATTTATTTTCTTGGCAGTCTTCAATTTTTTCCCATTTTTGCGTTCGTTGATTTTTTGTTGTGTTTTCAGCTACTCAGAGATATTTCTGTTCTTAGTTTCAAAAAATTTTTAATATGACAGTCTTCAAGTTTTACCACAAATTTTCAACGAACGGACCTATTTTCTTCATAAATATTTGTAAACATTCATAAAGTTTTACCACAAAAAGCGTTCGTTGAAACAAAAATTTGATACTTGCGTCATAAAAATGAGCATAAAAAAAGCTGATCATTTCCCCTCCAAATAAAATTTTAAATTTTTACCCAGACAATTTTTTTCTGGGCAAAACTTGAAGACTGTCAAAATAAAAATTATTTGTCAGAGTTGTTTACGTTTTGAAAAAAAATAAAAATTGAAAAATAAATTAAAACAAAAACGCATTTCTGTGCTTTGTGTTAACAAAAAAAAAGTTTAATGAAGTTGAGGAAGGATGTTGGTGATTTTTTCAGCACGTTTTTATACACCAAAATAGGTAATTAAATGTGTATTAACAGGTGTTCTGACTTTTTTATTTAATTTCTTGGCAGTCTTAAATTTTTTGGCATTTTTGCGTTCGATGATTTTTTGTGGTGTTTTCAGCTACTCAGAGAAATTTCTGTCCTTAGTCTCTAAAAATTTTTAATTTGACAGTCTTCAAGTTTTTCTACAAATTTTCAACGAATAGACCTAATATGTGGCCAAGTATGCTTAATCGAAATGCAATGTCCCTACTACCTTTTTTGAGAACTACTTTTTTTTCTATGAATTTTTTCCTGTTGCAGTTTTTGAGAAAAAAAATTATTCTTATTTCTTTATATTCTTCAACGTTTTACAATAGATTTATCGATTTTAAGCTTACATTCTGCTTGAATTCGGAAAATGCTTTTTTTAACGAAAGGCTAGTAGGTAAGGGGTAAATTCACCCCTTTTCAGACCCTTGGAAATTACCCTCTCTTTACTTGGACATACCATAGCGTAGAATTTTACCAAATCTTATAGTAATAGAGCTATAGTTAGTAATATGACAAATTTTTATTTTCGTAGCGCGTGGCGCTGCCCATTTTTTCATTGAAAATTGTTTTTCCAAATGCTCTTTGCATATTTACCAGATTTTGTCTATCTACGTCAAGCAGTTTCCGAGATATGATGAATCAGCATTCAGTGGGGCGTGACACCGCCCACTTTTCCAGTGAGAACTATTTGTTCTAATTGTCTTAGCTTATGTACCCAATCATATCTAAGTGCGGCAAATATTGTCAGAGAAATACTGAATTTATTTTTTGAGGGCGTGGCACCGTCATTTTTTCCAGTGAACATTATTTGTCCTGATGATTTTTACGTATTTACCAAATCTCGTTTATCTCCGTCAAAGGGATTCGGAGATATGATTAGTTGATTTTTTGGAGGGCGTGGCACCGCCCATTTTTTTAGCATATAATAGCCTTTTTTTGTACAAACTCAATGTAATAACTTCTTTAAAAACGGTTAGATAGTTTCCGAGTCAATAAGGAACAAATACACAAACAAACAAAATCTAGTTTTTATAATGTAGATTTTCGTTTATTTCGCATAACTTGAAAACTGTAAAAGATAGCTCAGAATTTTTAACATTTTTGAAATCAACGGGGTCAAGAAATTGATACCCAATTTGAAAAAAAAATCCGATCACGCCCTAACTTTGTATGGGAGGTAGGCGTGTCTGTTGGCGGATTTTGTTCGTATTTACAGAATTTTATTATTTTATTATAAAAAACATCTGTACCAAATTTCAATAGCCTAGCTCTATTATTACTATATATGACCGCCGTTCCATACAAACCCTCCCATTGTGCGACGTCATGAATTTTGTTAGATTTCACTGCACGCGAGCAAAAGTCCGCATTCGTATTCGCATTTGGCGGCTTAAATATAACTTCAAAATCAAAGCTCGATAAGAAATCGGCATAATTAGCCATACAGCTGATGCGGCCAAAAAAATAGCGGCCAACAAAAAGGGGCAAAAAAATAGCGGCCAATTAAAAAAGGGGCCAAATATAAAAAGGGGCCAAAAAAAAGGGGCAAAAAAATAGCGGCCAAAAAAAAGGGGCCAAAAAATAGCGGCCAAAAAATAGCGGCCAAAAAAAAAACGGCCAAAGGAAAAAAGAGGCCAAAAATAATAATACTTAACTAATGTCAGCAATCACATTCACTATAATTAACTTCATTGTACTTCTTAACTAACTTTTTCCATGTATTATTTACACAATTTGTCAATTTACTTTACTATTTTACCTAATGTCTTTGATTTTTAATAAAATAATGATAATTTAACACTTTAACCATTTTTGGCCTCTTTTTTCCTTTGGCCGCTTTTTTTGGCCGCTATTTTTTGGCCCCTTTTTATACCCTACACCCAGGGTATATTCACTTTGTCCTTCCGTTTGTAACGCAGAGAAGGAGGCGTGGCAGGTATAGAAAAGTATATATATTCTTGATCAGCGTCACCTCCTGAGTCGATATAGCTATGTCCGTCTGTCTGGCTGGCTGGCTGGCTGGCTGGGTGGCTGGGTGGCTGGCTGGCTGGCTGGGTGGCTGGCTGTGTGTTGAAATACACTTTTTGGGAAAACTGAGCAAGATAATTCAATGAAATTTGGCACACTGCCTCCGTCGTCAAAGTCAGCTCGGGGGATTGAAAATGAGCAAAATCGGTCGACGGACACGCCTACCGCCCATACAAAAATTATATTCAAAATGCAATTTTAGGAGTATTTTTCACGACAATGCAAACAGAATACATATAAGTACTACGAATCGTAAGCGCAAGCTCCGGCAAAAAACTGAGCGAATTCGTACAAGAGGGCGTGGCACCTCCCATATAAGCAAAAGCTTCAAAACGCTATACTGAAAGCGTTTTTTGAGATATTCGACCCAAATTTGACTCAGACACTAAAAATTATAAATGAAAGCTTTCAGCAAAAATTGGGTGAAATCAGACTAGGGGCGTGGCACCTCCCATATAAGCAAAGGATTCAAAATGCTATACTGAAAGAGTTTTTTGAGATAATCCAACTAAATTTCACTCTGACACTAAAAACTATAAATGCAAGCTCTGAACAAAAACTGGGTGTACTCGGACAAGAGGGCGTGGCACCTCCCATATAAGCAAAAGCTTTAAAACGCTATACTGAAAGCGTTTTTTGAGATATTCGACCCAAATTTGACTCAGACACTAAAAAATATAAATGAAAGCTCTCAGCAAAAATTGTGTGAAATCAGACTAGGGGCGTGGCACCTCCCATATAAGCAAAGGATTCAAAATGCTATACTGAAAGAGTTTTTTGAGATAATCCAACTAAATTTCACTCTGACACTAAAAACTATAAATGCAAGCTCTGAACAAAAACTGGGTGTACTCGGACAAGAGGGAGTGGCACCTCCGATATAAGCAAACTTTCCAAAATACTGCAGTGTATTTTTTTGGCCAGGCCAAAATTTACACCCTTACTAGTTGTATTTGGTCCCTTTTTTTCTTTGGCCGCTTTTTTTGGGCGCTATTTTTTGGCCCCTTTTTTTTGGCCGCTTTTGAGTGGAACCGCATAAGGCAGGTAGTGATTTATTGGGCTGAAGTATTTGTGAAAGCGGCTTATGATCTGTTACCAATGTCCAATGACGAGCGTACAGGTAAATGAAAAATTTTTGTACAGCCCACACAATCGCTAGCGCCTCTTTGTTCATTTGTGGGTATTTCTGCTCGGTGGAGGTCATTGTTCGACTTGCATGCGCTATGGGGTGTTCTTGCCCATTTATTCGATGTGACAAAACTGCACCCAGTCCGGTTTTGCTAGCATCGGTAGCCAGGATAAGTGGAAGGGTTGGATCATACGGCTTCAGCACCTAGGGTGGAATAAATAAATTCGGTATTTATAATATCGAATTAAGCGTTCTCACCTTCTCGAGTCCATTGAAATGATTCATTCCGCAGCATATCGCGAAGCGCTTTATTTCTCGTAGAAAGGTTTGGAATGAATGAACTGTAATATGTTGCCATTCCTAAAAATAACTGTAGTTCCTCTGTAGTAGATGGTTTCTGCGCGTCTCTTACTGCTTCAATATGTTTATCTGATTTATGTATTCCGTCGCCATCAATCTTATGTCCCAAAAATTCAACTCCGGTAGCAGCAAATACACATTTAGATCGGTTCAACCGAAGACCTTGATTTTGCATTCTTTCCAATGGTGTCTCTAAAACTACCAGTAACTGATCAAAGTTTTCTGCATGAATAAGTACGTCATCAAAAAAACTGCATACATTAGGGATGCCTTGAAGAACAGTTTCCATTCAACGTTGCCAAAATGCTGGAATATTTGCAGCGTCATATACTGCACGTGTAGGACGAATCAGACCATGTGTTGGTGTATTTAAAGTAAGGGCATGCCCAAATTCTTCTTCAATTTGAAGACGCGAGTACGCGTCAGTAATATCAAGATGGCAGAACATCAATTATTATTCTGGGATTCAATGTTGGCTTATAGTTTTCTGTTATACGTATTTTACCATTTTGCCTTGCCACAACATGAGTCGTAGAAGCCCATTCTGAGAATTCGACTTTTCTATAAAATCCAGATGCGATTTTAGCATCAATTTCAGCTGAATATGCATCTCTTAGAGCCAATGGAATCTCCCTTGCCTTCGCAAAAACGGGCGCTGCGCCTTCTTTAAGATGCGACTTCGAAGGAGGACCCACGAGTTTTCCCGCGACATCGCTAAATATATCATTATATCTTGTTAACAATTGTTGCAATAAAAACTGTTGATTTGCAGGTAATGTAGGCGTTGCTATTTTTATCGTATTAATTTTATCTGATGTGGAAAATATTTTAGCAAAATCAATTTCGTCAATGAATTGTGAAATCCATTCACTACCAAAAAAGTGAATCAAAATTTCCGTCGACTACGTACAAATTTAATTTTCGAATTGTTTTTCCTACTTTAACATTTACAGGTATACGGTCTAAGCAAGAAATTTTGTGTTCCGTGTAACTGGAAAATTGTCTATCCGATTTCAGTAATCGGTTTGATGGCTTAATTGCTTGATGTGTTTTTTACTTATAATACCGCATGGTGCACCTGTGTCCAACTCCATGCTTAGTTCCGAACATTAATGTGCACGAAAATCATCTGCTTACGTACTGAAATCTTATTAGCTATATACACTTTATTGAGGCATTGAATTGAGTCATAGTCACTCTCTGGATGTTCTTCTGAAATGTGTGCCTTTTTGGATTTGCATACTCTAGCAATGTGTCCAGTTTTTCCGCACATTTCGGAGATGTCGTCCCCCACAGCTATGACACATAACATTGGTTGGAGAAATGAGGTTCGGTGGCACTTTTTGTAGTTTTCTGTTTATTCTTAGTTCGTACAGGCACGTAGCCCAGCTTATGCGTTTGTTCTACTGATGTAACTGTCGGGTGCATTTTCGTCTCATCTGCGGTTTGATGTGTTGCCTTCTTTAAAAGTGGCTGGATTTTTCGCTTTAATTTCTTCACAGGTATTCCTTGAATCTAGACCACATAACATTTGTTCCGTAAGTATTCTATCTAGGAACTCCCCATAATCACAGAACGTAGCCGCCTGTCTTAGCCGCAGTGTAAAATTTGCAACAGATTCGTCTTTTCCCTGTATAACTTTGCAAAATTTGATGCTTTCTGCGTATTTATTTTTTAATTTGACTCGGGTGTACGTGGACTAATTAGAATTTTTAAAGCATTATTTAGTTCCACTCCAATATGCACTCGAGCATAATTGCTATACTCAGAAGTTGGAATTTCGCTTAGTTGAAGAGCCCATTCAAGTCGTTTGAAATAGTCCTCAACAGTTGAATTTTCCGAAAACTTAAATTCACTAGTAGAAAATGGCGGTCTCACTGATGACGTATGTGAAGTACTATTTGCGGCGGTACACAGTGCTGTCACTCCATACAACGGATCGGCATTTCCACAGTTTTGGTTTGATTTCAATAAGATTTACCATACTGATACATCTTTTTACACTGTTTTCAGAAATGCAATTAATTTTCAAATGCAATGAACAGAGAAAAAGATATTCAAATAAATAAAACCACGAAAGTTAACTGGAAAAAATGTTTGTGCATGCTTTTAGGCTTTAAAAAACCATATTAAAATTTCAATAGTTCAAAGTGTTTTTGACATATAAAAGTATGCTGTAAAAAAAAATCAAATTTAAAAAAATTCAATAGCATTTGAAAAAAATTTTGTGGTGTAAATTTTATAAAATCATTGATTTTTACTTAAATACGGGATATTCAGATAAACATTTAAAGTCAACGGGGAAAAACGGGGTTGTGAATTTTTCCTATCTTAAAATATGGAATCTGTACTATCTGTACGTTTTTGAACAATGCCCGCAAGTCCCGTCTTTTTTTTTTCCAGCTCTAAAGAAAATCAGCATTTTCCGGTTTTTAATATTTGAAATTTTTGTTTTATATCTTTTAAAATAACTTTAATTTGGCTAAAAAAAATTGCATACAAAAAATATTAAAAATAAATGAATATGTAGGCTTTTTTCTGCATTTTATTTTATAACAATTGCTTTTGAGGTTTAGGAGCAGCAATTATTTTTAAAAAGTTCTGCGATTAGCAAATTTTCTTATATGTTTTTTTTTCGAAAAAAAGTTTGACTTTAACAAGCTGTAACACTTACAAATCACACTAGTTTTCAATAATTTTCAGGGGATTTCTTAATTGGACTATTTGCTGTAGAATGGCATAAAAAAAATTTTAAATTTGAACAAAAATTTTTTACGCAAATACCTTCTATCGCAGCACTGTGCGGTACTCTGTTGTGAAAAACTTGCCGCAGCAGCTTGTGTGGCTTCCGTAACTGCCTGCCGAATCGCACTTGCAAATAATTTGGTTAAGGCTTCTACGGATATTTGGTTCGCACCTGCTTCTATTTTTAGTTATGAAGCCACTTCTGACACCACAGTTCCGTTTGTAAAGAATGGATGTAGTTCTGTTCGTTCAATTTAAGTGTTTTATTAAAAGTAATACAGCAGCGTGTATATTTAACTCTATAGAAAATACAATACAATATTAGGGATAGCAAAACAACGATAAAACATATTTAGACAAAAAATAGTTGCCAGACTGACAGATTCAAGTTACAACAGTTTTATTTTGCAACTCACTCTGGAATTTATGAAGCAACGTTGACTTTAACTCTAATTTACTCAAAATTTACTTTTTGGCACTTGTACCCCTTTTCTTCTAGCCCCCACAATTTAAAAAGAATTTTGTAGACAAAGATAAGTACTTTTAACTTACAAAACAGGTTTTATGAAAAAGTATTACACTGTTTTGTTACATAACCTCAAAAGTAGGAAAAAATCACGAAAAATCTTATATTTGGGTAATTTTTAGGTTAGAATATCTCAAAATTCTGTAGCAATAGAGCGATATCGTTAACGGATTTGAATTCAGTATCAAAATACACAGGTTTACAAAAAAAAATAACATGGCGTTTTGACCAGACTATGAGTTTCCTAGGGACTTTGACGTCCAGAATCCGAATCCCGGGTCCGTTTTTTTCCAGAACGTCTGAGAAAAAAGATTTCAAGGTCATATAGAGGTCAAAATGGGGTTCATGTATCGTTTTGTGATAAATTCACTAAAATTCTGAAACTAATTTTGTAAGTTTTGTGTGATTAGTGTTAAAAAAATATTGTATTTATTTACAATAATTATATAATTTTTAGTGTAATCCTGATGAGGTCAACGATTTGTTGACGAAACGTCGAAAAATATAAAAATAAATTTGTGTCTTTATATGAATGCACTAGTGTTTTTAATAACCTAGGCAAGTTTGCTCCAACGGATCAAGTAAACCAACTTAATCAATTATGGAGAGCAATTATTTTCCAAATAATAATCGTTCCGGGCTTAGATCAGAGTCAGTCCAAAATCCTACATCAACACAAACTACTGAAAACTTTTTCTGCTTGATATCACAACGATATGGAATTGTTATAACATCGTTGTTTAAAAAATACATGAAATTTAACCAACAACTAGCACTAGCTGTTAGTCGCCAACATTTTCTTTTACGCTGCCGAACTGAACAACTTCTTCCAAGTCATCTTAGAAGTATTACCAAATCAATAGGGGAGGGGGGGGCTAGTGTGGACAATTTTTATATAATTACAAAATTATGTATGTAAATATATCATTTTCGTAATAAAGTAATTTTTAGCGATTACTTATACCTCTTGCCTTCATAATTGCATCAATAGTTATGAATTTTTATTTTCATAAATGCACTATTAAATTATTTTAAAAAGAGCTTACATTTGTCCACACTAGCCCCTTATACGGGGCTAGTGTGGACAACCATTGATTTAACTGGGGGCTAATGTGGACACCATAAGAAACTTAATAATTCATACAAAAACGTTAAGAAAGAGTTCAGATACATGTTTATTCAAGAAAATAATGATGTAATACAAATAATACAAATAAAAAATTAACTGCTATCCCATGTTGTATTTGGAGAAATTTATATCAAACTTCATATAACTTGGTGATCGAGATGCTCCCGGCAGTTGTTGTGCTTGTGGCAGCTTTGCCACTATTTCATTTCGGTGAATTTGGCTGGTAGCCGGTATATCGGGATACGTGATCTATCGTTCTTTCTTTTTAGAAACGTAATGTCGAAATCTTGAGAACCGTGGATCGTGAAAATTTGGCCCATATAAAATACTTTTTGTCCATGTTGTTTCAAACTTCATATAACTTGCTAATCGCGATGTTTCCGACAGTTGTTGTGGTTGTGGCAGCTTTGCCACTATTTCATTTCGGTAAATTTCGCTGGTATCCGGTAAATCGGGATACGTGAATCTGTCGTTCTTTCTTTTTAGTAAAGTACTTTCTTGGAACGGCTTTTAGAAATGGTCTGACGATTTCTGGAGTCATTTCAGCTGCTGCGGACATGTCCACACTAGCCCCATTTCAGTTGTCCACACTAGCCCCTTCTTGTCTTTTTAAACAAAAATATTTTTTTTTTAATCTTACGGTAAAGTTCTTCAAAAATAATATCAATGGTTTAAAGAGACACTATTTTTAGTTGTATTATCCATTAACACTACAGCAAAAGAATAATTAGTTTAAAAGCATTACTGAAATTACGAAGCAACAAAAAAATTACTTTTTACTGCTTAAAACACGTTCGGGTCACGTTATCATGGAAAGCTGAACTGTCAACAAATGAATTTTTTTCTGGTGATGCAGAGTGCAAATACCAACTTGAAAAATATAAAACAGAAACAAAAAATTCAAAACGGCGCGAGAATTTGAATTTGTCCACACTAGCCCCAGTCCCTCCCCTAAATATGAGAACTTATTATAGCAAGTTCTGTAAAAAACTGCACTATGATTCCTTAGAAAAATTTAAATGGAAATTGCTGAATCTTGAAATTAAGGATATTAATATTCATATAAAATTTTTAACCTCAAAACTGAACAAAATTAAGTTAGATTTAGAGAAGACTAACGTAGAAAACTATCTTTTGACGAATTTTTTTGAAAATAACTTGACATATTTTTCTAATATAAAAGAAAGAAGCCAATCTCAACTTATCAGAAAATTCAATAGTCTCCAATCAACAAGTTTATATGGTAGCAGTGTGGTTAATAATAGAAACATGAATAATAGCAACAGGGATAATTGGTTTACGAATTTGAGTGACATTACAGTGCCTGATGCGGTTATTGATGTTATATCTCTTGATCCAAATTATAGTCAGTCTACAAACATGTCCAAACTAGACACAATTAATGCGGTTAAAAACTTAGAATCATCTCTAGAATCTGTACAATTAAGTTTTGAACGGAAGTGTGATATTCGAGAAAAAATGGTCAACAATATTCAAATTGCATTACACCAAAATGTACACCAAAAATCCACTATAGAAGATGGAGATTTCCTAAAAAATTTAAGAGCCACAAAATCTTTTTTAAAAAACAATAATGACATTTTTTTCACAGTTGCGGACAAGGGTAATCAAACGGCTTGTCTCAGAAAATCTGATTATATATCGAAGGCTAATTTACTCTTGAATGACAACGCTGTATATAATCAAATAAATAAGAATCCTTTAAAAAGACTGCAAACCGAAGTCAAAAACTTCTTCATGGACTTAAATGACAAAGGTTTCTTGTCTTACAAGTTTCACAAAAATGCTCTTTCTCAGACAGACACCTCATTGCCTAAGTTTTATGGTTTACCGAAAATCCATAAGGAGAACGCTCCTTTAAGACCTATTATATCTTGTGTTAATTCACCTAATCATTCTCTGGCCAGTTTTCTTTATCAAAAACTTAAAAATATTTGTCTTGCACCTACTTCTCATGTTAACAATAGCTTCGAACTAAAAGAAAAGTTGAAAAATGTCAATATTCCACAAGATTATGTCTTACTATCTCTTGATGTCTATTCTCTATTTACTAATATTCCGTGTGAACTAGCGATTCAAAGTCTTGATAAACGTTGCACCCATATTATTGACAATTGTAATATTCCATACAGTGATATTATTGAAATCACAAAGTTCCTTTTTAACAACACGTTTTTCTCCTTCAATGGAAAGTTTTATCATCAAATTTTTGGCACCCCAATGGGTTCTCCGATATCTCCATTTTTTGCTGATATATGCATGGACGACTTGGAAACAAATTGTTTGTGCAAATTAAAAAACTTTTACAATTGCGATGTTCTGTTTTACTTCAGATATGTTGATAATACGTTACTTTGCGTTCATAAGGAATATATTGATACGGTAATTAATGTTTTTAATTCATATCATGAAAAACTTCAATTCACGTATGAACTTGAAAGCAATAATAGAATAAATTTTTTGGATTTAACTATCATTAGAAAAAATAACCGACTTATTACAGATTGGTATCAGAAACCTACGTATTCTGGGAGAATTCTGAATTTCAAATCTAACCATCCCATCAACCAAAAACGTAATATTGTTTTTAATTTAGTAGACAGAGCCGTATCACTTTCACATAAGTCTTTTCACAAAAAAAATATAATATATGTTAAAAGCTTATTAAGTAATAACGATTATCCATTGCGGTTTATAAATGATTGTATAACTGAAAGACTTAATGTCATAAAAACAAAAAAGAAAAAAGAAAATAACACAGAATCAACAAATGAGTTGCAAAACTCTAAAAAACGTAGGATGGTGGTGCCCTTTATTAATAAAGCATTTTTTTCAAAGTGTAAACACACTTTAAAAAATTATGATGTAGGCACAATTCCAAAAATTAAGAAAACTTTGAACCAGATTGTAGTTCTAGGCAAGGACCCTACAGAAAAATGGGAAAAAACTGGTGTTGTGTATAAGCTTTGTTGCCAGGCCTGACGAGAGGGGGGGGGGGTAAGGGGGGATTCCCCCAGGCCCGGAGTTTTTTTGAGGGCCCGGATTTAAGCAGAAACAATATCTTCATTAATTAAACTTATAGTAGTTTTTTGCAAGCTTGCGAAATGATATTTACGCTCAACTAGAGGAACGGGCCCAACCGACGAACACGAAACAAGCACTTGTGAAAAAGCCCGGGCCCGCACAATTATTATTTTTTTTTTTTTTCAAACGAAAAAAAAAAACAAAGCTTAACTCACTTACTTTTTGGACAAATCTAATAAGTTTTTTTGTTTGACTTAACTTACTCCATTTTCATTCTAAACACTTCACTTATACATTATTTTCCATATTTTTATTTAAGCACAAAATTTTTTCCAAGTTCGTGCTCCTAAACCTTCGTGTGATTTACAAGTCCTCACGGGCCTCTAAATTTAATGCTTTTGTGGTTAGGCTCGGGCTCACATTAAAATCGATTTCAAAGGCCGAGCCCATCGCTGGTAAGCCCCTCGGGCCATGAATAAAACTCGAGCCAACGCCCATCTTATACCTCAACTATGAAAAAAAACTTATAAAATTTATATCCTTTTACACGCTACATATCTTAAAAACTTCAAGGTACCGAATCCTGCCTTCAGGAAAATATTATTTGTTGAAAGGAAAATTATTCAAGACCATTTCATAGCTCATTTTGAAGACAAAAATCAGTACTTTGAGACTAGATCCATACCCTAAAAATTAGTATTTTTAATTAACTTTTTCTTTTTAATTAATAAACACTTAATTTCCTACATCATAAAATTTCCAGAACAAATATTTCGCCATCTGAAATTTACAAAAAATTTATTTCTAGTCAAGAAAATTTTTTTCAAAAATTGCAATTTTTCTGCCAAAACAGCAACAAGTTTAATATTTGGACCGAATTCTCCTAAAAATATAACGTTGGCCTAGTTATTTTCTACAAAGGTTGATTTAATGACGTCTCCGAAAAAAACCAATAGTCTCGAAGTTACGGGCAGTTAAAATGATTTGCCTTTTTTAGTATATTTTTCAAACATTGATCGAAGACCGGCCGAAATCTTAATTTTTGGCTTTTATTTTATGAATATGGGCGGCAAACAAAATCACAACTTTTCTCATTTCATAAACATATCTCTTGGGCATCCTGTGGGTTAGTATCTAATACAAAAAAAACTAGTACTGGAGGGGGCCTGTTATAAAATTACCCCCGGGCCCGGATTTTCTCTCCACGCCCTTGTTTGTTGCAACAATTGTAATGCTGTCTATTATGGGGAAACCAAGAGAAGTTCAAAAGAACGCATAAATGAACATAAACGAAACAAAAATCCCGATCATGTTATTTACAATCATATTGTTACTAATAAACATACATTTGATTTTCAAGGTGTTGAAATTGTAGACATTGAAAACGACTACAAAAACAGATTACTGTCTGAGATGATGTTTATCAACAGTGATAAAAACAAAATCAATAGACAAGAAGATGTTTGTAAATTAAATAACACCTACAAACGTTTTTTACAAAAGAACTTTCAATCTTAAAAAATTAAAAATAAAAGTTCATAAAAATTTTTTTTGACTACCAGTGTAACTACTGTGAAATGTACTGTTTCTTGGCTGATGGTTGAGAATGGGTTCTTACTCTTATACTTATCAATGTTTTTTATATGTCTCTTGTTGGTATGCTCATTTTTTTAATGTTGCTTTACATGCATTTTTAAACATTTGATCGTTCACTTTGTATTAAGTTAGGATCTAACTTTAATAGAATTTTTAATCAGAAGTCTGTGTCACTGTTTGACACTTGTGATTTTTTCAAGAATTTTTGCAATAATTTTGTGTGATTAGTGTTAAAAAAATATTGTATTTATTTAATTATATAATTTTTAGTGTAATCCTGATGAGGTCAACAATTTGTTGACGAAATTTCGAAAAATATAAAAATAAATTTGTGTCTTTATATGAATGCACTAGTGTTTTTAATAATCTAGGCAAGTTTGCTCCAACGGATCAACTAAACCAACTTAACTAATTTTTTATCATTGAGTTCTTAAGACTTAAAAAGAATATGTGATCAAAAAGGGTATCTCGGAACTAGTTTCAGAGATATAGCCATCGGTTGATCCGGATATATCTTCTATGAAAACCGCTATAAGTTGGGAACCCCTGGATGGATTTGAAAAATATTGGTGTCATATGAAAGGTATTATATGAAAGGTGTTTCCAACTTATAGCGGTTTTCATAGAAGATACATCCGGATCTTCCGATGGCTATATCTCTGAAACTAGGTTCGAGATATCCTTTTTGATCACATATTCTTTTTAAGGACTAAGAACTCGATGATAAAAAATTAGTTTCAGAATTTTAGTGAATTTATCACTAAACGACACATGACCTCCATATGACCTTGAAATATTTTTTCTCAGACGTTCTGGAAAAAACGGACCCCGGATTCGGATGCAGGACGTCAAAGTCCCTAGGGAACACATAGTCTGGTCAAAACGCCATGACATTTTTTTTTTTTATAAACCTGTGAAATTAGTTAAAAATTCGTGTTTTTTTTTATTGATTTTGGTTTTCGCATGTTATTTTTAGTTAACTCAACTTTGCCAAAAACTGAAAATTTGATTAAAAAAGAACCCAACGGATTTTCCTAATTTTTTTTTATTATGATTAGAAAAGTACCCTGAAGAAGAAAATGTACGAATTTTCAGAGGGATGCATCTTGAGGGTTAAAAAATGTTTTGACAACTCGTGAACCATCTACGAATTTGTAAAAAACCTGAATCTAGCACATCAAATTTAAATTTGGTTTACATTGAAATTTAATATATACTAATTTTAATATATTTATTTAATATGTTAGGAAAATAGCCCTGGCAGCTAGTGTTTTTATAAAATTTGAATTTAATTTCATTTAATAAAATAAAATAGCAATGAAATAAAAAATAAAAAAAAAATAAAATTTTTAATTGAACTTTTAGTCATATATTTGCAAAGATCGATTTTCATATAAATCTGCCGATGCATTTTCTAACACATAATTATGACAAATTAAGGAACGAATAGCACGGCTATAGTGACATATATTTCGTCTTTTGCCACAAAGACTCATCAGACTATTTTTGTTGCAATTATAATTATTTATTTTACTAAATTAATCATAATTGAAAACTTGCAAGTTGAAAAAATTTTGAGTTTGGTCTGGGCCGGTTGATACAACTCTCAATCGCAGTGCCAGTCGCTAGACCACTGCACCATCCTTGGCCCGCTTACGAAGCCGACTTATTGCCAGTTTTGTTTGTGAGTTAATACTTCACAGAAAAATGCCATAATTTTTTGCTTGTGTTATTTATTGGCATTTAGTATAGCTATTCCATTGGAATTAGATTCAATACCGTTTGGTCGGTGGTGAGTGTTGCCACCTTATCAGGGCGTGTTCTCCCAAATAACTTTTAAGATCTTTGCAAATATATGACTAAAAGTTTAATTAAAAATTAATTTTCAATATATGAATGGGTTTATTTGAAAGTGGAATAAGTCCAATTCCGGAAAAATTGAGTTTATGGTAGTTATAGCTAGCTATATATGTCCTCTTTTTATATTGAAAACTACAGACTCGTTAGACCACGATTTCATCAAAAATTACTCAAAAGAACTTTTCATGAAAAACATTTTTACAAAAATGATTGAGATTGAGATATATTTTTCATAAAAATTATTATAAGTTGGGAACCCCTGAAAGGATCTTGATAATATTAGTGTCATACGAAAGATATGTTAATTTGCTACAAAATTGATCTACAAAAAATTTGAATCCGAGTCGTGGTTTTAGAGATATTGCAAATTTTCAGAAATTTTTACCTTTTTTTTTTAAAAGCACTATGTATTTTTCCAAAAATTGTGTCATTAATGCATATTTGTAGTAACATATTATAAAAGCCTAATTTATTACCTTTCATTTGACATGTAATTTGTACTTTAAGGCCATGGGTTGTTAGAAAATCAAATTATCTTTTAAACGGTGTTTCAATTTTGTTGGTACGACTTCTCATTGAATAGTTATTGCAATTTAAAAAGTAGGATATTTTAATATGAACTCATAGGTAGTATTTCATATCATAATTGTTAACAACTTTTTAAATTGAGTGATCTCCTAAACTAGAAGTCGTACGCAAATACTTTTAACGTACTTTTGTAGGAAATTTCCTGTGCTACAAAATTGTAGACCAACATTTTTCTGTAAAAGTTAGCATTAGCGAGATATTTGCAAAAAACTGATTTTAGCAACCTTTGAGCCTTAATAAATTTTTATGCGCACACGACTTTGCAATGGACTTTTCTCACTTTATTTATCATGCATAAATAAAGATAATTCCGGTGAAAAAAATTCACTTGGAATTATTTCGCAGAAAAATTCTTATATTCCTGGGCTACTTTACTTACATACATATTTGTATACAAATAAGTATGCAAGTAATTATGGCCACCCTAATTGTTTTACGATTCAAAAATCAATATTTTGAGGCGTCTGAACTCTTTATTTCTATTTTGACATGATAAAATTTGTAGTAATATCTGTTCCATTTATATTTAAACACCCTATTTTTTTGTACTTAATAGAAAATTTTACATGTTGTTTAGAAACTACATAAAAAATATTTGGAATAATGCTTAACTCTAAATAGTGCTTAAATACGAAAGGACAATAAAGAAACATTTCGTTTGAGCAGATGCGAATGAGGCATAGAAGGTGAAATAGCTTCCATGAGATCATTTCCTGCACCATTCCAGCTGTGTGTGTCAAAAGAATAGCTGAGATCCTGCATTGGTACAACTTCCGGCAATAAATGACGTATATGCGTAGGAGATCGACGTACTTTGTATTGATGTCTATTTAAACGAAATATAAGGAAATTGGAAATAATGGTTGGTTTATTAAAATATCTAAGTTAGAAGTGTAGGATACCTAGATAAGTATATCTTTACTATATATATAAAATTGCATATATGAAAACTCTATATCAAGGGTGTCAGCGTTTTAAAATCACTGAGCCAAGCGCAGGCAGTTTAGTCAGCGCAAAATTTTCGCTTTTACAACAACTTCAAATTCGAAGGACAACATCACAAGAACTATTTTTTGTTGTTTTTTGTGGCTCGTTTACAACAAAAATAGTATTCAAACAATTTTTAAAATTTCTGAGGACTAGAACACATACAAAAATTAGAAGTATTCACGCGTTGATGCGCAATGCCCTTGCGTCGTTGCGAAAGTGCGATTTGCGAAAATTTGTCATTTGTAAAACACATTGCCGAACATTTCGCCCTACTTCAGCAATTTCGCAAGATAGAAATATTTACATTGAACGTTGACGCGTTAGTGCGCATCAACGCGTTAATACCCATATTGTTTGTTGTTTTTGATGCGACGTAGTCATTGTTGTTGTTTTGTTGAATTCGATATTGTGTGTATGAAAAAAAAAAACAACAGAAACGCGAAATTTTGACGAGCTCAAAAAATAACAACATAAATTACACTATGCACCAAATGAGTAAAAATTTTTTCCCCAGGGAATGCCATTATTCATTTTATATATAAAATGGGCTGCTGATTCCGAAAATTGCATTATTTTTTTTTTTATTTTGTGTCGTGTTCGAGATATCGGTCATTTTCGGTTTTTGGACCAAAAAAAAAGATAGTTCCATTTAAATACAAATATCTCAAGAACTAATGTTTGTATTCAAACGTATTATATGTCATATTAAAGGTAACTACAAATGATATTCACATCACTTTTTAGTTGGTTTGTTAGTTTCGGCGAAATAAATTGATTTCTAAAAAAAACATTTTTATTTTTTCGAAAAAATTAACAAAAAATCAAAATCAACTGCAGATTTATACAAGAAGAAAAAACATTTTTATAATTTTTTTTTTTTTTTTGTATCATAGACTATATATTTGTAAATCGATGAATTTAACTATATGATCCTTACATTTGAGGTGTATTATGTGTTCAGTAAACTTATGCACGATATTACGAGGAATATTTTTGTAGACAATTTTAACCCTCTAAAACCCCCAACATTTAGGTCAAAATGACCCACTTGTAAGGGTCTTAGAGTGTTAAAATTTTCTACAAAAATATTCCTCGTAATATCCTGCATAAGTTTACTGAACACATAATACACCTCAAATGTAAGGATCATACAGTTAAATTCATCGATTTAACACAAGAATGCGCTATTTTTGTATTTTTCATGTACAGTGGATTAAAAAACTTCAAAAATCGATTAAAAAAAAATCTGAGGTGCTGGAGAAAAACGACGAGACACGGGTATTTTTTTTTAACGCCTACTTTAAGAATTTTTTGGATTTTCTCATGTGTTTTACAAAAAGTTTAAATTATCAATATATTATTACAATTATTTATTACAAAAAAACGAAAAAAATAGGGAACAACACAAATGATGGTCGTACGTCAAAACGTTGTGAGTACGTTTATGCTAAAGAATGTCAAACTTTATTATGGTGTTGCCAGATTTTAGCTATTGACATTAGTGTTGCCTAGGCCAGAAATATATATAGCAGCCCACGTATTAATTGTGTCATGATTGTTCGCATTTTTGTCGTCATGCATTCATTTATTTTTTTGTTATTATCGTGACAGGATGTTGAATTTGATATTAAGTGAGCCCCCGTAAAAAAATACGTGTGCAACTCTGTACACGAGAAGGAAGTGAAACTTAAAGTTGAAAAGTTGGGTGTGGCACTTATTTGAGAGTGAATATTTTCCGATCAATGAATTGTATTTTTATTTGGCATCTAGCTACAAAATTTCATCAAAATAGCTTGCGCATCTTGATGGTGATAAAGAGTTAAAGCTTTCAACAGTTGAAAAGTAGGGGTGGCACTTGATTACACCCTCTTTTCAAGCAGTGCATAGCTCTATGCGAAATTTACCAAACTTTTGGGAACAATTCAAAATTTGCATGTTCTTTGTTATTGGTATTTGATAAACAATACTTCAGTACTTGAAAGTGCTTTTTTTAAAATAATATATCATTTATTGCACGGACTGAGACTGTTTTTCTTATACATGAGAAAACCCAAAAAATTGTTAAAAAAGACGTTAAAAAAATATCCGTGTCGCGTCATTTTTCACCAGCACGTCAAATGTTTATTGAGTCAGTATGTATGACAGAAATATTTGCTATAAAATTCCACTTCTAGTTGCTGAATATTAACTAGTAAGGATGTTACCATCGGCCTGGCCAAACATTAAATACCCTACACTGCAGTATTTTGAAAATTTTCTTAAAATGGGGGGTGCCACGCCCGTTTGTCTGAGTTCACCCAGCTTTTGTTCAGAGCTTGCATTTATTGTTTTAAGGGTCTGATTGAAATTAAGTTGGATTATCTCAAGAAACGTTTTCAGCATAGCGTTTTGCAGCTTTTGCTGATATGGTAAGTGCCACGCCCTCTTGTTCAAGATCGTCTAGTTTTTGCTCAGAGCGTGCATTTATAGCATAGTTCTTAGTGTCTGAGTGGCCTGGCCAAACATTAAATACCCTGCACTGCAGTATTTTGAAAATTTTCTTAAAATGGAGGTGCCACGCTCGTTTGTCTGAGTTCACCCAGCTTTTGCTCAGAGCTTGCATTTATTGTTTTTTAAGGTCTGATTGAAATTTAGTTGGATTATCTCAAGAAACGTTTTCAGTATAGCGTTTTGCAGCTTTTTCTGATATGGTAGGTGCCACTCTCTCTTGACCCAGATCGTCTAGTTTTTGCTCAGAGCGAGCATTTATAGCCATTAGTGTTTGAGTGAAATTTGGTTCGATTATCTCAAAAAACGTTTTTAGTATAGCTTTTTGAAACTTTTGCTTATATGGGAGGTGCCACGCTCTCCGAAGTCGCCAAGTTTTTGTACATAGCTTACTCTAACTATTACTAGTATTTATGTGTGTTTTGGTTGCATTGTCGTGAAAAATACTCCTTAAGTTGCATTTTGAATATATTTTTTGTATGCGCGGCAGGCGTGTCTGTTGTCCGATTTAGCTCATTTTCAATCCCATGAGCTTACTTTTACGGCTGAGGTAGTGTACGAAATTTCTTCAAATTACACTGTGGAACAAAATTTGGTCACCAAAAGTTTACTCGGATCTGACGCTGCGACCTGACCTGTGCTAAATATCTCTTAAAAAAAACATTTTTACAAAATCTTTAGTAGAGTAAAATGGGGTAATGTCGTGCAGGGGGTAATGTCGCGCACTGGCTGTTTTAGACCAAAGAATTGAATGATTTACCAACTGTTTATAAGGTAGGGACCTGCTAACCTACTGAGCTTATGCATATAATACTAGCAATTTTCTCCAGCTCGTCTCTATAGAGTAACCTTTTTTTCAAAACGCACGCTTTCGGGACGATAAAAGTGTTTTTTCATCGGGTCAGAAAAATAATTTTCCTTGCGAGAAAATATACCAGGTAAGTGTTTTCTGAAACGAAATATCCTGCCAATGAAAAGAAGTATTTGGTTTTAGAAAAAAATTTTGGGCTTCACCGAGTTATCGAAGTTGACCTTTAAAACGACCATTGGGGTAATGTCGTGGACATTTTTTTTCTTCACTTACACAAACACAATTTCTCTCTACACAAATGTTGTTACACATGGATATAACCAACAAAATTATCTTTCGATCGGATGATTACTCGTCGCATTCGCTTGAGATGTACGGCCTTACGAGCATGTCAAAGTTGAGTGCACGACATTGCCCTGTTCTACTCTACACAACATATTATGTACTTCACACTTGTATAATAATGAATAAATACATGATAATGCTAAATCTCCTCTAATAGAACCACTACCTATCATTTCTCACATATTTCGGTACCTTTACTATACTCGGAAAACAATGCACGACATAACCCCTCAAATTTTGAGGGGGGTTATGTCGTGCACATTTTTTTTTTCTTCACTTACACAAACACAACTTCTCGCTACACAAATGTTGTTACACATGGATGTAACCAACGAAATTATCTTTCGATCGGATGCTTACCCGTCGCATTCGCTTGAGATGTACGGCTTTACGAGCATGTCAAAGTTGAGTGCACGACATTGCCCCGTTCTACTCTACTTGTTATAAAACATAATTTTGTTAAAGCCTTTTTTATGTTTAATTTCTTAGATGGCTCACTTGAGAAATTTTTGCCCATATGAAACATTTATTATATCAAAGTGTTCGTATGGATCTCGGCTATAGGTTAAAAGGCATAAATCCACCACTCGGGTGATTACTATTGAGCCGAATGTCATAAAAGGCGAAAAATATGACTTTTTTGGGAATTTTGTGCTCTAACTTGCCAAAAGTGCATCCAAAAATACTGATTTGGTGATGAAAGAGTAGATATGGATGAGACGAACAAAACCCCACCACCAAATGCAATAAAACTCAGTTAACTTACGAGAGATATCGAAAAAACCACATTATTCAAAGTGCAAAATTCAAACGGCCTTTTTTCGAAAACTAGAGCCAATTTGAACAAACTGAGCCAAATGGTCTTTTATTTTGGCCTATATTTTCACCTCGCAGCGTCAGATCCGAGTAAACATTTGGTGACCAAATTTTGTACCACAGTGTTATCTTTTTTTTAAAAAAAAATGTATTTCTACGCACACCCAGCCAGACAGACGGACACGGCTATATGGACTCTGGAGGTGACGCTGATCAAGAAGATATATATACTTTTCTATATCTGCCAAGCCTCTTTCTTTGCGTTACAAACGGAAGGACAAAGTGAATTAGACCTATCTCAAATATTAAAAATAAGAAAAACTTTGCTCCCAGGGGCTAAAAAGTTTCTTATAGAAATTTGTATCCCGATCGGAAAATATTTGACCGTGCCCCCAAGGCGTTAAAGGTCGGAAAAACGCTTTTTATATGAAAGGTGGGGCCTTAATCGAAATAATCACTATCCTATCTTTGAAATTATTTGACATAAGTGAATAAGATTTGGTATGTATATGATGAACGCTTGAGTAAATTTCTTCCAATAAAAAAATGGAGGATGAAACGTCCCCTCCATCCGAAATTCGTCATATCTATGGAAGTAGTGGACTCAGGGAAATGAGATTCGGTACATAAGCAATTATCACTGGGAAAAACATTTTCAATAAAAAATGGACGGGGCAACGCCCCCTTCTTCCAAAAAAAAAACAAATTTGTCAAATCTCTGAAACTATTTTACACATATGAATAAGATTTGATTTAAGGTCAAATGAAGCGAACAAAATATGGCACTGTAATAATGTTAAACCAATTTATATTTGTCATACTTCTGAAAATATTTGACACAGGTGTTCGCATCACTTTATCTGAGCTCAAATCTTATTTATCGGTGCCAAATAGTTTCAGAGATATGACAAAGTTGTTTTTTTTTAGAATGAGGGGGCGTGGCCCCCACCATTTTTATTGAACATTTTTTCCCAGCGCCAAATAGATATGTACCAAATCTCATTTACCTGGGTGAAATATTTTAAGAGATACGACAAATTTCGGGTGGAGAGGGCGTAGCGCTGCCCATTTTTGGATTGGATACTATTTACTCAAATATTGTTCATATATCTGTGGACTTTTGACAAAACAACCTAACTCAAAATTGGCAACTTTTCAGGAGAGCCTAAAAACTGACTAACTACTATTCAATAATGTGGCTCAATTTCGTTGATACAGCTTTGAATCTCCTCTTTCCATACATTTTTACTAATGTTAAAGTGTCAGCTGTCAAATTTTTTCTTTTGGTTCATAACACTTCACCGCACGAATGGCGCTAAGTTCAAATCTTGCGTGAACTATGGGACACCATTATATCTCTGGAACAATAAATCATAGAGACATGGCGATTATACCAATGGAAGCGTATTTAAATCTTATATTTAGGACTAAAATCCTGGAGAATTGTCTTATCTCGACTTAGGTTGTTTTGTCAAAAGTCCACAGATATGTACTAAATCTCATACCCCTATGTATGTATAATAGTTTCAAAGATAGGATTGATTCTTTCGAATAAAGCCCCATTTTTTCATATAAATAGCGTTTTTCCGTCCTTCAACGGCCTGGGGGCACGGTCAAATATTTTCCGATCGGAACCAACATTTTTATGCTTGATACTTGCACCAATTGGAAACTTTTTAGCCCGTAGGAGCAAGGATTTTCTCATTGTTAATTTTTTTCCATATAACATATGTGTGTAGAGTATAAAAAGTGGAAATTTTATCCCAAAAGCCAAAAAATCAGAAAATCAATGAGAACTTTTCTCACAATGTTTATTTATTACATTATTGATGCATTTTTCTGAAGTTTAAAGCATTTTTCGTTTTTGATGACCCCTAATTAAATTTTTTGTAGTTTATTTTGGTAAAATACTTTAACCCACTGCATCCCAGTTTTTTTTTAAACGCATAAAAACAATATAATGGGTTAACGTGTTTTAGGAGTTTTATCCAAAATGTAGTTTTGGAGTTGTTGTGTGTTGATCACACGCTGCGTTCTAAAAACCATTACATACCGTTAGGGATATGATATTATTTATACTCAACTCAGTACTAAGGTTATACTTGCAATAATTTTAGTATTTCTAGAGTTATAAAAGCTAGCATACCTTTAGGGGCTGCCTGCAAAGAACGGTAACCAGAAGAATTAAAGAACAGCGTGACCAACGCGGAAGCAATCTGACCCCTAAATCATAGGTATGTGACTTTATTGGGCACGTCAATAAAGTCAAGTAAGATATCGATACCTCCAACGTAAAAGTTGGTAACTCAAGTTACCAACTTTTTACGGGACAGCGTTTTTCGAAATCTACACATTTGGTTCCATCTTGTGTCAAATTTCGGTAACTCTAGCTTGAAATTTGAAGGCCTGGGCTTTATTTTTGAAGTCACAACCTAAATTTATTTTCTATAGGTTTTCATACAAAAAAACAAAAAAGTTAAAATACAAAAATGCTCATTACTCAAAACTACGATTTTCGAGTTACCAACTTTTACGTTGGACGTATCGATATATTTCGTAATACTGCCAAATAGTATGAAAACATGTAACTATGTAAGTTGTAACCATACATGTATGTAGCTAGAGGAATCTGTAAACCTCTAGCTGGTAAGTTATTTTATAATAATAAAATCAGTTAGTGATCGGAGTTAAAACAGACGACAAGTGCTTTATTTTTAAACCGGAGTTAGATGGTTATTTTTTGGACGAAAGAGCAAACGGTTACAATTCCGTAACCTGGTGAGTATCCTCTAACATAAAAACACTGCCGTTTCTTTGTTTCCATCTCCAGATAAACAGCTCAGCTGTAGTTTCCCTTCGCAAGGGAAATACAGTACTAGCATTTGGCGCAGCCGGTAGTCCGACTACCAGCCAGGACTACGCAACGAGGGAAGAAAAGTTTACGGTGATACAAGGAGAAATTTGTGAAAGTGAATACAAAGGCAGACAAAAAGTGGTGAGTATATAAAAGAAAAGCCTTGTGGCTAATCAGAATAAGCGGGTGCGCATATAATACACATACTACACCTACACATACACTGTTAGGGAATTGAGAGGAAAGTTGTACAAAATTTTGTAGGAAATTTTATGACTATACTATAAGTACTGCCCCAGAAAAATTTGATACTTTTATTCCTTAAGATTTTGATTTACCTGATGATCGTGCAGGTCAAAATATGGGTGCTATTTTTTCTATATAACATGACGATTACAAAAATATAAAACACTTGGTAAACAAACTTCAAACGATAAAGATGTCTAGCAATCAAGAAAAAAAGCGCTAACTCATTTACCTGCAAAAACCAGAATTAAAATATTCAGCCATAGCTAAAATAACAGGTGCATCAAAAATCACTGTCCAATGGGTTATTTGGAATTATAGAAAGGGTGAACTTATTACGCGGAAAAAAGGTTCAGGTAGAAAAGCCAGTATAGACTTACAGTTGGTGAAAAAGGTGAAGCGCCTTTTTAAGCAGAATCCTAACACTTCAGAACGAGATATGGCTGCAAGAACAGGAACCTCAAAATCTTCTATAAACAGACTAAAAAAAAAACTTAAGCTAAAGACCTACAGAGTTCAAGAAGTACCAGACCGTTTACATGAAAAGAAGTGAGAGGCTCAAAAGCGAGCTCGAAAGTTATATGTCGATTACCTGACTAAATTTGACTGCTGCATAATGGACGATGAAACATACGTTAAGGCAGATTTTAAACAGCTACCAGGACACGAATTGTATACCTGTTCGGAGAAGGGGCAGATACAGAGCAAATTTAAAGCGAAGAAAATTACAAAATTTCCCAAGCAGTATGGTTTGGCAGGCCATATGCACTTGCGGCCTGAGAAGCAGTTTTTTTTGTAACACAGGGCACAGTTAACTCGAAAATTGATATTGATGAACGAATTCGAAAACGTCTTTTGCCATTTATTCGTGAGCACTGTAATGTTCTGGCCTGATTTAGCAACCTCTGACTACTCTAGAGCCACCATAGAATGGTACAATAGCAATAATGTAAATTTTGTACCCAGAAATGCGAATCCACCTAACTGCCCAGAGCTTCGACCTATTGAGAGATATTGGGCTCTAATGAAATCAGATCTTCGGAAGAGTAAAAGTACTGCAAAAAATTTAAAAGATTTCAAAAATAAGTGGTGAAGGTCGTATGGTACTGTCGACGAAACAACTGTACAAAACTTTATGAAGGGTCTTAAAAAAAAGTAAAATATTTTTATATAAAACTAGCTGGCCTGGTTGCGACTTCGTTCGCCCGTTCCCGATGCCCTTTACGTATGAAGTCCCATCCATATCCATCGTCCCTCTTCCAATCCAAGGATTTTAAGATCCATGTATCAACTTTTATAATCATAGCTCCCAAATGTACAGAGATATATCATTTTATATATTTTTTGTATGAAAGGTGCAACTTCCCCTTCTCAAAAAATTGTGTGAGGTGAATGGTAAATAGAATATGCAACCATGCATGTACCAAGTTTTATAACAATATCTGACATATGTATGTGAAGAAATATAGCATTTTGTATATTTTTTGTAAAGAGAATGCGATTCTCCCACACCTAATATCCCCGAAGTTTTGCATTGTGAATGGTAGATACATTATGCATAAGTTCACCAACTTTCATAATCGAAGCTTGTATAAGAGGAGAGATATAGCATTTTTTGTATTTTTTTTGTATGGGGGGTGCAACCCCTGTCCCCCTCAGCAGCATCTCACCCCCTTAAGAACCTTCCGCAGACCATAAGAAACAATTTAAAAAAAGTTCGTGTAAATCGACCTTGTAGTTCCCGCGTCCATAAGCTTAATACGGACACCATTTCATTTTTATATATATAGATAAATATTTGTTAATAGTGTAAGGTAATTTATGTTCGTTATACTACTCATTAATAAATAATAAAATAATATATAAAAAAAAATTCATTACACGGAAAAACCTAAACAGTAAAAATTCATTGAAAATCCCAGTATTTTTTACTGAATTTTTCAGTAACCGTGCGCCCGCAAATAAAAAAAAAAAATATAAAAAAAAATTTATGTTGATGGTGTCGATTTGTGTTTCTAGGTGACACTCTATCTACTGAGCTACTGTAGCACTTTCATTTCAATAGCATATTGCTTAATTTAAATTATTTTTAAAAAAAAATTTTTACAATCTCAACCAGTAAAAATTAAAATCTATTCTAAGCAAATATTGCAGAGCACGCTGGTATTTTTTCATGCAACAAGTTTTTACTTCTTATCTTTGTACTTTTTGAAGATTAAACCGTATATTTTACTTTCTTGCCGTTACTTTTTCATGAGAATTCAGGAAAGTAATTGAATTACTGAAACAAACCGTAATTTCTCATGAGATTATTATCACTTTGTGCTATTTGAAAATCAATTTTTTCCAGATAATTTTTTTGAGTGTCGTATTTTTTTATTGATGAAAAACAAAGTATCAAATTTTTCTGGGGTAGTTCTTAAAAAGGGAGGAAAGAAAAAATAAATTAATAATTAGCGAAATTTGAAAAAAAAAAATAATACAAAATTGAAGTGAAAAAAAAATGTTTTGAATCCCACCCGTGGTAAGAAGTCAGTTGTGTGATATCGGTTTCGTTTTCGTTAAAAAAAGGAAAAATAATCGGTGGTAAATTTCTGGAGTTTGCTCTTTTTAGTGGTTTTCGTGCTGGGTTGAGTAAGATCTTTGGTATAATTAAGTACCAAGGGTTTGAGAACCTTGTTAAGGAGACTAAAAAGAGAGAAATCCTAGTTATTTTTATTACCGGAGTAATTCAATTCTGCCAGATTCAGCCAGCGTTTTTCAGGCAGAAGTTTTTGCCATCATTAGAGAATAATGACATTTCCGGAAAAGTGGCAATTCTCTCAGACAGTCATGCAGCTATCAAAGCACTGAATTCAGCAATAATAAGGTCAAAATTGGTGGGGGACTGCAAGAAGGAGTTAGTCAGGCTCGGACGTCGGTTTGATATTGCTCTCGTTTGGGTTCCAGGCCATAGGGACATCGAGGGCAACGAAAAGGCTGACAAACTTGCTAGGCGAACACTAATTGGAAAACATTGACTACATGTAGGATATCCAGGTCAATCTGGACTTCATATAGCAGGTCAAAAACTACTTATTTACTAGCTAATAACCGTATTAATATAGCAAGAATTACCGCAGTTTGCACTGGACACTGGACCATCGGCAAGCATGCTGAAAAACTAGACATCCCTTTCAACCCCTTTTGTGGGAGTTGCTTAGTTGCAAGCGAGCAAGAATCTCTTGAACACTTTCTCTGTGACTGCCCAGCTCTGGGAAAGCCTTTCTTCAATACACTCAGCGAAATTGCCGACATTGAAATTGGCTCGCTGCTCAATTACCTTAATAGGACTAACTGGATATAGATATCGTTAGTTAGGTAATTAAAATTTTCACATACACTTATACCAATCTGTCGAGTCACTTTTGTGGTATTAAAATGGCACTTTTAGTGCTACTTAGGTTTTAGCTTGCATCGCTAAACCGCCACTCTAACCTAACCTAACCTAATTCAATTCTTTTGTTCGAACGGCTTACGAACTTTAAAGCCACTTTGCAAGGGGCTATTGTTTGTAAAGCTTTCGTTGAAGTTTTGGGCTCAAAATCGGAAAGTCCTACTGGTTCAGTTTTGGGTTCCTGGGAATTAATTTCAAATAATTCCATGGTTCCGTTTCGATCAGTAGGATTACGCGGGAGTTAGCAGAAATAATTGAGGAAAATTTTTATAATTTATTTCTGTCTTTACGAAGGAAATAAATTCATATTCAGTTGTCTTCATACCAGCAACTAAAAGCTGGTATATGCACAATAAAACGTTTCGTTTATTGTTGCGCAGGTCGTGGTTTTACTTATTAAAAAATATAGGTGAACAAAACTTTGCATTGTAATTCATATTCATTGTTTTTGCAGTTGCTGGTGTAATTTTTTTATTTTTGGTTTTTGGTTTTAGCACGATTAGTTTTTGATTTCAACAAAAAAAAAAGACAAAATTAAGTCATTTAAAGTGTGCATTTGCTGACAGTTTTTTTTTTGTCATATTTTTTGGTTTGCGTTGGGCTTTGTATCGTAGCAAAGCCGATGCGTTATTTTGTTATTTTAATTGAAATTACTGCTAATTGTGTTGGTTAAATTTTTGTTTGCAGTGGGAAAAACTGTAATTTGATAAAGTTTGTAATGTTTTGTTAATGTTGTTAAAGGTATACTTTTTCTTTGGGAGAATTTTTAAAATATTAAGGACGGCAGATCAAGGCCGTGATTCAATTCACTTTGTTGTAATTGACTGATTGGATTGTACAATGCAGTTTTTGTAGTCGAGGTGATGAAACAGTAAATTGCTGACATTGTCTTTTGCGTTTTCAAAAGTATTCTTAGTAGACCCAATTTGTTGGGAAAACATTTGTAAGGGTAAATTCTCTTTATTGTTGCTATTTTATGTGGTTATTGCTGTCAAATCGACGAAGCAATTTACTGATAGCATTTCTGAGTTTAAAGGTTCACTAGAAGAATGGTTAATTCGGGAAATAGGATGAATGAGCCGCAGCAGGTGGTTACAAATAATTATCATGCGGGACAAGTCGCTGAGGAAAGATTTATAGACATCCCAACATTGGTACAGGAAATAGTTCCAGAGTTTTCAAGGATAGATTTTCCAGCCTCAAAAACAGATTTGTACAGGTTCATAGCAGCCTGTGAATATGTACGTAGGGTAGTAGGCCTTTCAGAGGATTATGAGTTATTAGGATGGATAAGACTAAGGCTCAATGGGGACGCGTTTGAATTAATTCATTTACAAAAATTGGATACAGTTCAGGAATTAATTGATTTGTTAAAAGTTACGTATTTAGAGTGGCGGTCCCTGAGTAAGATTCGAGAAGAAATTGGAATTTCAAAACAGTTTCCGGGAGAAGGTATCCGTGCAATCGCGAGGCGACTAGACGCTTTGTATGTAGAAGCAATGGACAGCCTTAAGGCTAAATATGGCACTGTAGAAGATGATAGCTTGCAGAAGAAGCTGTATAACTCCGTAGTTAGGTCTTTTCAAAGGGGGTTATTAGATCTACAAATTAGAATGGTCGCGCTGATCAGCAGGAGTGACAGATTGGAAAACTTGTGGGATGAGGCGTTAGCGGCACAGGAAATATTAGACGAGCAGGAGGAAATCTCGGAATCTGCAATTCAAAGCTTTCAGCTTAATGAGAATTTTATGAGGCAAAGTCCTCAACGTTTTATGAATCAATACCCAGTTACAAGTAATCGGAAGGAAAAGTCACTACTGATACATGGAAAAATAGACGGAAAACTCATACAACTGATAAGCAAGAAGAAAATTGTTCTTTATGTGATAAATATGGTTATACTGTAGAGGAGTGTTTAGTGCGAAAAAATACTCCGTTTTGCGAGCAATGTAAAGAATACGGTCATGAAAAGAGTTATAGGTCTTTCCAAGGCAATGTACGAGAAATTCGTCATGAAAGTCATATGGGAACAAAAAGCCAGTTCTCACGGCAGAAAAATTCGAGAAACTAGGTAGGGCCCAGTCGCAGCCTGCCTGGGGATCCCAAAATAGTAGGGGAAAGTGGGGTAAAGTGGGAATTTTTTTTCCAAGCTCCATAAAATGAACAAAACTTCTTCTTTTTTCATGTTTCAACTTCCTATAATAAAGTAAATTAAATAAGCTATTGTATATTTTTGCCGAAGAAACGAACCGAAAATATGGATTTTCTGTTGAGTACGACGCTTTGATCGGGGATGCCCAAAATGGCAAAAATTAAAAATCGTGGGGTAAAGTGGGAAACTTTCAAAACTCATAAAAACTAATACAAATGTTAGAAAAAAGTTCTAATATCTTTATTGTAAGTCAAAAATGGTTCAAGAAACACACACTTAGGAGTAAATATGAAAAGAAATAAAGATTTTGCTGGAAAAAAATATTTAAAAAAATGTGTTTAAAAAAATTTGTGAAATAGTAGCTTATTCGTCGTTCTCTGATGAAACATCAAAGTCCGAGTCACAGTGTTAGTAATAAAAGAAGCTTGTAGTGAGATTAACGCATTTCAAGTGAAATGGGCATTGACAATTCTTTAGGTTGCATTTGATGGTATTTTGTCTGGTCAGATTTCGGGCATGAGTTCCATGCAAATGGTGCAAAAATCACGATCTTCATCTGAGATAGAACTTCTTTGTTTCTTATTTGACGCTTTCTTTGCTGGTGGTGTTTTTTTGCTCCTGGTACTCTATTTTTTGTGATTCGTTTCTCTCTTTCTTCCGTTTATTTGCTAAACGTTTCTCAGCTGCTTTTTGCAACTCGCTTAGCTTTTCCGGAGTGTTTACTCACAATATTAATGTACAACACTTATTTGGATCATGAAATAGTATAATACGTTGACAATTGGGGACTAGTAATCGTGAAATAACATTTCCCACTTTACCCCATAAAAAATTTCCCACTTTACCCCGATACCACATTTTGCAAAATATATGAGCTTCATTCTTCCACTCTATGAACTACACGGAATCCTTTTGCGTTATCAAAATTAAAACTACAAAGAATATTTTTATGTACTTACAATCGGTTTATCGGTTTATCGCATCGCTATACCATAAAGATTTGCTTACGGTCATTGCAAGTACATGTCAGAAGCGCATGACAGCTATACTTTGCTAGTTTGTCCGAAAAGGGGCATTTCCCACTTTACCCCACTTACCCCTAGAATTTAAGAAAAATAAGTTGAGAGTTGCGAATCATACGCATGATAATGTAGTTGAAGCACTCACTGGAAATAAGTTTTTGGCGAAGAAGGACAGTAAAAAACCGCACAGCCTGGAAACAGATAAAAGTTACAGAGCTAAGAAAGGATTAATTAACAAAGTTAATGAAAGGGTTATAGGAACGGTGAGATATGCGCAGGAAGCGGTAGCTAAAACGTTGCCCATGAAACCCAAGAAGTCTAGCAAACGGATTATAGATGACAAAGATATGAGCACAGTTAATCAAACGCGCTCCATATCATTTGTAACGGATTTGAGTACAGTAAATCAAACGCAGGTGACTGTTGTGGATACGTGCTCAGAGCCGATGGAAGGTGGTTTCCCTCGCAAGGAAAGGGAAGGTCTGATCACTATAAAAAGCAGTTTGAATAAAAAGGAAAATTTAGTAGTAGCAGAAGATCAATCATTACAATATTCGGTTGACGGGCTAACTACGATTCATGTTATGGATTTCACCAGGGAAATTTGTGTAACCAAGCTTCGCGAAACACAGAATGATGTATTCATTGAGATCCCTTGTAAGGTGGCCAAAAATGAAAAACTAATTTTACTTGTAGATTCGGGAGCTGGTGCAAGTTTTGTTAAACACGAATATGAGAAAGGAAATGGAGGGAACGTTACGCAAACGGATTACAACATTGGGTATTTTTACTATTCGCCAGGAACAGCAGCCAGAGCTAAGTTTATCACTGCATGTGGTACCATTAGATCATGGAGTGCCTGCAGATGGAGTTTTGGGTAGGGACAATTTATGGAATCGCACAATCATAGATGGTGTCCGGAAAGAGTTGACATTTTTTGATGAAAATAAAAAGAAAATAATTATTAATGCGCTAAAACGAGAGGGTAGACCTGATGATAATGAAAACTTGAATGAACAAGAAGAAATTGTAGAAAAGAGGGATTCCACAGTTTTTGTGAGTGATCCAAAGAAAATAAATGGAGTTTTGAAAGAGTTTTATTCGACTCCGTTGGGACGTAACCAAGGGACGATGAAAATGCTGCTGAGATTAAGGAAGCAGTATAGATGGCAAGGTATGCAAAAGGATATAAAAAATTATATCAGAAGTTGCAAGGATTATCAGATGAAAAAGGGGTCTGAACTGTCGGATACGCAAGTGGACTTAAATATAGGAAATATTTACATTTGTTCGTTGGGGAGACCACTAGAAATCGTAGCAGGTGATCCAAATTCAAATAGTCTGCAGTGCCTTTAACAATCTACTAAATTTGTCAAGCCTGCAATCACACACATGCAAAATATGTAGTGTTTCATTTAAATGTCAAGAGAAAATTATGATAGTCACTGAATAAGGTATTTTAGTGACAACGAATCTATCATATGCATAGTTTTTTTTTCGTAACGCGAGATTTAAATTAACGAAAAATAACTGGGTACTAAATGCAGACAAAGTTTCCAATTTCGTAAACATTTTATTGCGGCTGATGTGCCGCCAAAGAAATGCTAACGTTGAAAATTTATTGTCAACTACCGCTGGGGAATACATTATTTACATTCTACCTGGCGGTTCCTCAGGATTCACAGGATCTGGGTTTTTGCATTAAATTTTTCTTTCCGTTTTATCAAGATTGATCATTGTCGTTGCATTTGACTTAGCATGACTGGAATATATTGCTGACCATGTTCATATGTAATAGCTATGGTTAAATCTTTTATATTGTTAAAGAGTATTTGATAAAATTTTCTGCTTGGATGTCTTAGTCTGGATAGTTTCGGATATGTACCCGCAGTGAAATGAGTCTTTCTCTGATACACATTTTTTTTTCTCTTATCATACTTTTATTTCTGCACAACATACTTATTGAGTGGTGATCTTTCGTACATAATTAATTTTTTTTGTCTTAAATTTTGTCCTCGTATAAGTCCTCAAAAGGTAGCAAAACATTTATTTTTCTTATATTCTATTTATAATTTCGCTCTTATTTCGATTTTGATTTCGAAAATTTATTTTTATCGTGAGTACATATCTCTTTACTATTATTTCTGAATTTTGCCTTTCATACTTGTGTGATATCTTTTCGAATATCTATTCGGCGAATTTTCATTCAAGAGTCGTACAGTGTAAAATATTGAAGGATTTATTCCTTGCTTGTATCCCCGCCAACCAAAACCAAGTGGTGTCGATTTTATTTCGTGAATTTTATTTTGTTTTATCTCTTGAATAAAATTTACTAAAATGCCAGTCACTCGCAGCACTGAGGATATCCCTAGTCGAATGGAAGGAGCATCCGCAGATGAAACAATTTGTGTCATTTGTAGCGAAAGCCTCCATGGCGATGGAAATAAAGTTGAAACGCCTTGTAAACACAGATTCCATAGCATTTGTATCCGCACGTGGTTGGAAAGTTATCCTAGTTGCCCTGTGTGTCGGAATATATGCAATGTTGATGATCTAACAGGTTTTAATGAAGTAGTTCATGCTGCTCAGGTTCATCAATTTGATTTAAATCAGGGAAGAGGTGGAGCAGTCCACCGACCACAAACTAGATTGTTCACCAGAACTCATGGTTCTGATAATACACGCAATTCACTAAATTTATTTTCTAACCAAAGTCCGCGGCCTAGTCGTAATGCAAACTCTCAGCGATCCACAGTAAACAATTCTAATGAATTAAATGAACAAAGGGTACATGAAATTATTTCAAATGAAGTTACTTCAGCTATTTCAAGCGAGATCCAAAACCTTTTCCGAAATTTGAATTTAGGTTCAAATTTCCGACCAGCACCAGCAAATACGCCTCAAGAGGATATTATGCCTCAGGAACGAGACATCCCACCAGAGGTTAATAATGTTAGTTTCCATTCAAGACGAAGTCGTCGTGATCCTGTTTCAGATCAAGTGTCTCTTACCAATGAGCGTATTTCAAAAATAATTCATAACTGGCAGATTAAATTTAATGGATCATCAAATGATATAAGTGTTGATGAGTTCATCTATAGGATAAATTCGTTAACTGCTGATCACTTAAATGGAAATTTTAATGTCCTTTGTCAGCACGTTCACTCACTATTCGAAGGCAAAGCGAAGCGTTGGTTCTGGCGTTACCATCGCCAAGAAGATACGGACTTAGATTGGTTTGCCTTATGTGATGCCTTAAGAAACCAATTCAAAGACTATACGTCAGATTTTGATGTTAAAGACGACATTCGTAGGCGCAAACAAACGCTCTCCGAGTCATTCGATGATTATTTGGATGTAATTGTTGGTATGTGCGACCGCTTGAGGACTCCAATGAGTGATTCTGAGCTGGTCGAAACTGTGCTTAGAAATTTAAAATCTGACTTACGTCACGAATTGTTGCATTTAAATTTCCATAACGTCGCAGAATTAAGACGTGAAGTTCGAAAACACGAAAAGTTTTTCAAAGACCTTCGGCCTCCTTCATTTTCAAGACCTTTTTCGTCCCGGAGAAATGTGTCTGAAGTTTTTCATGAACCTACAGTAGTAGAAAATTTTGTCGAAGAGGTTGAGGGATCTACAGTTGCAAATTGTGAAGTCAATGCTATCAGCAAGCCTTCATTTAAATGCTGGAATTGTGACGACATGGGGCATGGATATCAGGATTGTACCGAAGTGAGACGAATCTTCTGCTACGGATGTGGAGCAGTAGATACGTATAAGCCCAATTGTCCCAAATGTTCCCCGAATTCGGAAAACTTCTTGGCGGATGTTCGTCAGAAGATGGACGGACGTCCATTGATGCGGCCTCGGAAATAGAACAAGTCGCTATTTTGAAGAATCCAAATCATGATAAAAATTCTACTTATAATATTGTTAGTAAGATTTTACCTAATTTTAAGCCATATCATATTCGTCTTTTAGAGTATCACAAAGCTCGCGAAAGAATTTTTGAACAACCTTCAAAGTCACGCTTACGGTCAACACTTCGTATGCGTAAATTTTGGCAGCGCAAGAAGTCTCTCCGTAAATGTGTACTTGCAAGTATTAATTTTCATAAATCTGATACTAGGCCTTTACGGTACCCAACAGACCCCTATACCAATTCACGCGTATGCCTTTCGGACTCTGCAACGCGCCGCAGACGATGTGCCGGCTTATGGATAAGGTGATACCATACAATCTAAAAACACATGTATTCGTTTATCTAGATGATTTGTTGGTAGTTTCGTCATCTTTCGAAGAACACCTTATCCATTTGCTGGAAGTTGCATCGCAGTTGCGGAAGGCAGGTCTTACAATAAATGTGAAAAAAAGTAGCTTTGGTCTGAAAGAGGTTAAATACCTTGGTTTCGTTGTTGGACACGGTTGTCTAAAAGTTGACCCGGATAAAGTCAAAGCAATTGCTGACTATCCAGCTCCAAAAAGTATAAAACAAATGCGACAGTTCCTAGGTATGATTGGGTGGTACCGTCGTTTTTTAAGTGATTATTCATCACAAACTTTTCACCTGACGGAACTTCTATGCAAAAACAAAAAATTCGAATGGAATCCATCTGCTCAGAGTGCTTTCGATTCAATTAAAGAAAAACTGTCCTCAGCTCCCTTTTTAGCGCACCCTGATTACGGTAAGGAATTTATTGTCCAGTGTGATGCCAGCCGTTATGGAGTTGGTGGTCTTTTAGCGCAAGTAGACGAAAGCGGAGACGAACGTCCAATTGCTTTCATGTCTCAAAAGCTGAATAAAGCGCAAAGAAACTACTCCGTAACGGAACTGGAGTGCCTAGCAGTGGTACTGGCGATAAAAAAATTTCGTCCCTATATTGAAGGACATAAATTTCGTGTCGTTACGGATCATGCGAGCTTAAGGTGGCTGATGAGACAGAAAGATCTTAACGGACGTTTAGCACGATGGGCACTAAAATTACAAGGATTTAATTTCACAGTCGAGCATAGGAGAGGAAGCCAGAATGTGGTCGCTGATGCGTTATCGCGAGCGTTTGACGAGCCAGATGAAGTTGCTGGTATTGAAATAGAGGTTTTGCCTGAAATTGATCTGAACTCACCAGCCTTCGAGTCTGAAAAGTATAAATCATTGCGTGAAAATCTTGTAGAGAAACCGTTGCCAGATTTCGAAGTGGTCGACAAATATATTTACTATCGAAATAATTTTTCTACTGATGACTCTTCTGGGTGGAAGCTATTCGTACCTGAAGAACTTCGTTTAAATGTTATTTTTGCCGCTCACGATACACCAAGCGCTTCACATGGTGGTATCGCAAAAACTTTAGAAAGAATCCGGCGACATTTCTATTGGCCAGGTTTGGTAGTTGAAGTGCGAAATTATGTATTAGCTTGTGATATGTGCAAAACGTCAAAAACACCTACTCAAGTTCTTCGTCCGCCCATGGGACAAATGTCAGAAAGCATAAGGCCATTTCAAAAATTATATCTCGACTTAATCGGCCCTTTCCCTAGGTCGAAAAAGGGTAATATAGGTATATTTATAACCTTAGATCATTTTTCAAAATTTACATTTTTAAAGCCTTTGAGAAAATTTACGTCAAAAATCATCATTGAGTACCTCAAAGAACACATTTTTGATTGCTTCGGGGTGCCAGAAACTATTGTGACCGACAACGGAAGTCAGTTCAAGTGCAAAGAATTTGAGACATTCCTAAAAAAATATGGTGTTAAACATGTCTGCACTGCGGTGCATTCGCCCCAGTCAAACGCTTCTGAAAGAGTAAACAGATCGATTAATGAAGCTCTTAGATCTTACTTACGCAAAGATCAGCGTGACTGGGAAAGCTACATTGGCAGTATTAATAGTGCGCTCAGGAAGAGTATACATCAGTCTGTTGGGCAATCGCCTTATTTTATTGTCTTTGGACAAGAAATGATCACCCATGGTCAAGATTATAAATTGATTAAAAACCTCGATCTAATGGTAGATTCTAGTACGAAGCTGTCTAGAACTGACGAATTCCAAATACTGAGAAATGATATTTTGTCCAAATTAAAAAAGTCGTATGAGAAAAACGTCAAAACGTATAATCTTCGGTCAAGGCCGAGAAATTTTGAAATAGGGGAAGATGTTGTCCATAGAAACTTTGTTCAAAGTAGCATGGTGAAAAATTTTAATGCTAAACTTGCACCAACTGGCAGAAAAGCAAAAATTAAAAAGAAATTAGGAAATTCTTATTATCTTTTAGAGGATTCCCAAGGGAAAGAAATTGGTACGTACCACGCGAAAGACCTGTGGTGAAATTTTAGTCTTAGTTCTTCAAGCTTCTCATATATATTTTTTTTTTGTTAACATACATTCGGTATACTTGTTTCTCTTACTACGAGCGTTGAACAAACTACTTCCTTTTCCAGATTATACCCTGCACCAGGCTTGGTGTATAATCTGTTTTGTGAGGAAATGAAATATTTCTTTAAATTTATTTGAACATTTTAGAATTTCCTACAAATGGTTTGAGTCTTAATTTAACTTCGAAAATTCGATGGCACGCATCGTATATTTATGCGCCCACTTCTGCGTTGCAGAATGCATACCGTTTGCAAGTTTTATTGTGAGAGATTGGTTTTGAAAATTGCAAATGCAATTAACAAAAAACATACCTGCGATATGCGTGTACATTTACCGCTTCATGATACTCGTCTCTCTACAATCGGCGCATACTTCTTGCCTACAACTTGAACACATAAAAATCCTATAGTCGTAATAAAAGTAGGTTTAACCAGTAATATCTTTTACCTAAAAACAGTAGATACGTGTAGCCAACATTATCCTTATTGCAACAGAATTTGTAATACATCTTCCATTAGAAATCTTATTCCAAAAGTATTACTTTAAATAAAATAAATTTGTTGTTTTAGAAAAAGGATATCTGAATGTCTTTTTTTTTCTTTACTTTCTGAAAAGGAAAGAAAAGCTAAATTCGAATAACGACATTTAGACCAATGGATAAAAAAAGGAAAAAATAAAACTTTACCCATCTCTTAAAATAATTAATTCGGCATAGCGTAAATTATATGAAGATCGTCATGACCGAACATAAATACTGCGGTGTAGTTACAATACCGTACGGCCATGCAAAGTTTATTCGATGAGCACAGTAAGAAATTTCAGTCGATCTCTCGATCATTTGGCTAACGTCCGTCTTAAGTAAAAGTACATATACTCAGCGCGAATTATCCTAAATTTAAACGTCAAGAAAACTGTACATATAAAGTTTTGCGTGCACGTTTTTTCATTTTTTATCCAATCAAGGATTTCGTGGTCTAAAATCCAAAAATTTGATCAATAGTCTTCATTGTAATCCTTGGAAATACATTTCATTGGCACTATAAGGTGGTGAGTTTGATTTAAGTCCTGAAACCCAAGAGGAAACTTTTTTTGGTTTTCCATAATTTTTCTTGTTTTCTCTGAAATTTTGGAAAGGTTCCTTTGTAAAGCGGCCTGGAACACGGATACCTTCATCGAATCCGATTCCTGCAGAATTTGGAATCCGCTGCCTGAAAAACGTCCATGTGGCCTATCCAGGGCATAGAAATAGAAAGGTCATTGAATTTAGGTCTTAGATTTTCCATTTTGCAGCAGAAAATTAAGGCTAGCAAAACCTATGCAAAGTTTTTGCGTGGCATAAAATATAGTCTAACAAACAAATTGGTAAGATTTTCGATGAAGATTTTCATCAAAATTACTTCCGAGACTGACAAATTTGTTTCTTTCTACTTTAGCGGAGCACCCTGGATGCCAGAGTAGCACCAGGCGTAGCTCCTTCATTCATTTTAAGGCGCCTGCGAAATATTGTTAATATTGGAGAGCTATCTAATTTTCTACCCGGCTGGGTTATACCTATTGCTCAAGTACAGACAAAGTCGATCTATGCTACAGCAACAAACAGGATAAGTCGTATTTAGGGCCTGTGAAATAACTCTTTTTTATATGAAATTACTAAGTATTTCAATTGCTTAAACTTAAACTAAATTTAGAAAATCTTATTTAAAAGTAAAAGATGCACAATAATGCACATGTTTAAATTAATTTAACGTTAAAATTTGACCAAAAACTTCGTTCTAAAGGAGTGAACTTATACTCCACCGCGCTTAAAATCTAGAATACTTTCCGAGTCATGCATTAACAGTGTTGTTGAATGTCTTATTCTGTATAAAAAGCATAAAGCTTCCAGCAGAATTAGTCGTCCAATATTACTGTGCTGGATATAATTAATTTTTGCTAAACTTTAAACCTAAAATTAATTAGAATTATAAAACGTAAGCTTGAATCAAAAATTAATTTAAATAAGATTAAGATAAAGTTAAGAACAAAAAGTGAACCAAAAAGAAAAAATATTTCTAATAGTAATTTTTAAAATAGCATAAAGTGCATTCATATTCATAATGCTATGATTTTTCGCACAGCACATATATAAAAGCAAGTACCAATCAGTCAGTTGAGATACAATTTTTTTTCTCACTTATATTATCACCCCATAATTCACCACTCTACAGCATCACCGAGCAGATCTACGAGGGCCTTCATCGATCCGCAGATATTGTGAGTAAGGTATGTGGTCATAATATTTTTATTTCTTTGTGCTGATTCTACTCTCTTCACCTTTTTGTTTTTATTTTTTTTTTTTTTTTGATGCGAATGCAACAACTTGGAAATTTATATGGTGAATTGGACCAATTCCAGATTGTTGCGTGAGCACTGATAAGAGCTTAAATGTTACAACTATGAGAGTGCTAGTCTTAAATTTACTCATATTGTTTACATTTTCTTTTCTTGCACAAGTTCTTTTTCAATAAATTTTGCTATGCTCTTGATTTTAATATACAAACATATATGAGCAAAAGAATCTAAAAGAAGCAAATATATGGTGCTGTGCATAATTACTATAGTCCAAATACAGTGACCGACAAAATATTTAGGAAATTATTTGAAACTTTTTCTTTTGCATAAGCGATTTGAGCAATAGATGCATTTATTAATACCGTTTCTTTTGTAATTTGTATATTAATTAATCAATACTCGGATTTGTATAAACCTATTGATTACCGAATTTAATTATTAAGCAATTATGCTAAAATGAATTCTTAAAATAAATTTTGTAATGAAAATGGATTACTAAATTTTGTCATTTGCTATCTTGAGGCTATGTAGGACAGGTTGAAACAGACCTTTGGGTCTTATTAGGGTTGTCGAACCAAATATTTTCTTTCGACATTAGGATGGGTGGGTTAAGACACAGAGGGCAGCAACACCTACCGCCTTCTTCACCAATTGTGTACGGGATCACCATCATTAGGATGAAGTGTAGAGATCTTATTCATTGTTTGACTCTTAGATCAGGTTTCTTTGGATTTCCCTTTATATTTACCTATCTGCACCAAAATTTATTATGTGACACTTTCCTTGTGGCTATAGGCAACCCCCACCCCACTTTCCCTGAGCTAAGACCGAAGCGTAGCTAGGAGTGCAGAGCCCGCTTCGATGTCACGAGGACTAAGCCAGCTGTCATCGTGGCTTGGAAGACAATGTGTCGTGCAATCGTTACATAATTAATGGCGCCCAACGTGGGGCCCAAAACAGTTCCCTTTTAGATTCCATAATTTGCATTTTTTTTGTGAAAAATCAGAGGAATCATTATATAAAGCCCCATTTCTTTGCTTCAGTTTCCCTTCTTGATCCTTTCCCTAATCCAAATGCCAATTCTTATTCTTTTAATTCATCTTTTGTATAAATTTGAATTCTTCAGTTCGGCTCAGTTCTTTAGTTTTTTTTTGTGATATATTGTTCAGTTCTTCCAATGTTAGATAACTTTCTTTTGATATTTTTTTTAGTTTTTCTAAAACATTATTTACATTCTACCTGGCGGTTCCTCAGGATTCACAGGATCTGGGTTTTTGCATTAAATTTTTCTTTCCGTTTTATCAAGATTGATCATTGTCGTTGCATTTGACTTAGCATGACTGGAATATATTGCTGACCATGTTCATATGTAATAGCTATGGTTAAATCTTTTATATTGTTAAAGAGTATTTGATAAAATTTTCTGCTTGGATGTCTTAGTCTGGATAGTTTCGGATATGTACCCGCAGTGAAATGAGTCTTTCTCTGATACACATTTTTTTTTCTCTTATCATACTTTTATTTCTGCACAACATACTTATTGAGTGGTGATCTTTCGTACATAATTAATTTTTTTTGTCTTAAATTTTGTCCTCGTATAAGTCCTCAAAAGGTAGCAAAACATTTATTTTTCTTATATTCTATTTATAATTTCGCTCTTATTTCGATTTTGATTTCGAAAATTTATTTTTATCGTGAGTACATATCTCTTTACTATTATTTCTGAATTTTGCCTTTCATACTTGTGTGATATCTTTTCGAATATCTATTCGGCGAATTTTCATTCAAGAGTCGTACAGTGTAAAATATTGAAGGATTTATTCCTTGCTTGTATCCCCGCCAACCAAAACCAAGTGGTGTCGATTTTATTTCGTGAATTTTATTTTGTTTTATCTCTTGAATAAAATTTACTAAAATGCCAGTCACTCGCAGCACTGAGGATATCCCTAGTCGAATGGAAGGAGCATCCGCAGATGAAACAATTTGTGTCATTTGTAGCGAAAGCCTCCATGGCGATGGAAATAAAGTTGAAACGCCTTGTAAACACAGATTCCATAGCATTTGTATCCGCACGTGGTTGGAAAGTTATCCTAGTTGCCCTGTGTGTCGGAATATATGCAATGTTGATGATCTAACAGGTTTTAATGAAGTAGTTCATGCTGCTCAGGTTCATCAATTTGATTTAAATCAGGGAAGAGGTGGAGCAGTCCACCGACCACAAACTAGATTGTTCACCAGAACTCATGGTTCTGATAATACACGCAATTCACTAAATTTATTTTCTAACCAAAGTCCGCGGCCTAGTCGTAATGCAAACTCTCAGCGATCCACAGTAAACAATTCTAATGAATTAAATGAACAAAGGGTACATGAAATTATTTCAAATTCAATGCAGAGTTTTCGAAATGAAGTTACTTCAGCTATTTCAAGCGAGATCCAAAACCTTTTCCGAAATTTGAATTTAGGTTCAAATTTCCGACCAGCACCAGCAAATACGCCTCAAGAGGATATTATGCCTCAGGAACGAGACATCCCACCAGAGGTTAATAATGTTAGTTTCCATTCAAGACGAAGTCGTCGTGATCCTGTTTCAGATCAAGTGTCTCTTACCAATGAGCGTATTTCAAAAATAATTCATAACTGGCAGATTAAATTTAATGGATCATCAAATGATATAAGTGTTGATGAGTTCATCTATAGGATAAATTCGTTAACTGCTGATCACTTAAATGGAAATTTTAATGTCCTTTGTCAGCACGTTCACTCACTATTCGAAGGCAAAGCGAAGCGTTGGTTCTGGCGTTACCATCGCCAAGAAGATACGGACTTAGATTGGTTTGCCTTATGTGATGCCTTAAGAAACCAATTCAAAGACTATACGTCAGATTTTGATGTTAAAGACGACATTCGTAGGCGCAAACAAACGCTCTCCGAGTCATTCGATGATTATTTGGATGTAATTGTTGGTATGTGCGACCGCTTGAGGACTCCAATGAGTGATTCTGAGCTGGTCGAAACTGTGCTTAGAAATTTAAAATCTGACTTACGTCACGAATTGTTGCATTTAAATTTCCATAACGTCGCAGAATTAAGACGTGAAGTTCGAAAACACGAAAAGTTTTTCAAAGACCTTCGGCCTCCTTCATTTTCAAGACCTTTTTCGTCCCGGAGAAATGTGTCTGAAGTTTTTCATGAACCTACAGTAGTAGAAAATTTTGTCGAAGAGGTTGAGGGATCTACAGTTGCAAATTGTGAAGTCAATGCTATCAGCAAGCCTTCATTTAAATGCTGGAATTGTGACGACATGGGGCATGGATATCAGGATTGTACCGAAGTGAGACGAATCTTCTGCTACGGATGTGGAGCAGTAGATACGTATAAGCCCAATTGTCCCAAATGTTCCCCGAATTCGGAAAACTTCTTGGCGGATGTTCGTCAGAAGAAGGACGGACGTCCATTGATGCGGCCTCGGAAATAGAACAAGTCGCTATTTTGAAGAATCCAAATCATGATAAAAATTCTACTTATAATATTGTTAGTAAGATTTTACCTAATTTTAAGCCATATCATATTCGTCTTTTAGAGTATCACAAAGCTCGCGAAAGAATTTTTGAACAACCTTCAAAGTCACGCTTACGGTCAACACTTCGTATGCGTAAATTTTGGCAGCGCAAGAAGTCTCTCCGTAAATGTGTACTTGCAAGTATTAATTTTCATAAAACTGATACTAGGCCTTTACGGTACCCAACAGACCCCTATACCAATTCACGCGTATGCCTTTCGGACTCTGCAACGCGCCGCAGACGATGTGCCGGCTTATGGATAAGGTGATACCATACAATCTAAAAACACATGTATTCGTTTATCTAGATGATTTGTTGGTAGTTTCGTCATCTTTCGAAGAACACCTTATCCATTTGCTGGAAGTTGCATCGCAGTTGCGGAAGGCAGGTCTTACAATAAATGTGAAAAAAAGTAGCTTTGGTCTGAAAGAGGTTAAATACCTTGGTTTCGTTGTTGGACACGGTTGTCTAAAAGTTGACCCGGATAAAGTCAAAGCAATTGCTGACTATCCAGCTCCAAAAAGTATAAAACAAATGCGACAGTTCCTAGGTATGATTGGGTGGTACCGTCGTTTTTTAAGTGATTATTCATCACAAACTTTTCACCTGACGGAACTTCTATGCAAAAACAAAAAATTCGAATGGAATCCATCTGCTCAGAGTGCTTTCGATTCAATTAAAGAAAAACTGTCCTCAGCTCCCTTTTTAGCGCACCCTGATTACGGTAAGGAATTTATTGTCCAGTGTGATGCCAGCCGTTATGGAGTTGGTGGTCTTTTAGCGCAAGTAGACGAAAGCGGAGACGAACGTCCAATTGCTTTCATGTCTCAAAAGCTGAATAAAGCGCAAAGAAACTACTCCGTAACGGAACTGGAGTGCCTAGCAGTGGTACTGGCGATAAAAAAATTTCGTCCCTATATTGAAGGACATAAATTTCGTGTCGTTACGGATCATGCGAGCTTAAGGTGGCTGATGAGACAGAAAGATCTTAACGGACGTTTAGCACGATGGGCACTAAAATTACAAGGATTTAATTTCACAGTCGAGCATAGGAGAGGAAGCCAGAATGTGGTCGCTGATGCGTTATCGCGAGCGTTTGACGAGCCAGATGAAGTTGCTGGTATTGAAATAGAGGTTTTGCCTGAAATTGATCTGAACTCACCAGCCTTCGAGTCTGAAAAGTATAAATCATTGCGTGAAAATCTTGTAGAGAAACCGTTGCCAGATTTCGAAGTGGTCGACAAATATATTTACTATCGAAATAATTTTTCTACTGATGACTCTTCTGGGTGGAAGCTATTCGTACCTGAAGAACTTCGTTTAAATGTTATTTTTGCCGCTCACGATACACCAAGCGCTTCACATGGTGGTATCGCAAAAACTTTAGAAAGAATCCGGCGACATTTCTATTGGCCAGGTTTGGTAGTTGAAGTGCGAAATTATGTATTAGCTTGTGATATGTGCAAAACGTCAAAAACACCTACTCAAGTTCTTCGTCCGCCCATGGGACAAATGTCAGAAAGCATAAGGCCATTTCAAAAATTATATCTCGACTTAATCGGCCCTTTCCCTAGGTCGAAAAAGGGTAATATAGGTATATTTATAACCTTAGATCATTTTTCAAAATTTACATTTTTAAAGCCTTTGAGAAAATTTACGTCAAAAATCATCATTGAGTACCTCAAAGAACACATTTTTGATTGCTTCGGGGTGCCAGAAACTATTGTGACCGACAACGGAAGTCAGTTCAAGTGCAAAGAATTTGAGACATTCCTAAAAAAATATGGTGTTAAACATGTCTGCACTGCGGTGCATTCGCCCCAGTCAAACGCTTCTGAAAGAGTAAACAGATCGATTAATGAAGCTCTTAGATCTTACTTACGCAAAGATCAGCGTGACTGGGAAAGCTACATTGGCAGTATTAATAGTGCGCTCAGGAAGAGTATACATCAGTCTGTTGGGCAATCGCCTTATTTTATTGTCTTTGGACAAGAAATGATCACCCATGGTCAAGATTATAAATTGATTAAAAACCTCGATCTAATGGTAGATTCTAGTACGAAGCTGTCTAGAACTGACGAATTCCAAATACTGAGAAATGATATTTTGTCCAAATTAAAAAAGTCGTATGAGAAAAACGTCAAAACGTATAATCTTCGGTCAAGGCCGAGAAATTTTGAAATAGGGGAAGATGTTGTCCATAGAAACTTTGTTCAAAGTAGCATGGTGAAAAATTTTAATGCTAAACTTGCACCAACTGGCAGAAAAGCAAAAATTAAAAAGAAATTAGGAAATTCTTATTATCTTTTAGAGGATTCCCAAGGGAAAGAAATTGGTACGTACCACGCGAAAGACCTGTGGTGAAATTTTAGTCTTAGTTCTTCAAGCTTCTCATATATATTTTTTTTTTGTTAACATACATTCGGTATACTTGTTTCTCTTACTACGAGCGTTGAACAAACTACTTCCTTTTCCAGATTATACCCTGCACCAGGCTTGGTGTATAATCTGTTTTGTGAGGAAATGAAATATTTCTTTAAATTTATTTGAACATTTTAGAATTTCCTACAAATGGTTTGAGTCTTAATTTAACTTCGAAAATTCGATGGCACGCATCGTATATTTATGCGCCCACTTCTGCGTTGCAGAATGCATACCGTTTGCAAGTTTTATTGTGAGAGATTGGTTTTGAAAATTGCAAATGCAATTAACAAAAAACATACCTGCGATATGCGTGTACATTTACCGCTTCATGATACTCGTCTCTCTACAATCGGCGCATACTTCTTGCCTACAACTTGAACACATAAAAATCCTATAGTCGTAATAAAAGTAGGTTTAACCAGTAATATCTTTTACCTAAAAACAGTAGATACGTGTAGCCAACATTATCCTTATTGCAACAGAATTTGTAATACATCTTCCATTAGAAATCTTATTCCAAAAGTATTACTTTAAATAAAATAAATTTGTTGTTTTAGAAAAAGGATATCTGAATGTCTTTTTTTTTTCTTTACTTTCTGAAAAGGAAAGAAAAGCTAAATTCGAATAACGACATTTAGACCAATGGATAAAAAAAGGAAAAAATAAAACTTTACCCATCTCTTAAAATAATTAATTCGGCATAGCGTAAATTATATGAAGATCGTCATGACCGAACATAAATACTGCGGTGTAGTTACAATACCGTACGGCCATGCAAAGTTTATTCGATGAGCACAGTAAGAAATTTCAGTCGATCTCTCGATCATTTGGCTAACGTCCGTCTTAAGTAAAAGTACATATACTCAGCGCGAATTATCCTAAATTTAAACGTCAAGAAAACTGTACATATAAAGTTTTGCGTGCACGTTTTTTCATTTTTTATCCAATCAAGGATTTCGTGGTCTAAAATCCAAAAATTTGATCAATAGTCTTCATTGTAATCCTTGGAAATACATTTCATTGGCACTATAAGGTGGTGAGTTTGATTTAAGTCCTGAAACCCAAGAGGAAACTTTTTTTGGTTTTCCATAATTTTTCTTGTTTTCTCTGAAATTTTGGAAAGGTTCCTTTGTAAAGCGGCCTGGAACACGGATACCTTCATCGAATCCGATTCCTGCAGAATTTGGAATCCGCTGCCTGAAAAACGTCCATGTGGCCTATCCAGGGCATAGAAATAGAAAGGTCATTGAATTTAGGTCTTAGATTTTCCATTTTGCAGCAGAAAATTAAGGCTAGCAAAACCTATGCAAAGTTTTTGCGTGGCATAAAATATAGTCTAACAAACAAATTGGTAAGATTTTCGATGAAGATTTTCATCAAAATTACTTCCGAGACTGACAAATTTGTTTCTTTCTACTTTAGCGGAGCATCCTGGATGCCAGAGTAGCACCAGGCGTAGCTCCTTCATTCATTTTAAGGCGCCTGCGAAATATTGTTAATATTGGAGAGCTATCTAATTTTCTACCCGGCTGGGTTATACCTATTGCTCAAGTACAGACAAAGTCGATCTATGCTACAGCAACAAACAGGATAAGTCGTATTTAGGGCCTGTGAAATAACTCTTTTTTATATGAAATTACTAAGTATTTCAATTGCTTAAACTTAAACTAAATTTAGAAAATCTTATTTAAAAGTAAAAGATGCACAATAATGCACATGTTTAAATTAATTTAACGTTAAAATTTGACCAAAAACTTCGTTCTAAAGGAGTGAACTTATACTCCACCGCGCTTAAAATCTAGAATACTTTCCGAGTCATGCATTAACAGTGTTGTTGAATGTCTTATTCTGTATAAAAAGCATAAAGCTTCCAGCAGAATTAGTCGTCCAATATTACTGTGCTGGATATAATTAATTTTTGCTAAACTTTAAACCTAAAATTAATTAGAATTATAAAACGTAAGCTTGAATCAAAAATTAATTTAAATAAGATTAAGATAAAGTTAAGAACAAAAAGTGAACCAAAAAGAAAAAATATTTCTAATAGTAATTTTTAAAATAGCATAAAGTGCATTCATATTCATAGTGCTATGATTTTTCGCACAGCACATATATAAAAGCAAGTACCAATCAGTCAGTTGAGATACAATTTTTTTTCTCACTTATATTATCACCCCATAATTCACCACTCTACAGCATCACCGAGCAGATCTACGAGGGCCTTCATCGATCCGCAGATATTGTGAGTAAGGTATGTGGTCATAATTTTTATATTTCTTTGTGCTGATTCTACTCTCTTCACCTTTTTGTTTTTATTTTTTTTTTTTTTTTTGATGCGAATGCAACAACTTGGAAATTTATATGGTGAATTGGACCAATTCCAGATTGTTGCGTGAGCACTGATAAGAGCTTAAATGTTACAACTATGAGAGTGCTAGTCTTAAATTTACTCATATTGTTTACATTTTCTTTTCTTGCACAAGTTCTTTTTCAATAAATTTTGCTATGCTCTTGATTTTAATATACAAACATATATGAGCAAAAGAATCTAAAAGAAGCAAGTATATGGTGCTGTGCATAATTACTATAGTCCAAATACAGTGACCGACAAAATATTTAGGAAATTATTTGAAACTTTTTCTTTTGCATAAGCGATTTGAGCAATAGATGCATTTATTAATACCGTTTCTTTTGTAATTTGTATATTAATTAATCAATACTCGGATTTGTATAAACCTATTGATTACCGAATTTAATTATTAAGCAATTATGCTAAAATGAATTCTTAAAATAAATTTTGTAATGAAAATGGATTACTAAATTTTGTCATTTGCTATCTTGAGGCTATGTAGGACAGGTTGAAACAGACCTTTGGGTCTTATTAGGGTTGTCGAACCAAATATTTTCTTTCGACATTAGGATGGGTGGGTTAAGACACAGAAGGCAGCAACACCTACCGCCTTCTTCACCAATTGTGTACGGGATCACCATCATTAGGATGAAGTGTAAAAATCTTATTCATTGTTTGACTCTTAGATCAGGTTTCTTTGGATTTCCCTTTATATTTACCTATCTGCACCAAAATTTATTATGTGACACTTTCCTTGTGGCTAGAGGCAACCCCCACCCCACTTTCCCTGAGCTAAGACCGAAGCGTAGCTAGGAGTGCAGAGCCCGCTTCGATGTCACGAGGACTAAGCCAGCTGTCATCGTGGCATGGAAGACAATGTGTCGTGCAATCGTTACAGCACATTTGACTTTTGTCGAAGGGGCACATTTGACGTTCGTCCAGACATATGTGTTTGTGTATTTTAGAAGATTTTCTAGTGTTATCTTTTTAAAGATATGGTATACCATTGTAAAATGAAGACGAACAGACGCGATGGCGATGAAAAAAAAGTTAAATACGCTATTTCTAATATCGGAAACCAGAGAGAAACTCCGACTTCCGACACAGAATCCATTTTATTTGATTTAATATAATTCGTTACCTTTGTTTTATCTACAATTCAAGATTTTTGAATAGGTGCTTTCCAGGACCTCTACCACTTATTTTAATTTGAAAATCTGGATGGATGAATTCCCGAAGTAAACATATTGACATCAAGGTTCATCATGTATGCGAAGTTTTTAATAATTATCAAATTGACTGGAAGTATTCCCCATCATCATGTGAAAGCGCTGCAGATATCTTGACGATGGTGTTACCCAAAATCCAGACCAAAGAAATTTCCATTAAACTGGCTCTTACCTAACATTTTATGTTGATGTTCTCATTAGGGGTGTTGTTGGAAATTGTACTTTATACTTATATATTGTCCTTGGGAAATTTGGCGAAAAATCCAAAAACCCATTTTTTATGTGGGAGATATTGTAGAAGTAATTAGCTATACTTGATGCAAGATCAGTTATTTGAGAAGAGTTTCACCATTAAATTGGGTTTTTATAAAACCGGAAGTGGAAGATGTTTGCCTGACTTTAAAGAGTGTAATTGAGTTTAAATTACCAACTCCAACAAATCCAGCCTCAACTTCACGTTCACGCACTAAATTCGTATTTGACATCGACTTCTCACACTAATATATAAAATAAGTAAATAATTTGTATTTATATGAAAAAAATATATGTATGAATGTTTTGCTTAATGTTTCTGTGTTATTTTTGTGAGTGTCAAATGTGCCCCTTGCAATGTCAAATGTGCCCCGTACCCGGGGCACATTTGACAAAATGACTTTTTTTTTTAAATTTAAAAAAGGACTCTTAATGCAGTTTTTTTTAAATGTTTTTTTTCTTGGTTTTCATCTTAAATAATCAATGTTTCAGAAACAGTAAAGAGTATTAAGATCGTGTAATAATTTTCAAAGATACAGGTCTTTCAAAATTTAGTGTCAAATGTGCCCCAGTCTCCCCTACAGTAATTAAAATTGAGTAGATTATACAATATTAAATGATATAAGAAATTATTAGATTGGGGATATGTAGAATATAAAGATAAAATAAAAGTAGTAAAAATTAAAAAATAATTATTTTGTTTTTGTTTAAGTCAAAACAAAATACTTATTAAAGTAAACAAAAATTTTGTTATGAAAAACTCTACACCGTTGTCATAACACAATTTATCATGTGTGTCAAGTTAGCGGGGCAACTTTATCGGATCGAGTTGGGAGTAGTCTTGGAATTTGCAGCTTTTTTGCTGTGATTTTGCTGTGAAGAGAATGATTTTGCAGCTTTACTATTTCTTTAAAAAACCCCCTGCCCCATGTGTGTCAAGTTAGCGGGGCAACTTTATCGGATCGAGTTGGGAGTAGTCTTGGAATTTGCAGCTTTTTTTTTGTGATTTTGCTGTGAAGAGAATGATTTTGCAGCTTTACTATTTCTTTAAAAAACCCCCTGCCCCATGTGTGTCAAGTTAGCGGGGCAACTTTATCGGATCGAGTTGGGAGTGGTCTTGGAATTTGCAGCTTTTTTGCTGTAATTTTGCTGTGGAATGAATAATTTTGCAGCTCGAAAATTTTAGGGTGTTTCGATAATTTTTAATTTTTTTCAGTGCAAAAATGAAAGAACTTTTAGCTTATAATTTGCAGCTTTTTTGCTGTGATTTTGCTGTGAAGAGAATGATTTTGCAGCTTTACTATTTCTTTAAAAAACCCCCTGCCCCCTGACGTCAAGTTAGCGGGGCAGGGGTTTTTTAAAGAAATAGTAAAGCTGCAAAATCATTCTCTTCACAGCAAAATCACAGCAAAAAAGCTGCAAGTTATAAGCACTGAAAAAAATTAAAAATTATCGAAACACCCTAAAATTTTCGAGCTGCAAAATTATTCATTCCACAGCAAAATTACAGCAAAAAAGCTGCAAATTCCAAGCCCGCTCCCGACTCGATACGATAAAGTTGCCCCGCTAACTTGTTGTCGAGCTTTCATTTCATTTATTTAATCAATCACATATAATGTGCTGTAAAACATATGATCAATAAATCAGTCACTTTTTATTCTTAATTTTTTAAAGAAAAACGAGAGCTACAAAACTTCTGTTTTCACAGAAAAATCACAAAAAAAAGCTGCAAATTCCAAGCTAAAAATTGACGTCAAGTTAGCGGGGCAGGGGGTTTTTTAAAGTAATAGTAAAGCTGCAAAATCATTCTCTTCACAGCAAAATCACAGCAAAAAAGCTGCAAATTCCAAGACTACTCCCAACTCGATCCGATAAAGTTGCCCCGCTAACTTGACACACATGGGGCAGGGGGTTTTTTAAAGAAATAGTAAAGCTGCAAAATCATTCTCTTCACAGCAAAATCACAGCAAAAAAGCTGCAAATTCCAAGACTACTCCCAACTCGATCCGATAAAGTTGCCCCGCTAACTTGACACACATGATAAATTGTGTTATGACAACGGTGTATAGTTTTTCATAACAAAATTTTTGTTTACTTTAATAAGTATTTTGTTTTGACTTAAACAAAAACAAAATAATTATTTTTTAATTTTTACTACTTTTATTTTATCTTTATATTCTACATATCCCCAATCTAATAATTTCTTATATCATTTAATATTGTATAATCTACTCAATTTTAATTACTGTAATACTTATGTCTTTGACATTCTTTCTCTATTTCCGCACTATTCCATAGTTTATTTAATTAACTTTTATATCTTATCAATTTAGTTCGTCTTAAGATTTATCGTCATCATAAAAATCATTCCAAATATTTATAATTCCCTATTTTTACATACGTTTTCGCAACTAGCTCGCTGCTGTTGCTTATATTATTTTTCCTTTTTATTATATTCTTCCGAAAAATTGCTTTTGTTATTAACACTCAAATCCACATCATGGGCAGTGCTGTCGTTTTCACTTCAATTGAAGTGTTTTGCTCCTTTTTTATCAAAAACACTTCGCCACTTCCCCTTTCATAGAATCACTTCACTTTTTCTTGAATCCAAAATTTGTCTATTCTTTTTATGAGAGTTAAGTAACATACTTTTTTGTATGCCTGGTGCCTGCCCTGACTGAAAAGTTATTTGTTTTTTCAATATATCAAGCGAACAAAGCAAAATTTCGATATACTTCACTGGAAACTTTTTGTAGAAAATTAAATTTTCCATCGAAATAGTTTATAGACCAAAAAAAAAGAAAGCAAAAATTTAGAATTCTTGTGTTTTTTACTCTTTTGTCGTTAACTATTTTAGGTCCTTTAAAACGCTTCATTAAAATATGCCGAAATATGGCTACTCGAACGATTAAATTTTTTTTAAGTGGTCTGAAAAATTTTTTTTACTCAAAAAAAGGCGTTTGACGAGAAAAATGTATGATGCATAAAATACTTAGAATCATTCAAAGAATAGTTTAATTTTTGGGTACATTTTATAATTTCTAAAAAATTGGTCAACAAAAAAAATATAAAAATATTTACAAAAATTCTGGAAAAAATTCTCGCATGTTTCTTGAACCATTCTAAGCATGTTTTGATTTATAAACTTTTTTCGTAAGATGCCTTGTTTTGAATAAAAACCGTTTTTTCGACCGCATAAACAAAATTTCCATGTTCGAGTGGCCGGCCATATTTCAGTAAATTTTTAACCTAAGATATTTTTTATTTATTTGTTTCATATTTTTTAAAATATATTTTTAAATTTTGTTACGTGTAGCATAAAAATTAATAAACTGAATAAATAAAATTGTGATTTTTGTGTTTACTTCGCTAATACTTCACTTTTTCAGAATTTTACTTCGCAACACTTCACTTTTTACAAAATTTTACTTCGCTCAAACTTTTCAAAACGACAGCACTGATCATGGGTAAAATTTACCCATGCGAAGTTTGTTTTCGTAATAATTCGCTAAAAAACTAACAAAAAAACGAAGTAAGCGCATGTAAATTACCTCACTGTATTCTCCTTTTGTTGTGGGCTTTGTCGCAAGCGGTCTTCGTCGGTTGTCGGAGGTATAGCGCAGGCATAATATTCGCACTTCTCCAATAGTACTTATTTTTAAAAAGCCAATAGTACTTTGGGTACTTTTTCTTTTTGCAGCCTTGGGTATAGGAAATATAGAAAAGAAACATTGCGCATAGTAAATTTATTCGCTACACCCGCGCGTTATTCGATGAGAGGACTGTTTATTTCAATTCAAATATAACTTATATAGCAATTTTCAAAATCAATTTGTTTTTCAAATTAAATAAGTCTAAATTCAATTGTATTACATATCGATACGTCCAACGTAAAAGTTGATAACTCGAAAATCGTAGTTTTTAGTTATGATCATTTTTATATTGTTTTCGTAAAAACAAGAAAACCAAAAACAAAAATTGAATATATCCTTTGGAAATCTGTAGTCCAAATAAAGGTTTTTCGACTATTAAATTGTTGTCACTATTCCAAATTGATTAACAGAGATATTAACAATTTCCACTTTTAATTTGAATAAAAATGAATACGTTTTAGTTGTATCTCTAGTTACAACTAATGTTCTGTTTCAGCAACCAAATGTTCCATAAGAAAAGTTGGTAACTTAACTTGCCAACTACTATTAAAAAATATTCTACGGAAATTACGTTGGTATGTAGGACTTACAACCACTGATTTTTAAAGAAAAATTAACTAATGATTTTGTTAGTCAAGTTACCAACGCAATTTGTTATTTTTGTCCCGTGTGTAAGTTTTCAACTTAAGTTACCAATTTTTTACATGGATACCTAACTAAAATATACTTAGGTTGTAACTTCAAAAATTGCTCCCAGCCCTTCAAATTTCAAGCTAAAGATATCAAAATTTGACACAAGATAGAGTCTAATACGCAGATTTCGAAAATCATTGTCCCGTAATAAGTTGGTGACTTGAGTAACAAACTTTTACGTTAGATGTATCGATATAAAAAATCTAAAAAATTTTATTATTTACATGAAAAAAGTTAATTTTCAAAAAAAAAAAAATACTGAAATATTTGGTTTCGAAGTTTGGCGAACGTCGCAAACAAATATAAATAAAATAAGAGTTAATGAAGCACAAAATCGTGAATCAAGAAATCCAAAAAAATCTCTTTCGTGAATAGAAAAAATCCTTATTTTAAACACAGTGTATCCTGCACCCAAATCAATAAAAGTACAAAGTTATGTTTACTATCTGTGGGCTTTTGACAAAACAACCTAACTCGAAATAGCAAAAAAAGCATATTCGAATATTATATTTATGACTAAAATTATGCAAAACTGTCTAATTTCGACATAGATTGTTTTGTTAAAAGTACTTAGATATTATTCTAATAATTCTTATTCCAATAGTTGAGTATTTCGTAAATTTGTGTAAACTTGTTCGTAAAATCTCAGTACCAACATCAAAGTTATAACAACTACAATTTGTTGACTTAATTTAGTCTTTTGCTTGTATCAGAGATGAGCACGTAGATACCACCAAACGATTTTGACATCTAGTTTTTATCAAGTTTTATTCAGAAAATATTCTCCGCGCATTTGCAGAAGAAATCTCAATTGATAGAATTCCATGTGCAATTCTGTATATATACATATAATATAATAGTTTTGATTCTTTAAAATTAAAACAAAAGACTTCTGCTTCGTTCGATAAAATTATATTTCTGATTTCAAAATTTTTTCAGTTTCAATTTTTAAAATACATTTCAAGGTTGTTTAATAATAAATTTTATAAAGTTTCAAGTTCAAAAAATTACAGTGTATTCGTACTCATGTATCGTTTTCATGGTATCTTTACATGTTATTCAAATGGCAATTCCTTAATATGAATCTATCAAAACATAATATATATATATAATATATATATTTCCAAACATCTTTTCTCCTAGTTAATTTTTTAATATTAACACCCTACAATAATCCTATATGACCAGTGAAGTATTTTGTGAATTGCTATAGCAAGTTTGCATACTAATTTCACAAAAAATTACGAAAGGACTTTTTCGAGGCGAAAGTACTTCAGTACTTTTGTAAAGTCAATAGTACCAAAAAAAGTACCATTCCACTACAAATATCATCCCTGGTATAGCGTTTTAATTTTTTTTTCGGGTAAATTTTACCCATGTTGTGGACTTATGTAAGTTTTTTTTTTTCGTTTTGATTGAAAATAGTGAAAAATGGCACGAAAAAGAGTAAAATATGACGAAGAAATAATTAAAATTTTGAAAAAAATTTAACTCTCTTTATTTTAACCAAAGTTAAAAAGCAGATACCAAATCACACAACTTCGAAAAAGTTTGAAGGAGCTTATAATGAAAATTTTTCGTACTTTTAGTCCACTCTGAAAACAACCAATGTTGTACTAGAAAAACCTGTCAGATGTTTCTAATGTCCGGCAAAAAAAGACCGAAAAACTAAAAACCTTTGAATTTGGTGTAAAAAACCTTTTTGCTCTGAGCATAGGGCTATGATTTGCAGTACATGCACATCCTCATTTGTTTTATTTTTTTGGTACTTTTTTATGAGCTTGTATAAAAAATTTTGAAAGGTTATTTAATTGAATTGATAATAATATAAAAATACTTTATTTTATTTATATAAAAAATTTAATTTGTTACAAAAAACATTACACTTTTTTTTTTTTTTTTGTGTCTCAAAAAATTGCCAATGAATTAATGTAAAAATTATTTATTTTCAAAATTTTCTTAAAATATATATAAAAAACACCAGATATGACTTATTTTCCTTTCAATTCACCTTGATATTAGATTGTTAAGGTAGAAATAACTAAGTTGTTTTTAAAAATTTGGGATTTTGACCAAAACAGAATGTTTTTAAGTTATGGGTAAAATTTACCCATGATGTGGACTTGTGTTGCTAATAATATGTTGGGGAGATGAGGGTTAATCCATTTTATTTTTGCCATTTTTCATTTTGTCCACTTATGCATTTCCAACAAAACCAAAATTTGCCCACAATTGTGCTGTTCACCTTTGTTTACTTTGTTGGTATAACGACAATGCAATCCTATTAAATGCAACCTATGCATTAAACGCGATTCCGTTATTTTTGTTTAATTTTAGCCTTTTCTCTCTGTTTCTTTCCGATTTTTGTGCACGTAAATTTATACACAACTCATATTACTTTACAAAAATTTTAATCAATTAAAATGGCCTGCAATATTCATGTCAATTACCTCGATGGCACTTAGGACTCCCATTACCACTTTAAGAATTATTTTAATTCCGCTACTATATATTTGATTCTTTCATCATTTGCTTATCTTATTCAGAGTTAGGTGCACTGCGTTGATTAGTAATGATTCGTAGTTCTGTTAACAATAGGCAACAAGTGTAAGTGGTTAGTACGTGAGTTGTTAGTACATTAGTTATTAGCAACTCATTTGTTTAAAATACGCAGTACCATAATGCCCTGTAATACAATTCAAAAGTGACGTATCAACTCTTCGAAAAACTTTACAAGTCACTTTATGTGTTTCTTGCTTTTGCATTTAAGACAATTTATGCTGCGATTGCATTCTTTACGAAGGTATTCCCCAGCGGTAGTTGACAATAAATTTTCAACGTTAGCATTTCTTTGGCGGCACATCAGCCGCAATAAAATGTTTACGAAATTGGAAACTTTGTCTGCATTTAGTACCCAGTTATTTTTCGTTAATTTAAATCTCGCGTTACGAAAAAAAAACTATGCATATGATTGATTCGTTGTCACTAAAATACCTTATTCAGTGACTATCATAATTTTCTCTTGACATTTAAATGAAACACTACATATTTTGCATGTGTGTGATTGCAGGCTTGACAAATTTAGTAGATTGTTAAAGGCACTGCAGACTATTTGAATTTGGATCACCTGCTACGATTTCTAGTGGTCTTCCCAACGAACAAATGTAAATATTTCCTATATTTAAGTCCACTTGCGTATCCGACAGTTCAGACCCCTTTTTCATCTGATAATCCTTGCAACTTCTGATATAATTTTTTATATCCTTTTGCATACCTTGCCATCTATACTGCTTCCTTAATCTCAGCAGCATTTTCATCGTCCCTTGGTTACGTCCCAACGGAGTCGAATAAAACTCTTTCAAAACTCCATTTATTTTCTTTGGATCACTCACAAAAACTGTGGAATCCCTCTTTTCTACAATTTCTTCTTGTTCATTCAAGTTTTCATTATCATCAGGTCTACCCTCTCGTTTTAGCGCATTAATAATTATTTTCTTTTTATTTTCATCAAAAAATGTCAACTCTTTCCGGACACCATCTATGATTGTGCGATTCCATAAATTGTCCCTACCCAAAACTCCATCTGCAGGCACTCCATGATCTAATGGTACCACATGCAGTGATAAACTTAGCTCTGGCTGCTGTTCCTGGCGAATAGTAAAAATACCCAATGTTGTAATCCGTTTGCGTAACGTTCCCTCCATTTCCTTTCTCATATTCGTGTTTAACAAAACTTGCACCAGCTCCCGAATCTACAAGTAAAATTAGTTTTTCATTTTTGGCCACCTTACAAGGGATCTCAATGAATACATCATTCTGTGTTTCGCGAAGCTTGGTTACACAAATTTCCCTGGTGAAATCCATAACATGAATCGTAGTTAGCCCGTCAACCGAATATTGTAATGATTGATCTTCTGCTACTACTAAATTTTCCTTTTTATTCAAACTGCTTTTTATAGTGATCAGACCTTCCCTTTCCTTGCGAGGGAAACCACCTTCCATCGGCTCTGAGCACGTATCCACAACAGTCACCTGCGTTTGATTTACTGTACTCAAATCCGTTACAAATGATATGGAGCGCGTTTGATTAACTGTGCTCATATCTTTGTCATCTATAATCCGTTTGCTAGACTTCTTGGGTTTCATGGGCAACGTTTTAGCTACCGCTTCCTGCGCATATCTCACCGTTCCTATAACCCTTTCATTAACTTTGTTAATTAATCCTTTCTCAGCTCTGTAACTTTTATCTGTTTCCAGGCTGTGCGGTTTTTTACTATCCTTCTTCGCCAAAAACTTATTTCCAGTGAGTGCATCAACTACATTATCATGCGTATGATTCGCAACTCTCAACTTATTTTTCTTAAATTCTAGGGGTAAGTGGGGTAAAGTGGGAAATGCCCCTTTTCGGACAAACTAGCAAAGTATAGCTGTCATGCGCTTCTGACATGTACTTGCAATGACCGTAAGCAAATCTTTATGGTATAGCGATGCGATAAACCGATAAACCGATTGTAAGTACATAAAAATATTCTTTGTAGTTTTAATTTTGATAACGCAAAAGGATTCCGTGTAGTTCATAGAGTGGAAGAATGAAGCTCATATATTTTGCAAAATGTGGTATCGGGGTAAAGTGGGAAATTTTTTATGGGGTAAAGTGGGAAATGTTATTTCACGATTGCTAGTCCCCAATTGTCAACGTATTATACTATTTCATGATCCAAATAAGTGTTGTACATTAATATTGTGAGTAAACACTCCGGAAAAGCTAAGCGAGTTGCAAAAAGCAGCTGAGAAACGTTTAGCAAATAAACGGAAGAAAAAGAGAAACGAATCACAAAAAATAGAGTACCAGGAGCAAAAAAACACCACCAGCAAAGAAAGCGTCAAATAAGAAACAAAGAAGTTCTATCTCAGATGAAGATCGTGATTTTTGCACCATTTGCATGGAACTCATGCCCGAAATCTGACCAGACAAAATACCATCAAATGCAACCTAAAGGATTGTCAATGCCCATTTCACTCTTCACAGCAAAAAAAAAACCCCTGCCCCGCTAACTTGACGTCAAGTTAGCGGGGCAGGGGGTTTTTTAAAGAAATAGTAAAGCTGCAAAATCATTCTCTTCACAGCAAAATCACAGCAAAAAAGCTGCAAATTCCAAGCCTACTCCCAACTCGATCCGATAAAGTTGCCCCGCTAACTTGACACACATCAATTTTTCAGTTTGGGCATTTCACATCGCGCGAATTGCAAGGCCATAGTTAATTGCTGAAGTTGCAGATTTTTGTAAAATATAGTCGTGATTATGCAACGAAATATATTTGGATGCATGTATGCGCATACACATATATCAGCAATCTAAAATCGGCTTCAAAAATTTAAGAACAAGTCAAAATGAGATCTAAATGTTATCTCATTTTCAAAAGACTTAATGATTATATGGAACAATAATACGGAATGCAATGCCGTCATATGAATCATATTTACATGCATGAACAGTGCTAAATGCATATAAATATTGAAAAGGTTGCAAAAACTGGGATAGAATTGCATAGGTATACTTTAGGTTTTCCATAAGTAAAAAACTAAGACATAACAATAACATAGGGAATAAATCCCAAATAAAATATAATTTAATAAAAGGTAAAAGGAAATTGTAAAAATCTCAGTTGAAAACTGTTAAGGATATTGATCGATTAAAAGTAAATTATATAAATAACTAAAATTGAAAGAAACATAACTTTACTTAATCAAGTAAAGAAATATGAGAAAAAAAAAATATTAAGAAAATTTTTAAAAGAAATGTAATCATGTAGAATGTAGATCATTCTAAATAAACAGGGAAATAAATCCCAAATAAAGTAAAGTAGTAAGTACAAGAAAATTAAAAATTTTAATTGGAAAATGGGAAGTAAATGTGAATTATGAAAATTTAAATAAGTAAATATCAATTAATAAGTAAAATGTTATAAAATGATTTTCAAAAATTTGTAAATGAATTGTAGCAAGGATATACATTAGAGCGCCCACAAGATATATGAAATGTGCAAAGTTGTGAATTTGTTTGCTCCCCGTTCATTTCCTGAAATTAGAGGTCAAAAAAATAAGATCTCAATAAAAAATTTGGAATCGGTAGTGGAAAAAACCCAGCCGGTTTTCGATCAATGGTCGAAAAATTGACTAAAAAAAGGCAAGTCGCTTTGACTGCCCATTACTTCAAAACTATTAATTTTTTCGTAATGTTTTTAAGCCAACTTTTGTAGAAAATCATTAGGTCAACATTATCTTCTTAGAAAGTTGTGGTCCAAAAATTAAATTTGTGGCTGTGTGTGAAAATTTAAATTTTTAAAGAAAATTTTCATGACTTTTTTTCTATAAATTGGTTTTTTGTAATTTTTTTAGGAAGGAATATTTGTTCTGGAATCCTAACATTGCAGGAGATTGAATGTTGATTAATTTAACACAAAAAAATTATTTAAAAATATTAAGTTTGAAGGTATGGAGCCGGTCTCAATGTTGGAAAAAAATAAGTATTTTAATTTTTTTCTTTTAACCGCTACTTTATTGGATACAAGAAAATGCATTGCTAGTTATTGATAAATGTATCATTTTGCCTTCAAAATGAGCTATAAAATGGGTTTGTGCGACTTTTTTTCAAAAAGTTATGACCATTTTAAAATGACCTCATTTTTTTTTTAATGCTTGAAATCATTTATTGAATCTTCTCATCTAAGGAGACTAACAATAAGTTTAAAAATCTTAATCCTAAATAACATTATTATACATAATTAATCTTATACATAATTTAGTGTTCAATGTGTCTCCAGAGTTAATAGGGACTTGTACATCCTAGGAGTTCGGTGAACGCGCAGAAGAACGCAGTTGTTGTACGTTCAGTCTTCTCACAAACATGCTGCCCGCCTAGCAGGATGTTTGAATGAAAAGAGCTCCATACAAATTAGCGCCAGTTGTTCCGGCTGCATGTGTAGCAGGAACAAGAAATATAAGAAAGAGCACGCGCCAGATACCGGCTGCATAGAGTAAAGTACGCGCCAGATACCGGCTGCATAGAAAAAAGTACGCGCCAGATACCGCCGGCTGCATAGAAAAAAAGTACGCGCCAGATACCGCCGGCTGCATAGAAAAAAGTACGCGCCAGATTCCGGCTGCATACAAAATTTAGAATTCAGTCAGCTTAACATAGCTAATTGCTAACGATATTCATAGCAGGACGATCCTTTCTTTTTAGTCTCGAGAAATTGTCTAAATTTTTTAACCTCCGTGCCAATGGATTAGGATGATACAGCAATTTTGCAACGTAACTTTGCTTGTATTTGTTGATTTCGTCTTTGACCAAGGGAATGCAAAGGTCCCGATGTATGTTTTCGTTCCGTATATACCATGGAGCACCTGTCATGATTCTTAGAATTTTTGACTGAGTCCGCTGTATTAGTTCAATGTTCGAGGAGCTGGCGTTACCCCATAACTGTATACCATATAACCAAATTGGCTTAATGATGGATTGATATAAAAGAATTTTATATTCGAGTTTCAGACGGGACCGATGATTTATTAGCCAGTGTAGACTGGAGGCTTTTAGCTTAACCTGCGTTTTTTTTGCTTCAATGTGCTTTCGCCACGTTAGCCGTTTGTCTAAATGAATACCTAAATATGTGACGTTTTCGCATTGAGGTATTGATTTATTGTTTAATGTGATAGCCGGGCATTCACCTCGTCTAAGAGTAAAAGTAACCTGCTTACATTTTTGTTCGTTTACTTTTATGCGCCATAATAGCAACCATTCTTCGATTGAATTTAAATGAAGTTGGAGTTTTCGAGCCGCTTCTAGGGGACACCGGCTACTGCTTATAACTGCCGTATCGTCTGCGAAAGTAGATAGGGTAGTGCCTGTGATAATAGGTAAATCAGAGGTATAGAGTAAGTACAGAAAAGGACCTAGAACGCTTCCTTGAGGAACACCTGCATTTATTTTAAAAGAAGATGAAATAAAACTGTTGTGTTTTATTCTAAAATGCCTGCTTTCCAGGTAAGAAATAAATGTTTTGTGAACGTTAGAAGGCAATACGTGTTTAATTTTATTGACTAGACCTTCATGCCATACTTTATCAAATGCTTGGGCTACGTCGAGAAAAACTGCCGTACAATATTCTCTTTGCTCAAAAGCCTTCCTTATTTCATTTGTTATTCTATTAACCTGCTCGATTGTTCCGTGTTGTTTCCGGAAACCGAATTGGTGGGCCGGGAATACATTTTTTTCAGTTGCATACGGTATAAGCTTTGACAGAATTAATTTTTCAAATAGCTTGGATAAGCATGGTAAAAGACTGATGGGTCTATATGAAGAAGGTAATGTACGATCTTTTCCAGGTTTTGGAATCATGGTGATTAATGAGATTTTCCATGCTACTGGGTAATGCCCATACTGAATGATAGCATTAAAAAGTCTAGTCAAAAAGACCAAAGCTGTATTTGGCAGTTCCTTTATCATTTTAGGAGTTATATGATCCCACCCAGGGGCTTTTGTCGGACACATTTCTTGAACTAAAACCTTTAAATTGCTAGTGTAAAAACTCATTTGCATAACATCGCTGTTAATTGACAAAATAGGAGGTATAACGCCTTGAATAGGAGGGTTTGGTTGAAAAACTGTGCTCAAATGATTTGCAAAAGCATCAGCTTTTTCTTCATCACTTCGAGTCCAGTTTCCAAGAGAGGCTCTAATCGGCAGATCACTTTCGATTGGAGTCCTAATTTTTCTACTAGCTTTCCACAAAGACTGTTTGCCATTTTTATTAGGGTCTAGCTTTGAGACAAATTTTTCCTGGTCTAAATGTTCTTTACTGTTTAAGACAGACCTTAGTTTGGATGTTGCAATTTTTAGCTTTGCTTTAGAAGCTGGAGATCTATGAAGTTGCCACTCGCGCCTCATTCTTCGTTTCTCAGCTACGAAAAACTCAATTTTGCTATTGGTGAAAGCACAAGTTTTTGAAGTTCTCGGAGCCTGTTCTGGTGTTGAGTGTTTCGCTGCTGCGCATATGATTGAATTAAAAACAGCAACAGCATCGTCAATGTGTTCTTTACATTCTATTGAGTAACTTGTGTGAATATGTGAGCTTATATATTTCTTATACTTAAGCCAATTGGTCTTATACGTTGTTAAACCCTTAGGGGGCTCAACATACTTTGGTTCAACCAAAAGGCAGAATATTATTGGTGAGTGGTCAGAGGAGAGTGCTATCTGTGTCTCGGCAGATATTAAGTTTCTTTCGATACCTTTTGTAATGGCAAAATCAATAAGGTCAGGGATTTTACTTCGGTCGGCTGGCCAATATGTAGGTTGTCCTGGTGAAGCAAAATCGAAAAGGGTGCTATTTCTTATTAACATATTGTATAGCTGCTTTCCTTTAGGGTTTATAAGTCGGGACCCCCAATATGTGTGCTTGGAGTTATAGTCTCCAGCAGCTAAAAACTTACCTCCCAATGTGTCGAAAAAATCCTTAAATTGCTTTTCACTAATGGCAAAGCGAGGTGGGCAGTAAACTGCCGAAATAGTTAGGTTTTGGGGCTGGTTTTGTAGGCAAATAGAAGTAGCCTGAAGAAAATTTTTTGAGTAGGGCTCTAAACAATAATGTTTAAGACGGTTACGAATAAGGATTCCCGTGCCCCCATGTGACTTACCATCGGGATGGTTTGTTCCGTAAAATTTATACCCAGGAATATAGAAATTATACTTATCGGTCAGATGAGTTTCTGAGATAAGCATTAGATCAATTTCTTCTTTATTCAAATAATGGAAAATTTCATTTTTATGTTGGTTAATACCGTTTGCATTCCAGACACAAATTTTTAATTTATTTATTTTTGAGCAATCAAGATTTGGAGGAGCTGGTTTTGAGTTTTAACTAAATCTTGTAAAGTTGATTGCATTGAAATCATGAATTGATTCAATGTTTGCGTTAAGCATGAAATTTGGTTTTCTAAACTAATTTGTTGGGGTGTAGTTGTTCCCCCAGACAATGCATTTGAATATGTTATGACTGGATTCACTGGATTCGCGTTACCTTTTTGTTGTACAAAGTTACGAGGTGTAAAAATAGAAATAGCTTGGTTTGGGTTACGAGCTACTTGCCTTTTTTCAGAGATTTTTGTTTTAAGCTCTCTATAAATAGGGCAGCCCCTGTAGTTAGCAGTGTGGTTTCCTTGACAGTTGGCGCATTTTTTTAGGTTTGCATCGGTTTGCCCTTTTAATTTGCATTCAGAAATATTGTGAAGTTCTCCACATGCTACACAGACAGCCTGAAGGGTACAGTATGTTTTAGTGTGCCCATACTCTTGGCAGTTAGTACATTGTACCGGACCGTTACGTTTATGGGGTTCCTCAACCACCACTCGACGGTGAAGCAAGTACTGCAGCTTATAAATTGGATGCGACTCATTCTTCTTTAATTTTACCAAATCAGGTTGGAGATCAACCTTAAACATTGGTTGGGGGACCTTTTCTTTATTTATAATATTTATAATAGCTTTAGGATGGAAATTTTTCTCTTCTAAAGCTTCTTTAATTTCCGCAGTGTCAACTGAGGAATCAATACCTTTAATGATAACTGTAATACCTTTGCTGCTTTTCAGCTGGTATGTGTAATATGACTTTTTGCAGTCATTAAAATTTTTAGCAACTATGCGAAAAAATTCCTCTGTTTTTGTTTGAATCTTCGTTTCATGAATGTTACCTCTTGTCAAAGACACAATAAAAAAGTTATCTTTCCCAATAAGTCTGGCTAAGTGTGCCACGAGAACGTTAGAGCTGCGTTCACGCAAATAAATTGGAGGTGGTTTAAAGATTTTGGGTGGTGAACTAGGATTTTTTTCGTTTGAGTCACATAATTCACCTAACGGAGCAAATCTATTGCCAGACAAAACGTTTGAAGGAACTATTGCCATATTAATTTTTTTTGAGTTGCCTACATTTTCTTTTTGAGGGCTACGCTTTCTTTTAGAATTCATGATCATATAGCGATCAATACCAGTTTGCACTTTGTTAGCTCCAGTTGCAGATGGTTTTGAAGTCGTGCCAGTGGAGGCCTTATGCGCTTCATTGTTGCTATTACTTCTTGTGTTGTTCTGTTGCATGTTGCTAGATACAAGCGGCAGACTCTTCTCAGTCGAAGAACATTGAGCGTCTGTTGCTTTTTCTTTCAATTGTGCAGAGGGCGAAGATATTTTTTTCTGATTTAATTGCGCATTCGCTGCGAGTAGCGACTTATCAAGCGGCGATGTGTTGGGAATTCGCTTTTGTGTTTGCAGTTTAGCAGGAGAGAGTACTGACTTCACTATATTTGCATTGTCTACATTAGAGTGAGATAGCAGATCACTTAAACTCGTTTTGGTCAAATTATTGACTGATTGAGGGGAGTGTTGACCATTCATATATGCTCAAGCTTTGCTTCGTTTAAGTTTTTCAGAATTTTACAAAATTTAGTGTTTTCCAAAAAGTTGGTAACCCTAAACTTGCATTTGCTGAAAAACGCCCTTTAGCGGCGGCACAAACCAGTTGCTGAGACTGTTTGAGAAGCACAATAAACACGATCAACACTACGAGACAAAAATGCTAGACAAGTGAAAATTTCACTTTATTTTATTTTAACTAAGATACTTAGCTTTTTCGCAGATTTTAGTTGTTTATGGTGTCAGATTTTTAATTAAAATTTTTATTTTTTTTTAATTTTAATATTAATATGTGTCCCAGTGGATGAACGCATCCCACTTTTGCACTGCACTTTATGATTATAATTATTTTAATTAATTATCTGACTGTGAGGGACTGATTTGAACAGCACTGCAGGAAATATGAACACTACTTAGCAACAACAACAACCAGATCAAAGATCAAAGGTTATTTTGCTTTTTGCACACTCGAATCGGGAATTTTAAAAACTCTATTGGAACACCAATATTATTCGAAATCACTGCACTTCATATTTTCCTGACGTTATTTTCACTGTTCTGTCGAAACACTCTATAATAAACTTATTTAAACCGTCCGTAAAGGAAATATTGCGAATGTTTACGCGGCACCGAATTGACAGCGTACCGAACAAACAGGGTTGCCAGGCAATTTGCCAATTTGGTCCAAAAATTAAATTTGTGGCTGTGTGTGAAAATTTAAATTTTTAAAGAAAATTTTCATGACTTTTTTTCTATAAATTGGTTTTTTGTAATTTTTTTAGGAAGGAATATTTGTTCTGGAATCCTAACATTGCAGGAGATTGAATGTTGATTAATTTAACACAAAAAAATTATTTAAAAATATTAAGTTTGAAGGTATGGAGCCGGTCTCAATGTTGGAAAAAAATAAGTATTTTAATTTTTTTCTTTTAACCGCTACTTTATTGGATACAAGAAAATGCATTGCTAGTTATTGATAAATGTATCATTTTGCCTTCAAAATGAGCTATAAAATGGGTTTGTGCGACTTTTTTTCAAAAAGTTATGACCATTTTAAAATGACCTCATGAAAGTTAAAAATCATGTGTGGATTCTCTATAGGAATTGCCATATTGCTATATCTTTTATAATGCTATTTTTAAATGGTCATAACTTTTTAAAGAAAAATCATAAAAGACCATTCTGTAACTCATTTTAATGAAGAAGAACTGTACTAAATGACGATTTTAATAAAAAAGACCAGAACGCTTTTGTGCGTGTTCTACACAACCTCAAAAATTGTGTTTTTCGAACATTAGGGGTGAGATATCTCCCCAACCATAAGTGATACAGCAATTTCGTGTCCAATTTCGAATTCAACATTGATAAATACATCTAAAATGACTATCTTGGTTTTAGTTTGCAGTCGTTTTTTTTAAAATACCGTTTTTCGACCTTATTTTAAAAACCATGCCATGAACCGATTTGGAAAACTTTTTTTTCTTATTCGGTAAATGGTCGCGTGCAATTTCACATCTTTGTGCAGTTCACGAAAACTTGATTGAAATTTTTTCCTGGGCTGCGTGCACGAAATTCGAAATTTTCGATTATCTCTGTTGGAACAGCTCAAAAACGCACTAAAACGGTAATAAATGCTAGTTTCGTGTTCAGCGATCCCAAAGTAGTTTAGAAAATAGGACTATTAAAATGGTTTTTTACCAAATTAAAAATTAAAGAGAAAAAATAAAAAAGTAAATTATTTTTCTTAACTTTAAAACGGGCTCCATTTCTTAAAAACAAATACTTTTTAAAAATTTTTCTTTTAAATTAATTAACATTTAATTCCCTACTACATAAGAATTCTAGAACAAATATTCCGCCCTTTATAAATTATAAAATACTAATTTATAGAAAAAAAGTCATGAAAATTTTCTTAAAAAATTTAAATTTTTGTACCGACACAGCCACAAATTTAATTTTTGGACCAAAACTTTCTAAGAAGATAATGTTGACCTAGTCATTCTCTACAAAAGTTGGCCTAGAAACATTACAAAAAAATAAATAGTTTTGAAGTAACGGGCAGTCAAAGCGACTTGCCTTTTTTTAGTAAATTTTTCGACCTTTGATCGAAAACCGGCTGGGTTTTTTCCACTACCGATTCCAAATTTTTTATTGAGATCTTATTTCTTTGACCTCTAATTTCAGGAAATGGACGGGGAGCAAGCAAAATCAGAATTTTGCACATATGGGCGCTCTAATATACATACATATGTGTTTAAAACATAAATAAAAAATTTGATTTTTAAAGTAATGTAAATTTAAAACTAGTAAGGGTGTTACCTTTGGCCTGGCCAAACATTAAATACCCTACACAGCAGTGTTTTGAAAATTTTGCTTATATGGGAGGTGCCACGCCCTCTTGTCCGAATTCACCCAGTTTTTTCTCAGAATTTGCATTTATAGTTCTAATATTTGAGTGAAATTTGGTTGGATTATCTCAAAAAATGCGTTTTGAAGCTTTTTCTTATATGGGAGGTGCCACGCCCTCTTGTCCGATTTTATCCAATTTTTACTTAAAGCTTGTTTTTATAGTTCTTAGTGTCTGAGTAAAATTTGGTTCGATTATCTCAAAAAACGCTTTCAGTACAGCGTTTTGAAGCTTTTGCTTATATGAGAGGTGCCACGCCCTTTTGTCCGAATTCGCCCAGTTTTTGCTCAGAGCCTGCAATTACGATTCTTAGTATTTATGTGTATTTTGGTTGTATTGTCGTGAAAAATACTCCAAAAGTTGCATTCTGAAGGTATTTTTTGTTTGGGCGGTAGGCGTGTCCATTAACCGATTTTGCTCATTTTCAATCCCCGAGTTATCTTTGACGACGAAGGCTGTGTACCAAATTTTATTGAATTATCTTGCTTAGTTTTCCCAAAAAATGTATTTCCACACACAGCCAGCCAGCCAGCCAGCCAGCCACCCAGCCATACAGACGGACATGGCTATATCGACTCAGGAGGTGACGCTGATCAAGAATATATATACTTTTCTATATCTGCCACGCCTCCTTCTCTGCGATACAAACGGAAGGACAAGGTGAATATACCCTGGGTGTAGGGTATAATTATCAAATCAGAAAGACAAATGGTCAATTTATTACTAAAATGTATATTAATGTACAATAGATTAAAAATTTCTCAGTATGTTCTGTGTAATGTCAGTAATGTATAAATGAAAAGTATTTGTATTTAATTGGAATAATGAGTTAAACTATTAAAAAAGAATATCATGTGTAGAGATAAAGATATAATTAGCAGATTACAATGGATTTAGCAAATAAAAATATTTGATTTAGAAAGCACATGCTAGCTAGGAAAGAGTAGGTAAACTAACAATAAAAATCATTGACAAAATAAGTAGAATCTGCAAGAGATCATGGTACGGCGCACTATGGTTTTTTTTGGACTAAAAAGTGCACACAAAAATAATTCACTACAAGGACCCTTTTTTTTAAAAAAAATCAAATGCTAAATTAAAGGTTATTCATTGAGCTGTCTGAAAAGATGCCCGTTTTTTCTAGCATTTGATCCACAAATTAGGGACAGAGGTCGAAATCTCATAAATTTTGAAAAAAATTAAATTAAAAATGTTAGTCGCATTAAATGCAGGAGTGATATATGAATAAATTTATACGCATTTAATGAAATCAAGCAAGAAAAAATGAATTCATTATAAAAATGGGCAGTGCCACGCCCCAAAAACAAATTCCTGATATCTCCGAAACTATTAGACGCAGATAGAAAAGACTTGGTATGTTTGTAATAGGCATAGAGAGAAATAATATTTATTATAAAAGTGGGCGTTGCCACGCCCCAAATATATAAAACACACCATATCTTCGAAACTATTTGACTCATGTGGATGAAATTCGGTTTATATACAAAAGTCATCAACACAAATAATGTCTGCTGAAAAAATATGTGGAGCCACGCCCACAGGCAGAGCTACATGAATGAACTTGTTTCCTGTAGAACAGAGTTTCAATTAATAAGGATATGTTCATTGTTGGGTGCAAATATTATTTGACTCACTACTTTTTATATATACACCGAAATTCATTGCTGTAGCTCAAATAGTTTCGGAGATATGATTAGTTTTATATTTGTAGGGCGTGGCACCGCCTACTTTTTTAGTGGATATTATTTCTCTCTGTGCTTGTTATAAGTATACCGAATCTTATCTATCTGCGTCCAATAGTTTCGGAGATATGACGAATATGACGAATTTGTTTATGGGGCGTGGCACCACCCATTTTCACTTTGAGTTGATTTCATCTTAATTGATTTGATTGAATGCACATAAATTTATTCATATATCACTCCTGCGTTTAATGCGACTAACATTTTTAAACAGAAAAACAGTTTTTTTCAAAATTTATGAGATTTCGACCTCTGTCCCTAGTTTGTGGATCAAATGCTAGAAAAAGCGGGCATCTTTTCAGGTAGCTCAATGTATAACCTTTAATTTTGCATTTGATTTTTTTTTAAAAAAAGTGTCCTTGTAGTGAATTATTTTTGTGTGCACTTTTTAGTCCAAAAAAAACCATAGTGCGGCGTTACAACATTAGCAGCAGAGATACTAGAGAAAGGAATCTAAGGAGGAACAGCCAAGAAAATTGATGTTAAGTCCAAAAAGCCTTGAGTGACGACGACCCATGGTTGCATGCGTTAATGTTCGGACAGACAACCAGACTTAATCTCGTCAGTTGTCTGTCATTCATCCATAGATGACATCTAATCTTGTTGGAAGGGAGGGGCCGGATTACGCCACTCCTATATTATCCTGTCACGTTGCCGCGTTAGACGTCTAAAATGACCGGTATTATCATCAAAAGTAGAAACTGTAGATGATCCAGTTCGAAGCTGAAGCGTTGACTTGTCACCAATTGCAAGTCGAATCGTGTTAAAACTTAAACTGCAGCTCAACCAAAATTAAGTCCGAGAGCAGATGAATGCGTCGTCCTGTTACAAAAATCAAGCTCAAGCACGAACCTTATGTTCCAGTCCAGACGCGTTGACTTGTCGACAATTGCAAGTTCCAACGCATTAAAAAACAAATGTTCCATTTCGGAAGCAGTGGCGTCGACTTTTAGGTTAAAAAAATATCCATGCATCAAAAATCAATGCTCCAGTTCAGAGCAGCAGAGCTGACTTCTAGCCGCAAGGAAGTACAAACTCAAGAAAAACATAAACCTAGCCAGAAGCAGAAGTTTCGTTTTTGACTACCACAAGGCAAAGATAATCAAAGGGCGAAGCAGCTCCGATTAAGCCTTCAGACCGCATGCAACAAGAACATGCACCGAAAGCAGATCCACGAGCCGAGAATCTAGCGGTAGTAGCGGTGAGCAGCAGCGAGCCATGATTCAAAGGAGCTAGATACAATTATAGGCAGCCGACTGTAAAAAAGTAAAAAAGTTAAAACTACATTTAGAAGGAAAAAGTTGTTGTTATGAAGTAGCAACGTAAGTAAGGGGGGAGGGATGTTGTGTGTTGATCACACGCTGCGTTCTAAAACCATTACTTACCGATAGCGATATGATATTATTTATACTCAACTCAGAAGGTTATACTTGCGATAATTTTAGTATTGCCAGAGTTATAAAAGCTAGCATACCTTTAGGGGCTACCAGCAAAGAACGGTAACCAGAAGAATAAAAGAACAGCGTGACCAACGCGGAAGCAATCTGACCCCTATATCATAGGTATGTGACTTTATTGGGCACGTCAATAAAGTCAAGTAAGATATATTATGCAATACTGCCAAACATGTAACATATATACATGTAACTATATAAGTTGTAACCATACATGTATGTAGCTAGAGGAATCTGTAAACCTCTAGCTGGTAAGTTATTTTATAATAATAAAATCAGTTAGTGATCGGAGTTAAAACAGACGACAAATGCTTTATTTTTAAACCGGAGTTAGGTGGTTATTTTTTGGACGAAAGAGCAAACGGTTACAATTCCGTAACATAAAAACACTGTCGTTTCTTTGTTTCCATCTCCAGATAAACTAACAGAGTTTTGCAGTGGGTTGAAATATCGAATGAACGTTGTTTTTGATGACTATAGCTAAAAAGTAATATACGGTTGATGATAAGTTTGAGATATTATTTTTTTTTATATATCGTGATTCAAGGAAAAAAATTAGTTTTAAAAACTTTTTTAAAAATTATATAAACTAAAAAAATATATAATGCTTACTATTGTCACAATTTCTACCCCGCTTTTAGTGAGTGTCGTTTGATTACGGAATTGTTGTTTTCTTTTATTTCGTTGGTATCGCTTAATTTTTAAACTGCTGTTTTGTTATGTTTCGTGATTATAAGTATTTCCGTATGTTTCCGCGCATTTTTCCGTGTCTGTTTTGTAGTTTAGTCATATGTTTAATGGTATGTTGATTATATGTAACATTTCTACTTATTGTGTTGGTTTTTTGTTGTTTGTCTCTTGTTGTAATATTCTTGTTTCTTGTATGTTGGGGAGTGTCCCATGGTAGCACAGTGCGCCGCTATTGCAGTTTTGTTGTCCAATAATCCTTTTCTTGTCTTGTAATCCGATTTGTGTGCAGCTAATCTTGTCCGTAGTTTTGATTTTGTTCCTCCAATATATATTCTATTACATATCGTCCCTTAGCTTCCAACACCGCCTAAGTAATTTTTAGCAACCTTACAGGAGACGGTGTTCAGGCGGTTTTCTGAGGGCAACCAACTTGCGCGCTGTTACTACTTCTTGAATTACGGCTTCTGATTGTCTGAATCTACATAATGTGATGAATGGTTTAGATGCGCAATGAGCAGTTCCACCAAGTAGATTAAAATGTCAAGCTTAGGGACGATATGTAGGATCCGTCACCTTTGCATGCTATTCTGTATATTACGTTTGATTTGTCTAAATTGTCTAGTTTTGTATTTGAGAATAGTTGTTCAAAGGTCGAACAAAATATCAACATAATATAGAAAAATAATATCTCGAACTTGTCATCAACCACATATTGCTTTTTAGTTAAAATCTCTAAAAAAGCGTATTTTCGAAATTTCATCCCACTGTAAAACTCTTAAACTACATTTTGGATGAAATTCGTTGTCCTAAGATCATGACGAAATTACACAAAGAACATTTTCCTAGAACGTATTAACACAGAACGAAAAAACTATCGTAAATTTACCTAAGTTTTCTAAGATAAAAATGTTTGTATGATATTTAAAAACTTTCTTATATAACTTAAGTTCTTTGTAGTTTTATACATGACTTAGGTTAGTAGATCTAAGGAAACTTGCCTAAAAAACGTTGGTGTTTTGCCTAAGTTTTATAAGGCAATTTGCCAAAGGCCTAAAGTAATATTTATCTAAAAACTTAGGCAATTTACCTATCGACGGCTTATATTCAATACCCTCTATCTACAATTTTCACGAAAATTAGTTTTTGATGGTAAAACCTTCATTGAGACAAATGGCATCTATGATATTAATTCCAAACGAAAAATTTGCTTCCAGAGCTACTTTTTTCCATTTAAAGAAATTCACTATCTACAGTAGGGGTGTTTTAGTGCACGAATTTTGGATTTTGATACTTGACACCCCTCAATTTTGTGAGGTTGGAAAAAAAAATTAGTTTGAAAAAAAAATTTTGGGGGTGGGGTGAGGGTAAGGGTTGGCGCATCGAGGTCAAAGATGAGAGAAAAGGAGAAACAATATTCTTACAGTCCTACAAGATGGGCCACCTATAGAGGGTTCAGATGTATGACCGACCCAAATTATTTTTTCTCCCCCAACATTTTTACCAAACATACCTACTTCTTACCTCTAACCCCTAAGGGTGCTTCCATACAAAATTGAGATTTTTAGGAAATCGACTCCCACCACTCCCAGAGTGCCCCTAGAAGGGTCCAATGTATGACCGGCCTCTAGTATTTTTTCCTCCTCAACATTTTTTCGCCCCCAACTTACCTTCAATCTCTAGCTCTTAAGGGGGCCCCCATACAAAATTGACGTCATAGACATAAAAAATATGGAAAGGAAATCATCAAATAGGCCCATAATTGCTTAGGAGTCTCTCCTAGAGGAGTCAAATATATGACCGACCCCCATTACCCCCCTCCAAAGTTTCACAGCTTACCTACCCCCTATTTCCAATCCTTAAGGGGGCTCCCATATAAAGTTACGGTTTTTTTTAAAAACTGCTCCCACTGCCCTAACTGGACCATGGGTACCCCTAGAAGGGTCAAATGTATGACCGACCCCCATTATTTTTAGGAAAATTTATATAAAAAAAAAAATTGTATGGCAGCCCCTTTAAGGGTTCAAAATAGGGGGCAAGTATCTGAGAGAAAAATATAGGTCGCAAAAAAATAATGGGGGTCGGTCATACATTTGACCCTTCTAGGGGTATCCGTGGGCCAGTTAGGGCAGTGGGGGCATTTTATATAAGAACAGTAACTTTGTATGGGAGCCCCCTTAAGGATTAGAAATAGGGGGTAGGTATGCTGAGAAAAAACTTTGGAGGTTGGCTAATGGGGGTCGGTCATATATTTAACTCCTCTAGGAGTTACTTCTGGGCAGTTATGGGCCTATTTGACGATTTTCTTTCCATATTTTTCATGTCTATGACATCTATTTTGTATGGGAGTCCCCTACTACAGGGTAAGTATGTTAGGAAAAAATGTTGGGGAGGAAAAAATATTAGGGACCAGTCATACATTTGGCCCTTCTAGGGGCACCCAGGGAGTGGTGGGGGTCGATTTCCTAAAAATATCAATTTTGTATGGTAGCCCCCTTAGGGGTTAGAGATAGGGGTAAGTATGCTGGGTAAAAATTTTAGAGGGGGAAAAATAATGTGGGTCGGTCATACATTCGACCACTCTAGAGGGGACCCCTAAACATTTGTATTGCTGTATGTAAATTTTTTCTCTTTTTCTCTCACCTTTGACCTCGATGCGCCAACCTTTACCCTCACCCCACCCCAAACATTTTTTTTGCAAATTAATTTTTTTTCCAACCTCACAAAATTGAGGGGTGTCAAGTATCAAAATGTTGTTACTAAGGATCTCCATACATTCTTAAAACATCTCTAATCTACAGTAATCGATTTTGTGAAATGCAATATCCTCTATCTACATATGAAAAATGAAAGATTTTTCACTTTATTATATTTATTGGGTGGCCGTTATATACAAAGTCATGACAAACGGTCTTCAATCGGCTCCAAATGGCGAAAATAAATTTTCTTGATTTTTTCAGTTTTGAATGTTGAACCTTGATAGCCCTGCTGAGTCGTGATTGGCCCTTCTGTAAACAAACAGTTAAGGCTAGACGCATGAAATTTTGTACAGATGAAAACAATATTGCCAGGCTATCTGGGATCAAAAATGGGCGTGATCGGTTAAACTTGATTTGAAAATTAATACAATTGAGGAGTGTCCGCACCAAAGGGCCCAGGTACCATTTCGTTGTGTCATAATATGAATCGGGTGACATTTTGTTAAAAATGATAATAATTGTTTTCTTGAAAAATTGACACGATGGCGTGGAATTGATGGCATTATGTTAAAAAAATTATACCGGTCAAATAACTGATTATTATAGCACATTACTTAGGCCCTTTGGTACGGCCACTCCTTAATTGTATATACGAGTCATAAGAAACTGGGTATTAGAGCGGTATCCAGACGGACTTGTAAATGCAAAACATGAGAACTGAAATCTGAGCTCAGATTTTTATATAAAGTACCCCAAAATACTAGAAAGTAGATGTACCCAGGAGCAAGGGTTTTTATTCCCTACTCCCCGCCCAGGCCTACCATAGTCTTGTGCCCTACTTTTTTATAGCAGTTTATGGTGGACTGGGATTAGTGGTGAGCAAACCAAGACCAAGATCATAGCAGTCTTGGTCTTGGTCTTGTTCTTGCATATTGTGTCTTGGTCTTGTTCTTGCATAATGTGTTTTGGTCATTAAGTCTTGGTCTCAAAGATGCCAAATTTCGAATTGAGATATGATTTTATACTTGAAACGGGCGTGACACACCTATCAACTATAAATTCGAAAGACTAAAAAGCAGTCTTGGTCTTGATGATAATCCTGAGCAAGACCAAGACCACAGAAGTCTTGGTCTAGCAATGATATCAGCGTCTAATACCGAGAACAAGACCAAGAATCAAGAGCAAGACTAATTTTGCTCATCACTAACTGGGATTTCCTTATTACGCATCTAAACTAGGATTTTTTCTATCATGTAAAAATTCTGAGTTATCTTTTCTAAGAAGTCCAAAAATCACTAATTTGAGGCCTACTTAGAGCTATATAGCAAGCTATAAGCAAGGATAACTCAAGATCCTTACATATAGAAAAAAAACCAAGTTTGGATTCATAATAAGCAGATCAAAGTTCAAAATAAACGGCTATAAAAAATAAGGACCTATAACAGTCTGAGCTCAGGTTTCGGTTCTCATATTTTGCATTCTCAAGTCCGCCAGGCGCCTAACCTATTTTGAGTTTTCTTTTGCTAAAAAACCATCTATTAATAAATAATTCATAAAAAAATTGGTTTTTATTATTGTGCAATAGGCTCTATCTGCTTGTTTGAACACGCATTTTATATTATATTTGAATTGCAATATCCTCTATCTGCTATAATAAGGCGAATAACCAAGGTTTTTTTTAATTTTTTTATTTGAGGGATCTAGTGGCTCTTTTTAATTAATATCGTAGTACTTCGTTTGATTGAAACTATAAAAAATAGCGAATAAAACAGTTTTTTTGCTCTCCTGAAAAATTGTGTTTTTGTAGATAGAGTGTATTGAATATAAGCCGTCGCTATGTTGTATTGTTGTATAAGATATCATTGATTTTCAATGTCAAAAATTATAGAATTAAATTTTAAAAAATTTTGTTTACTTGAATTTTTTTTTTTTTTTAATAATAATTTTCATCAAACAAATATTAAAAAGCCATATAATACAAATATAATATCGGAAGTATTAATAATATTTGTTCTAATCTCATTGGCGTCTAATGATTTGGTTTTTACAGACAGCGTCTTAACCGTCTCTACTTCGGTACGCTTTATATACATTGTATGGGCATCTTGCCTCCCACAATTATGTATATCTTGGGCTTAATCCAATAACTTCGTTGGTTTTGCGAATTTCGAAAAATGGAACCAAAAATTGTTCAGAATAGCCCCAGAAATGTCAACATTTTCCGGTGTTTTCCCGATTCCCAACCACTCTGTATATGTAGTTTGGAAATTAAAACATGTAGAATATTAAATAAAGATTTTACCCTTTCGACCCGGCTGGGACAATCTATCCCAAAATATTTTAATAAGCAAAATTGTTTAATTGTATATACGAGTCATAAGAAACTGGGTATTAGAGCGGTATCCAGACGGACTTGTAAATGCAAAACATGAGAACTGAAATCTGAGCTGAGATTTATATATAAAGTACCCCAAGTTACTAGAAAGTAGATGTACCCAGGAGCAAAGGTTTTTATTCCCTACTCCCCGCCCAGGCCTACCATAGTCTTGTGCCCTAGTTTTTTATAGCAGTTTATGGTGGACTGGGATTAGTGGTGAGCAAACCAAGACCAAGATCATAGCAGTCTTGGTCTTGTTCTTGCATATTGTGTCTTGGTCTTGTTCTTGCATAATGTGTTTTGGTCATTAAGTCTTGGTCTCAAAGATGCCAAATTTCGAATTGAGATATGATTTTATACTTGAAACGGGCGTGACACACCTATCAACTATAAATTCGAAAGACTAAAAAGCAGTCTTGGTCTTGATGATAATCCTGAGCAAGACCAAGACCACAGAAGTCTTGGTCTAGCAATGATATCAGCGTCTAATACCGAGAACAAGACCAAGAATCAAGAGCAAGACTAATTTTGCTCATCACTAACTGGGATTTCCTTATTACGCATCTAAACTAGGATTTTTTCTATCATGTAAAAATTCTGAGTTATCTTTTCTAAGAAGTCCAAAAATCACTAATTTGAGGCCTACTTAGAGCTATATAGCAAGCTATAAGCAAGGATAACTCAAGATCCTTACATATAGAAAAAAAACCAAGTTTGGATTCATAATAAGCAGATCAAAGTTCAAAATAAACGGCTATAAAAAATAAGGACCTATAACAGTCTGAGCTCAGGTTTCGGTTCTCATATTTTGCATTCTCAAGTCCGCCAGGAGCCTAACCTATTTTGAGTTTTTATTGTTGTGCAATAGGCTCTATCTGCTTGTTTGAACACGCATTTTATATTATATTTGAATTGCAATATCCTCTATCTGCTATAATAAGGCGAATAACCAAGGTTTTTTTTAATTTTTTTATTTGATAGATCTAGTGGCTCTTTTTAATTAATATCGTAGTACTTCGTTTGATTGAAACTATAAAAAATAGCGAATAAAACAGTTTTTTTGCTCTCCTGAAAAATTGTGTTTTTGTAGATAGAGTGTATTGAATATAAGCCGTCGCTATGTTGTATTGTTATATAAGATATCATTGATTTTCAATGTCAAAAATTATAGAATTAAATTTTAAAAAATTTTGTTTACTTGAATTTTTTTTTTTTAATAATAATTTTCATCAAACAAATATTAAAAAGCCATATAATACAAATATAATATCGGAAGTATTAATAATATTTGTTCTAATCTCATTGGCGTCTAATGATTTGGTTTTTACAGACAGCGTCTTAACCGTCTCTACTTCGGTACGCTTTATATACATTGTATGGGCATCTTGCCTCGCACAATTATGTATATCTTGGGCTTAATCCAATAACTTCGTTGGTTTTGCGAATTTCGAAAAATGGAACCAAAAATTGTTCAGAATAGCCCCAGGAATGTCAACATTTTCCGGTGTTTTCCCGATTCCCAACCACTCTGTATATGTAGTTTGGAAATTAAAACATGTAGAATATTAAATAAAGATTTAACCCTTTCGACCCGGCTGGGACAATCTATCCCAAAATATTTTAATAAGCAAAATTGTTTAAATGAGTTCATATGTATGTAAACTCATTTTAAACTCATTTTAAACTCATTTCAAACTCATTTTTTCGACCCAGCCGGGTCGAAAGGGTTAAATTTAACATAAACGATTTTGAAATTTCATTATAAGTTTTTGTGCAGCTCTGTTAAATGAACAAAAATACCTAAGAAACTTAGGCAAATATTTCTAATGTTACCTAAGCTAATTTCCTAAGGCCCCTTTGCCAATTTACCTAAGCAGCTTTGGCATTTTACCTAATAATTTTATGTAAATTGCCTAAGTAAAATTTACCTTATTTTACCTAAGTTTTCTTTATTATATTACCTATAAATTTAGCTGGAGCATATAGCCCTAAGCTCTTAGGCAAATTATACTCGATTCTTAGGTGAATTTTCACAAGTTTTTCGTTCTGTGAGCACATGTTCTGTTTTATGGACCTTTTCGACCCCTTTTTTTTCCCAAAAACCGGCCTACAACGGGTTAAAGTATTTTACAAACATATTCTATGAAAAATTTGACTAGGGGTCACCAAAGACGAAAAATGCGTCAAAATATATATATTAGGGTGGGCCAAATTGTAAGGACGAAATTTTATTGACCTCGGCTACCCCCCTATGTGAAAGTTCATACAATTCTATGAATATTTGTCCAGGGAACTATACCTCTGCGTTCAACTTTAGTTCGGCGCATTTTTGATCTAAAATTTTACCTTGCATTTAATATTTATTTTATTTTCATACTAAATTTTTAAAATTTTTATTAAGACAAAAGTAATTTCATTATATGATTTGGCTGGTATTCTGTCAGCAATCAATCAAATTAGGTTCTGTTTACATAAAAAGTTCACTTGATGGTGTGGAATTGATGTTATACATTTAAAAAAGTGATATGGGTCAAATAGCTGATTATTATGACCGACTTTTAAAATAAACGATTCATATTTTTGGATGAATTTTTTCAAACAAGACACCAACCTAGGCTGAAAGTTCATTCAATTTTATGAATATTTGCCCGAAGAACCATACCTCTACGTTCAACTATAGTTCGGCGCATTTTCGATTGAAAATTTTACCTTGCGTTTAATATCACTATGCAACAGCCAAATCTCCCAGCGAATGCCACTATCCATTTCATATGTAAAATGGGCTGCTTATTCCGAAAATCGCATTATTTTTTTTTTTCGTGTCGTTTTCGAGATATCGGTCATTTTCGGACCAAAAAAAAAAGATAGTTCCATTTAAATATAAAGGTAATTAAATTTCCTACAAATGATATTCACATCACTTTTTGGTTGGTTTGTTAGTTTCGACGAAATAAATTGATTTCTAAAAAAAACATTTTTTTTTTTTCGAAAAAATTAAAAAAAAAATCAAAATCAACCGCAGATTTATACGAGAAGAAATAACTTTTTTATAATTTTTTTTGTTTTTGTATCATAGACTATATATTTGTGAAGAAAATAAGATACCACTTAAAAAACTCGATGGGAAAATGCAAAAGTTGTATACAATTAATTGATAAATTACTAAAATGCGTTTTTGCCTATTTTTTTCGGTTTTTTTTAGTAAACTGTCGATAATTTGAAACTTTTTGTAAAACACATGAGAAAATCCAAAAAATTCTTAAAGTTAGCGTTAAAACAAAATACCCGTGTCTCGTCGTGTTTCTCCAGCACGTCAGATTTTTTTTTAATCGATTTTTGAAGTTTTTTAATCCACTGTACATGTGTTAAATCGATGCAAATAACTATATGATCCTTACATTTGAGGTGTATCATGTGTTCAGTAAACTTATGCAGGATATTACGAGGAATATTTTTGTAGGCAATTTTAACCCTCTAAGACCCTTACATGTGGGTCATTTTGACCCCCCTACATTTAGGTTAAAAGACCTACATGTGGGGGTTCTAGATGACCCACATGTAAGGGTCTTAGAGGGTTAAAACTGTGTACAAAAATATTCCTCGTAATATCCTGCATAAGTTTACTGAACACATGATACACCTCAAATGTAAGGATCATATAGTTATTTGCATCGATTTAACACAAGAATGCGTTATTTTTGTTTTTTCATGTACAGTGGATTAAAAAACTTCAAAAATCGATTAAAAAAAAATCTGACGTGCTGGAGAAACACGACGAGACACGGGTATTTTGTTTTAACGCTAACTTTAAGAATTTTTTGGATTTTCTCATGTGTTTTACAAAAAGTTTCAAATTATCGACAGTTTACTAAAAAAAAACCGAAAAAAATAGGCAAAAACGCATTTTAGTAATTTATCAATGAATTGTATACTATTTTGCATTTTCCCATCGATTTTTTTAAGTGGTATCTTATTTTCTTCACAAATATATAGTCTATGATACAAAAACAAAAAAAATTATAAAAAAGTTATTTCTTCTCGTATAAATCTGCAGTTGATTTTGATTTTTTGTTAATTTTTTCGAAAAAAAAAATGTTTATTTTAGAAATCAATTTATTTCGCCGAAACTAACAAACCAACCAAAAAGTGATGTGAATATCATTTGTAGGTAATTTAATTACCTTTACTATGACATATAACACGTTTCAATACATACATGGGTTCTTGAGATATTTGTATTTAAATGGAACTATCTTTTTTTTTTTGGTCCGAAAATGACCGATATCTCGAAAACGACACGAAATAAAAAAAAAATAATGCGATTTTCGGAATTAGCAGCCCATTTTACATATAAAATGAATAATGGCAAAAGTAATATCATAATATGTTTTGGCTGGTATTCTTTCAGTAATCAATAAAATTGGGTTCTATTTTTACGAAAAGTTTACTTGATAGCGTGAAATTAATTATATTTATTCCAAAAAATTATATTGGTCAAATAACCGATTTCAAAATAAACGAGTCATATTTTTACATGGATTTTTTCAATCGAAACACCAACCCAAGTATTTTTGGATGCTAGGATGCCGAATCTGACACTCATTTTTTTGCAGGGCAACATCTAGTGGCAGTTTTAGGAAATAAATTAGCCGCTTTTTTTAATTTTACAGAACAATAAACCAAAAATCCATGTAAAAATATGATTCGTTTATATTAAATCGGTTATTTGACCGATATAATTTTTTGGAATAAATATAATCAATTTCACGCTGTCAAGTAAACTTTTCGTGAAAATAGAACCCAATTTTATTGATAACTGACAGAATACCAGCCAAAACATATTATGATATTACTTTTGTCTCTATAAGAATTTTGAAAATTAAGCATAAAAATAAATATTAAACGCAAGATAAAATTTTCAATCGAAAATGCGCCGAACTATAGTTGAAAGTAGAGGTATGGTACTTCGGGCAAATACTCATAGAATTGAATGAACTTTCAGCGTAGGTTGGTGTTTTGTTTGAAAAAATTCATCCAAAAATATGAATCGTTTATTTTGAAAGTCGGTCATAATAATCGGCTTTTTGACGCATATCACTTTTTTAAATATATAGCATCAATTCCACACTATCAAGTAAACTTTTTATGTAAACAGAACCAAATTTAATTGATTACTGACAGAATACCAGCCAAATCTTATAATGACATTACTTTTGTCTCAATAAAAATTTTGAAAATTTAGTATGAAAAAAAAAAATATTAATAAAAGGCAAAATTTTCGATCAAAAATGCGCCGAACTAAAGTTGAACGCAGAGGTATAGTTCCTTGGACAAATATTTATAGAATTGAATGAACTTTCACATAGGGGGGTAGCCGAGATCAGTCTTCAAATCGGCCCACTCTAATATATATATATTTATTTATTGAAATTTCATTTTCTGAGCTGTAATGCCCTTATAAATTACAATAATTGAGGCGTTGCGTGCGATAACGTCCTAAGTCAAAGAATGACATTTCGAGATAAGTCAATTTAAAGTATCTTAATGCTGCACTCTTTGTACATCCATCATTTAAACCTTGGAAACAAATTTAATCAGTTAACACGAACAAAATGAGTAAATCGTTGCCGCTAACACATAATACGAATGCATATTGACAGAATTATCGAAGAAGGAAAATTTAAACTATAGGGCATTGTTGCATAAATCCATTTGACTATCACTGGAGTAACGTTAACATTTTCTAAGCATTTTTTGCCGTATACACTTTTTTCCAGCTGATTTATGGAATAACGCCCCAAGTCGCACTACGCCCTTCTTGCACGCGACTCTTCGCAACTCAACTCGACTTAGGGCGTTATTGTTCACAGCGCCTCAATTGTTATGCGGCCCTAACTTTACTTCACATTTCATACAAAAAAAATAAATTAATTTGAGAAAAGTGTAAACTCTAATCACTTTTAAAAGGCGACTCATACAAAATTTTGGAAAAAACATTGGATAGGGCATACCTTAGAGGTTCTTCAACGAACATTGTTTTAGTTTTTATCCACTCTGGAATTTACTCAAAATTTACTTTTTGTCACTTGTACCCCTTTGCTTCTAGCCCCATCAATTAAAAAAGCCGTGCGTGTCGTGTCGTGCTCGTGTTGGGCAAATTTTTAACTGAGTATGATGCGTTCGTGTTTGAAACTTGTATTTCGCGCCCATCTCTAATATGCACTCGACAGCGACAAGATATCAGGATTAATAAAATAACTTTTAAAGCACGAAATAAGCGAAATGCCACAAGTATATATTATTATTAATCACTTAGCACTAGAAGGATTAATTAAATATAGGCTTAAACCAGTATAAACTTTGAACAAAACAGGAGCAAATATTTGCACTTATTGAGACAAAAAAAAAAAAAACATTTAAATGGCAAAAAAACTGTTTTTTATTGAATAACTTCTAAACGGTTACTTCAATGTGTACACATATTGCTTATTTTTTGTAGATCTTGTGATTCTCTACAAAATTGATGCTATTGCTTTTTATCGTATGACTTACCGTTTCTTAACTTAACGGTTTTTGAAGAATATCTTTTGGACCATGAGTGGCTCCAAAAAAAAATGAATACGGTGTATACAGAATCCAATTATCTTTTGAACGGTTTATTAATTTATTTTTTGTACGACTCCTCGTTAAAGAGTATTCGCAATTTTAAAAGTAAGATATTTTAATATGAACTTATACGTAGCATTTACACATAAAAACTGTGCACAACTTTTTAAATTGGGTTATCTCCTAAACTAAACATTTTTTACATCTTTAAATAGGAGATTTCCTGTTGTGGAGAAAAATTTTTCTGCAAAAAACTGATTTTAGCGACCTTTGACCCTGAATAACTTTGTATGCGCACAATGCACTTCAATGGACTTTTTACACATTATTAACCATTCATAAATAAATATAATTCGCAGAAATATTAAAATTTTCCTGGGTTAAAAGAGGGAGGTACATTAAGCTAGCAGAGCGAAAATGGCAGAACTGAAAAAAAATGCCATAATATAAGTGAACTTAACTTAAATCTTACACGCATTAAAAATTGGGCATGCGCTAATGGCCTTGCTATCAATCCTAGCAAGTCAAAATGTATTGCCATTAGTAAAAATAAAATAGATACTAGTTCCTTTTCGAAAATATATTTCAACAACGTTGAAATAAAAACCGTTGATTCTGCAAAAAATCTGGGAATAACATTTGATAGATCACTCTCATGGAATTCTCACATAAATATCACTGTTGGAAAAGTTTATGGTATGTTGCGGTCACTATGGTGCATGCAAAATGTCACTCCACTAAAAATTCGTTTTTTACTTGCGAAAGCGTATCTTGTACCGACGTTGTTGTACGGATGTGAGATTTTCTCCAACTGCGATGCAATTAGCAAACGCAAACTGAATGTAGTTTTTAATAATATAACAAGGTATGTTTTCGGACTAAAGCGCTATGACCACGTCTCTCAGCACGCTAAAAAACTTTATTCGGTCTCTTTTAATAATTTGCTTAACTTTAGAACGCTGTTACTACTGCACAAAATTATTACAAGCAAAGAACCCGTGTACCTTTATGAAAAGCTTGTTTTCTCACGATCTTCCCGTAACAATAATATAAACCAGTTTAGGCATACCTCGCTTACTTCAGAAAGACAATTTTTTGTTCATTCCGTCCGCCTCTGGAACTCTCTCCCAAACAATCTCAGGCAGATAAGCAACGCAACGCAATTTAAAAATGTTCTCCTCAAATATTTTGTACCTTTAGAATAAGTAATTTTTTATATTTTAACGAAAAAAAACAAAAAAACAAAAAAAAAAAAATATATACATATATATATTATTTAGTCAAAGTTTGCTTTGTTATAAAATAATTAATTTAAATTATCAATGTAATCAATGTATCAATGTCAAAATTTTTTATTATAAGTGACTGGCACAGTTAATTTTAAGATTTTGGATCTTGTTTGTGTTCAGGATGTTTCAATAAATAAATAAATAATTATAGGCTAATTTTGGGCCCAAACGCCGAATTTTAGGCTCTTCATTTTTTTAAGAAAAAAGTTAGCTCTGCTAGCTTAAGTTTAAGCTATTTCGATAAAACACATACGGGACGTATATTGAACTAAAGAAAGTAGTCAATAATTATAGGCTATTTAAATGCCCAATCACCAAATAAAAAGCTTTCCATTTAAAAAAAAAATTCTGCTAGGTTAAGCTTAAGCTAGCAGAGAGATTTCGAAAAAAAAAACATTTTGAACTAAAGAAAGTATTCAATAATTATAGGCTAATTATAGGCTATTTAAATGCCCCATCGCCAAAAGAAAAGCTTTTCATTTAAAAAAAAAATGGACCAAGTCAATTTTTTTGAAATAAGGAACTTTGAATAACAACAATTCCAGACGAAAAAAAAAAAAAACAACAACAACTTTACAACAACAAATTTACTACTACTACAACAACAGTAATTTTACATAAAAGTAAGGGTAAGTGGGCGGCCTGAAGCCGCTGCTCAGCATTTAAACCCGTCAGACATCCAACACCGGCTTTGCGGCGGATCAGTCTATAATAAAATATATCCAACAAATAGTTTTGCTAGTCAAATTGCGAGCGCAATTTTTAATAAAAATTTTATTTTTTTTAAATAATAAGTAGCTACTGCGCTTGCGTAATACTGATCCGCGGCCGAAGCCCGCCGCGAAGCCGGTGTTGGATGTCTGACGGGTTTAAATCCTGAGCAGCGGCCGCAGGCCGCCCACTTACCCTTACTTTTATGTAAAATTACTGTTGTTGTAGCAGTAGTAAATTTGTTGTTGTTGTAGTAGTTTTTGTTGTTGTTGTTGTTTTTTTTTTTTCTCTGGAATTGTTGTTATTCGAAGTTCCTAATTTCAAGAAAATTTATGTGGTCCATTTTTTTTTTTAATGAAAAGCTTTTCTTTTGGCGATGGTGCATTTAAATAGCCTATAATTATTGAATACTTTCTTTAGTTCAAAATGTTTTTTTTCGAAATCTCTCTGCTAGTTTAAGCTTAACCTAGCAGAATCTTTTTTTTTTTTTTAATGGAAAGCTTTTTATTTGGTGATTGCGCATTTAAATAGCCTATAATTAGCCTATAATTATTGACTACTTACTTTAGTTCAATATAAGTCCCGAATGTGTTTTATCGAAAAACTTAAGCTAGCAGAGCTAGCCTAAAATTCGGCGTTTGGGCCCAAAATTAGCTTATAATTAGCCTATAATTATGGCATTTTTTTTTCAGCTCTGCCATTTTTGCTCTGCTAGCTTAATTTACCTAAAAGAGGGTATGTCTCCAGGCTTAGAAGTTATGATTTTTTGAAAATTTGAAAAAAAGGTCGGACCACAAAATAGCCCATAACTGGAACATTTCTTAACCCATTTTCATGTTTTGACCATTTTTAGAAAGGTATCAAATCACGCTATGCGCACAAACTAAATTTTCTTGTATTTAACGACAAAAAAGCTATAGCACCTATTATCGACCTTCCAAAATATTTTTCTAGAATAGAAGACAAAACCACCTTTCACATGAATCTAAAATGAACATGGTATCTTTTATGGTATACGAGTAATGATTTTTTGAACATTACAGTACATGCAATAAATAATTCGTATTATGTAGGGGAATGTCGTCAGGGTTGGGCCACTTTTTAACTTTCCTCTGTATCTTTTTTATATATTTGAATACTACCAAATTATTTATTTTATTTAAAAGTGCGGACCTTTATCTGTAACATACCTTTAGGACAACTCGCTGCGATTTCTGAAAAAAGAGTTATTGACGAAACTAAAAAAAAAAGTTGCCAGGGTTGGGCCACCACCAAACATCGAAGAAATATATACTAAAATAGTGTGTAATGAATACGTATGACACTTTTTATTGTTTTTTATTCGATTTTTATCCGATGAGAAATCTCCATAATAACATCAATCTGTATCGCAATTAGGGCATACGTAGTAACTTTTTGTGAGATTGACGCTTCAAGTGCTCGTCTCGCTTGCATTCAATGCATGCGATTGAATTATTTCGATTCAGACTTTTTTAGGCGTTTTCGAAGCACCGCGCATCTGTTGCTATTTACGTAACTCTTCGCGGTTCTCTGGGGAGGTTAAGAACGTGCTTTTCATCGGGCTGCGCCCCCAATTAGATTTCACTGCTGGTCCGGCCGCTTGCAGAGGCCCGACTAATGACAAAATCGTAGAAAGGGTGGACTCATGTGACGAAGAAGTCGAACTCTGAGAATAAGTCGATAGTTCCTCGTGCTTTTCACTCGTTGCTTTCTCGTGGTTGCCCATAGAACTCGCAACTTTTCCGTTCTTGTCAACTCTGGGGGTATCCAAAACTGTAATGTTAATATTATGTGTTCCGCAAACCGATTCAGTGATGTTATTTTACTGATTCTAAATAAAAATTGATGTTGCCCAACCCTGACTACACGAGTGGCCCAACCCTGACGACAAGCGTGTTTTTCGACCGCTAGTATTGCTACATGTGAACAGGTTAGGGAATCTAATTTTCCCTTTGGGAACTTGATAATGGTTCACCCCTTAATGGATATATATACTTAGTTTTTCGGTGACATTGTTCTTTTCCAAGTTTCGAGTAATTTTTCACTGCTATTACAAAATTTTTTGAACTATCGAAAACTACACTAAGGCACAAAAATTTTTACTGACAATCCCTTTGACAAGTAATGCTTAAAAAAGTTTTCTGGCATCGAGAACAATAATTCGACGCTATAACACAGATGGCAGCACGTATCATATACGAGAAATAGCAGTGGCCCAACCCTGAGTTAAGTTTTTTTATAATTTACATCATTTTAAATTCCTCGAAAGATTTTGAAAATGAAATACTCCATACTACAATACGGTTACGGCCTAAGGGAACAAAATTATGAAATTTCTGGGTCCCTGGTATGGCTTTTACATTCTGAAAAGCGTTGGAGAGTTGCGATGCAGTTGCCAATAACGATAAATTTTGTCGGACTTTTCACCATTCAAAAAGTGCCTTAGCACAAGTTATTTGCCTTCGTAAGGTTTCTGCAAACTTGCTCTTGAAGCGTTTCGTTTAAAGGAGCCACCAATACCATGTCATAGCCCCTTTTCGTGAGATGTAGCAAAAACAGTGCCATTCTGCGTCGAAACAAGATTTTTCTCTAAGTTTAAAGTGATGTAAATTACAAAAAAAACTTACATAATACGAAATATTGCATGTACTGAAATGTTCCAAAAATCATTACTCATATACCATTAAAGGTACCATTTTAATTTTAGATTCATGTGAAAGGTGGTTTTTTCGAAAATAAGTACTATAGCGCTTTTAGTTGTTTGGTACTAAAATAGTAGTAAATTAAGTACTTTTTACCATGTACAAGAAAATTTACTTTGTGCGCATAGCGTAATTCAATACCTTTCTAAAAATGGTCCAAACATGAGTTAAAAAATGTTCTAGTTATGGGCCATTTTGTGGTCAGACCTTTTTTTCAAATTTTAAAAAAATCGTAACTTCAAAGCCTCGAGACATACCCTCTTTTTCATATGAGACTTTTTTTTCTTTCCAAAAAACATGTTTGGAAGGTAAAAAAGGTGTACCTGGGCACGTTTTTTGTAGTTTAGCACTAAAATAGTAGTAAATTTAGTACTTATTATCAACTACGACAAAATTTTATTTTGAGCTTATAGCCTTATAGCCTAATACCTTTCCAAAACAGGTCTAAACATGAAAAGAAGAAATGGCCAAGTTATTGACAATTTTTTGAGGAGAGTTTGTCACAATTTTCCGATTTTTCCACTTTTTGCACCCCTCCACAAGCCACAAAAAAAAATCGCAAACATTTTTTTTTTTTGCCATTTCTCAAAGTTTAGGTATAAAACGAAACCATGTACCAAATTTCAGCGAAATCGGAAGGGGTGTGGCAGATCTTGTTACGCTAGGCATGGAATGGCTGTATAAATAAATGGATAATTAATGCACATCTCAATGCTCTTGATGATTTACAACTAAAATATTATGAACTGCGTACTTTAGTGGTATTATTTCCGAAAAAAAAAAATGCTAGTTGCTTTCAAAATTTTCTATACAAATTTTCTAATATTTTTATTATAGGATTTTAAATAAATTTGTATAGAAATTTTTGAAAGGCAGTTAGGAAACTTGCAATAAATTGATAACTACCAGCAACTACCAATTTTTTTTTTTTCGGAAATAATACTACTAAAGTACGCAGTTCAAAATATTTTAGTTGTAAATAATCAAGAGCGTTGAGATGTGCATTAATTATCCATTTATTTATAATTTCTTGTAAATTTACAACAAAATAATAATTTTTTTGCAATAATATATTTTGTTTATTAAAGTATTTATATACTATTTGCGACCACAAAACTCAACCGTAACTATCTTTTATCAAAAACTGCATACAATTACCTTTTCAATGATCTCAACAAATCTAAAATCAGTGGAAATAGCTGGACATACGATATCATCGAAAAGGAATGCAATGAATTCAAGAGTTTTTTGCTGACATTTTAAGCAACCACTCACTGATTATTTCAAATACAGTGTATCAAGAATGTCTTTTCACATTGAATATAAATTCATATTTTCAACTTATTAAGCAAAAAAAAATACTTCTTACAATTTTTCCAAACTTTTTTCATGAATAATAGTTGCTTAACATATTTAAAAGGATTCGTAAAAAAATTTGCAAATTCAATGCAAAATAAAGAAAAAAATCAACAAAAACAAATAATACTCGATTTTGTCAAGAATGTCTTTTCACAAATAAAAAGTGTTCAGTTTAATAATTTAATGAAAAGTGAAAAATAATATACAGAGATATGGCATAAAAGTATGTGAACGTTTAAATGAATCTTAGATTGATAAGGTCGAATACAAACAAGTTATTCAATTAACAACACCTTCCCTGAAAATCTTAATTAAGAAAAACAATTATTCATTAGCACAATTAACTTACATTAAAATACTACTCGAGGCCAAATTTGCTCGAAAAATGATGAAGTTTCTGTACTGAAACAGCTTTCGTGAAAATATCGGCGACCATCTCATTTGTTGGCAGATACTTCAGAATAACTTCCTTACTCTCAATTTTCTCCCGAATAAACTTTGCTTTGAGATCTACATGTTTCGTTCGCGAAGAGTATGAGTTGTTTATTTTATTTTCACAGCATAAGACCATAGTTTTTGTATTGCCAACTATCAGCTCGTGCTCAAGTTTTTTTTTAACCACACGGATTCTTGTATCGCTGCCACCACTGACATATATTCTGCTTCAATTGATGATAAAGCAATGATTTTCTGTTCCTTCGTTATGTTGGAACAAGAAAACGTATCCCGTCGTTGAGCGTCTATCACAGTCTGCATCACAAAAACCAGTCCATTCACCATTGTCTGCATTTCTATAGACAATACCCTAGTCGATGCTTCCTTTTAGATATCCCATGATGCGTTTTACCACCTTCCAGTGAGCCAGTTCTCTGTTAAGATATGCGCTCACAGCATCCATTTGATGTACGTGCATACCGTGCTTGACAGCTAGAGCCAACAGAAATCTTATTGACTCGTACTTTATTACAGGTGCTAACGTTTCGTTGTAGTCTATGCCTTCTCTTTGACCAAAACCTGTAGCCACCAATCTGGCTTTGCGACGAATAAGAACACCATCAGCGTTGCACTTGGTTTTGAAAACCCATTTTGAGCTTATGGCTTTTTTTCCTTCGGAGAGTTCAGTCAGGATCCATGTTGCGTTCGAATCTAACGAATCCATCTCACTCTAGTTAATTTGTTTTAAGCCGGATGCACTTATGTAGCATATCGTTAGAAAGTACAATATATTGTATCTACTTTGATAAAAATAACCAATTTTTTTCTGCAGATTTTATGTGAATTATAGTGATTTTTCAAATATTAAAAAAAAACATATCTAAAATTGATAATTCGCGGTTTAAAATAGGGTGCCACATGTTTGAAAAATAGCTTTTTTTCGAAAAAGTTACGCTGAGATTTCCCCATACATATGTTATAATTCATATATTATATATCCAGGAAATTTAATTTGTTTCAAGTTGCATTATAGATACGTTCCTCAATGGTTTGCGCGCTTCACAAACAGCTATGTCTTTCTGCGGAAGTTCATGACGGGCACCTTGCATTCCCTCTTCTGTTCTGAATTGAAGCCAAAGTCCGGCAAGCGATAAGTGCAAGAAAAATTTACTTTCTAATCGGTTATACAATTGCGGAAGAGAATGATTCGGTAGAAGGTGAACATGAACAATCTTCAAATAGTTCGGACATGGATTGGAATAATGATTGCCAAGACGATTATGCTAGCAGTAGTCCAAAATCGCAAAATCTCGAACGAGTATCTGAACAAACATTCGATGAAGAGGCATGCAAGATATTTTTACAGGAAAGGTGAGCCAATTGATTTATTTAAATTTTTACCTATTTAATTTGTTATATTAAAGCAAAATAAAATATAATTCGCAAATTTTTTTCAGGCTTCATCTCTCGGTTCGCATTGTAACAATTAAAAAATTGAATTCAAAGAAAATATGGAAATGTCTCGTGAAAACTTCCATGCGATGATCTTATACGATTTTTGAGGACGTTCGTCTTAACAAGGGTGTATCGATTGATTGGAAAAGGGTTTTGGCGAAGGAAGAATCATCCAAAACCATAGTGTGTGAGTGGTCACAAGAGTCCAAGCGCGGACGTACTTAACTTAAAGACTAACAACCCGAAGATCATCCAAAAACAGAAGATGTGCCAGAATACGTCGATGTTGTGCGAAAACTACTTTAAGAAGATCAACATATGTAAGTCGTACGACCAAAACATGTTCCAATAGAAAAAAGTATAATTAATTTTTCAATGTTCATCTTCATGTATTAGTCTACGACTTCGTCTGATGCGACCAAAATATTTTGCAGATATGTCTGCAATTGTATTTGTTTTCAATCAGGACTGTTCCGTAATCCATGTGGTTTCAATTACTTTGGAAGCTTTTGATGAAAATGGTGAGTCACGCGATAAAAAGTATTAGAATCTCTTTTGAGGAGAATTACAGGTTCTACAAATAATATTGATTTATATACGAGAAAGTAGCCGCTTAGAAAATATTCGATAAAATCGAATTTTTCAACTTTTTGCGAATTTTTATGAAAATTCCCCTAACGGTTATTTTTTTGTAAATTCGAACTTATATTATTTGTAAAACCTGCGATTCTCCCCAATAGAGATTCCAATTCATTTTATCGTTTGACTCACCGTTTTAATCAAAAGCCTCCTAAATAGTAAGTAATTGAAATCACACGGATTTCGGAATAAGCCTGAATTATCTTTAATGTTATCAGTTATTACTTATTAAGATACAAATAAGAAAAAATATTTTTAATAAGTTACTAAAAAAATACAAAGCTATTTTTCGTTTTATTTATTTGAAGATTATTATAAGTTAGGCGTGAATTAGGGCCCAATTGGTTTTGCCTAAGCAGAACGTTAAAGTCAAGTGCGAAATCCCAACGATGGCCTTGTTTCGTAAGCCTCAAGTTTTCTTAAATACGAATGCCTACCTAATTAGGCCGGCATTAGGCATTCCTTATTGGAAAGATATGAGAAACTCCGTTACATCCGATATGAGGGCCTTGTTAGGCTCCCGCGTTTGGCCCTAACGTTCTGATTATGCAAAACCAATGGGGCCCTAATTGTCACCGCACAAAGTTTTATAGTCGGGCTCCTGTTGACCAAGATCAAATGAAAAATGGCAGTTGTATTCTAGATTATGGAAATGAATCTTTTGAATTGCTCCTACTAAATTTACAGATGAAAAATTTAATTAAATTAAATTAAATTTCGGATCCTGACGTGATAGAAAGAACGAAGTACCTACAGGTTCATAATAAGAGGATCTCAGTCCACCATAAAATGCAATAAAAAAGCATTTACTTACTTCGACTGAAATTATGGGCTTTCGGTTGTATCTTTTCGAATGTTTTGGTGTAATACGTGTTGTAGCATTACATTGAAATTTATTAGAAATATTCAGCAAGTGGTTGCTTAACATTTTAGCAAATACTCATGAATTCCTGGGATTTTGTACTTTTAAGAGTTTCGATGATATCGTATGTCCAGCTATTTCCACTGATTTTAGACTTTTTGAGCTCATTGAAAAGGTAATTGTATGCAGTTTTTGATAAAAGATAGTTATGATTGAGTTTTGTGGTAGCAAATAGTATATATGGCAATGTCCATCTCAATTTTTTCGAAATTTGCAGTTGGGTTCTCAGATTTTTATAAAAATTCACAGAGCTGCCCTAAGTGCTCAGTATTTTTTGCAAGTTATGGGCAGGGAACTTAAATTTTTTTTCTAAGTCCCGCCATTTTGTCAAAAATAAATTTTAAAATTTTTGTTTTCGGATTCTTGTAGCATTTTAAACGTTATTTTAATTTTCGTTTTTAAAAATCTTAAAAGTTGATTATCTCCAAATATCATTTTATTTTTTTCTTAAATTTTTTTTACAGAAAGGTGGATGAAAAAAAAAACTAGTAAGGGTGTAAATTTTGGCCTGGCCAAAAAATAAATACCCTACACTGCAGTATTTTGAAAAGTTTGCTTATATGGGAGGTGCCACGCCCTCTTGTCCGAGTACACCCAGTTTTTGTTCAGAGCTTGCATTTATAGTTTTTAGTGTCAGAGTGAAATTTAGTTGGATTATCTCAAAAAACTCTTTCAGTATAGCATTTTGAATCTTTTGCTTATATGGGAGGTGCCACGCCCCCTTGTCTGATTTCACCCAATTTTTGCTGAGAGCTTTCATTTATAATTCTTAGTGTCTGAGTCAAATTTGGTTCGAATATCTCAAAAAACGCTTTCAGTATAGCGTTTTGAAGCTTTTGCTTATATGGGAGGTGCCACGCCCTCTTGTCCGAATTCGCTCAAATTTTTATCAGAGCTTGCACTTACAATTCGTAGTACTTATATGTATTGTGGTTGCATTGTCGTGAAAAATACTCCTAAAATTGCATTTTGAATATAATTTTTGTATGGGCGGTAGGCGTGTCCGTTGACCGATTTTGCTCATTTTCAATCCCCCGAGCTAACTTCGACGACGAAGGCAGTGTACCAAATTTCATTGAATTATCTTGCTCAGTTTTCCCAAAAAGTGTATTTCAATACACAGCCAGCCACCCAGCCAGCCAGCCAGCCAGCCAGCCAGCCAGCCAGTCAGCCACCCAGCCAGCCAACCAGCCAGACAGACGGACATGGCTATATCGACTCAGGAGGTGACGCTGATCAAGAATATATATACTTTTCTATACCTGCCACGCCTCCTTCTCTGCGTTACAAACGGAAGGACAAAGTGAATATACCCTGGGTGTAGGGAATAACTAGTAAGGGTGTTACCTTTGGCCTGGCCAAACATTAAATACCCTACACAGCAGTATTTTGAAAATTTTGCTAATATGGGAGGTGCCACGCCCTCCGAATCCACCCAGTTTTTTCTCAGAGTTTGCGTTTATAGTTCTTAGTATTTAAGTGAAATTTGGTTGGATTATCTGAAAAAATGTTTTCAGAATAGCGTTTTGAAGCTTTTGCTTATATGGGAGGAGCCACGCCCTCTTGTCTGATTTTATCCAGTTTTTGCTTAAAGCTTGCATTTATAGTTTTTAGTGTCCCAGTCAAATCTAGTTTGATTATCTCAAAAAACGCTTTCAGTACATCGTTTTAAAGCTTTTGCTTATATAAGAGGTGCCACGCCCTCATGTCCGAATTCGACCAGTTTTTTTTCAGAGCTTACGCTGACAATTCGTAGTATTTAAGTGTATTTTGGTTGCATTGTTGTGAAAAATACTCCAAAATTTGCATTTTGAAGATATTTTTTGTATGGGCGGTAGGCGTGTCCGTTGACCGATTTCGCTCATTTTCAATCCCCCGAGCTAACTTTGACGATGGAGGCTGTGTACTAAATTTCATTGAATTATCTTGCTTAGTTTTCCCAAAAAATGTATTTCCACACACAGCCGTTACCCAGCCAGCCAGCCAGACAGACGGACATGGCTATATCGATTCAGGAGGTGACGCTGATCAAGAATATATATACTTTCCCATATCTGCCACGCCTCCTTCTCTGCGCTACAAACGGAAGGACAAAGTGAATATACCCTGGGTGAATGGTATAAAAACATTTTGTAGAAGACTTGTTTTGCGCTAAATGGCTGTGAGAGCTACGGGAACTTTTTTCTAAAGAGTCACATGACAATTTTTTAACTTTATTTTGTGCGTTGATTTACACCCACTAGATGGCCAAAAAAAATTTCTAAGTAGAAGGATATAACTTCCATTGCTTAGAAAATAACTTATATTTCCTATATAAATTATGAGTATAAGTATTGACGAAATGAAGGCACGGCGTGCCTAAACCCGTTTTAAATCGAACGTCGTAGCACATCAAATTTTTTTTCTAGATTCTGTTTACCTATCATTCAAATGATGTATAAAAAAATTTTCGCTCGTGACTCCTCGACTAAATTTTGAGATAATCCCTTTCCAATTGGGCCATTTTACGAAATAAAAAAAAAAATTTTTTGTAACTACAATAAACAAAAATCAAAACAAACACATTTGATGTGTTTTGCAATGCTTAACGCGAATTCGCCCTCAGAATTGCTCTATCGTGTATAGTTTTTGAGATATTCTAATCTAAAAACCAAAAAAAGTTGTTTTTTGCCATTTTTTTAAGCTATATAACTATTTAAAATATCATTTATTGGTTAAATCTGGTTAAAGTAATTGAAAGCTCCAATCTTTTTCTTTAAAACCTAATTTAAATTATGTTTAACATATTCATGCTTCTAAGAGATATCGTTGACCGAAATATTGGCAAGGGGTCTGCACAAGACATCTTGAAACAAAGTGTACTTTTTTTTACACCCACATTTTACACCGAACTGATGCATTTGATCCAAAAAATTCAAGATTCAAATCATCGTGTACACTGATTTCATTTTGACACTATTTACATTGTCTTGTTTTATCAGTGTGAAAAATAAACTTGGTTCTAAAAAATACATCAGTGGACTCTATTTTATAAAAACAAATACTTCAGGTCACTGTAAAATGTGCGAGTAGAGAAACCACAATAAAATTTATGATATGGTAACACTTGCAGAATTGTAGTAGCTTTCATACATTTTTGCGACAGAGAGAGAGAGAGTAAACAAAAAAAGAGGCACAAGAAGAGAGCGATAAACTACTCTTATCACACCATTAGCATTTAGTAGTGTCCACTACTACTACAGTATGCAACTAAAATAACTGAAACAAATTAAACAAGACAAATTAGCACAGTATTTGTTTATTTTCTTTCAAATTATAGTTCTGTCAAGACATTAACACACGACACTGAACTGGAGCATTTGATAAATAAAAAACGGCTACAAAATATAACGTATCTTAAAACGAAATATCTTAAAACGCAAACAAGACGTCTTGTGCAGACCCCTAATATTGGCAAATTGATTTTTAAGATTTTTCAAAACATTGCCGTCATTTCGTCAATATTTATGATTTATATCGGAAATCTTGTTTTTTTTATTCCACTTATTTTACAAGCAATGGAAGTTATATCCTTCTACTTTGATTGTTTATTTTTTTTTGGCTACTTAGTGGGTGTAAATCAAAGCACAAAATAAAGTTAAAAAAATTGTCACGTGACTTTCGAAAAAAAAAATCGCGTAGCTCTAACAGCCATTTAGCGCAAAACAAGTCTTCTACAAAATGTTTGTTTTTCATCCACCTTTCTGTAAAAAAAAATAAAAAAATTACTGATTTTGAAATAGTCAACTTTTACGATTTTTCAAAAAATGGCCGCCATTTTGTAAATAAAAAAATTGCATTGATTTTTCGCAAAAACACTACTTGGACTCTCTGAAGTTCCATGCCCATAACTTGCAAAAATACTGAGCACTTAGGACAGCTTTGTGAATTTTTATAAAAATCTGAGAAACCAACTGCAAATTTCGAAAAATTGAGATCATGTCATGTTAACAAAAAAACAAAAATGTACCAATTTAGGAAGATGCATTTGAAAAATTGATTGGAGAGGTAGATTAAGGCTCATTATGTAGAAAATCTATATTTAATACAAGAAGGAATGGGAGAAAAGCACATTCTATGATTTTGAAATTTTTTGTGATTTTTAAATTGTTTGTGATTTTAAAATTTTTTCCGTACTTCCAAGTGTTCTCGTATGCATAGCATCTTTCCTTCAAATTTCATGAGCAATTTTGACTCTGGCACTACAATGTATGCAAAGAAAATTCAAAAAAAGGTTCTACTGTAAAATTTATTTTTTGACGGTTAAGTCTTTTTGGCGGTTAAGGGTCGATATAGTTACACTAGTTTTGTCATTTTTTTTTTTTAGACGGGTATTAAATTTTGATCTTTGAATTGTTTTATTGTTATGATAATTACCGCTATTCTGGTAAAATTTCCTTCATAAACTACAATCATTAAACTGACGGTTTTCAGTATATCGCTGACGTTTAACGATTCTAAAGAATCTCAATTTATGTTTTCAAAATATTCCCCAGTTCACACTGAAAGTGTGTTATAAATTGTTAACCATAATTTTTGTATGCAAAAATTACAAAACTAATATTTTTAAAATTGTAATTTTAAGTCAGTGGGTAATCAATCATTAAAGTTAGTTTTTATTTCCGTACTTTTATTCAACCTAATTGATGAAGCCTCCATTCCGACTAAATTGATGGGGTTGCATCAAATTGAACTATGTATACTATGGATGAGTACGCGGAATGTGGACGAAGCAGTTAAAAATCATATTTAAAAAAGTCTTTTCAGTTGCACCGAAATTTAAGAAAACGTCGCGCGAAACTCGTGTAGCGTTCTTATTTTTAGGCCTCGTTTTCAGTTATATTAAATGGAGTTCCATTAAATTAAACTTAACTATGGAAAAGCTCACAAAATTAAGTTATGAACACTGTTTAAAAATTTATCATTCGTTCACTTTCTAATAACTGACGTAAATTAAAAAGGAAAGAATTCAATTTTTTTTATAAAATTTTCAATAAAAAAATTTAAATGTTCGGACAGACAAAGGATAAAGGTAAAACCTGAATAGTGCAGGCAAATTAGGTAAACACAGGTATTCATTTCTAATTTTGTTGAACATGCACCGATTTTGATCCAACAGGGCTCATTTTGTTCGTAATAAAATTTAAAACAAAACCAACACATTAGTTTTTTCCGCCCTTTCCCCAAAATTTCTTTAGTCCCCCGTGAACCCTCAAAATCGGATAAATTCAATCAAACTGTTCTAAAATGCTTCAAAATGGAAAGTTATGCTATTCACGGAGCTCTCTAGATTGCTGAATCCAAATATGATGTTGGAAAATGAATAAACTCAAAATGGCGCCCGGAAAACTGCGTACATACCCATTTTAAGCACCAAAAATGGGAAAAAATCGTTACAGGGGGTTTTAGCCTAGAAGTCTCGTTACAATGAATGAATTTATACGGTCGGTGTGGGATATTGTTTTTTATACTATAAAAAGTAAAGTTTACCAAACATTTTTTTGTGTTTATGATTTGTTTATTATTTAAGCAATAACTATAAAAAGTTAATACAACTCAAAATTAAAAATATTTGGAACAATTTGCAAACCATTTTTTCTAAACTAATTTGAGGTCGCTGAACACGAAAAACCAAATTATTTTTTTTTTCTTGCAGCTGTTCCCGAGTTATTCGTTAATTTATATTTTCGAGGTTATAGCTTCATATGCATCAATATATTTCTATGACGCCAAGTCCGATCAATTTTATTTTTCCACGTTTACAAAGAGTGACTAATGGCGCTTCTAACAAGTATACAAATGATTATGCTTCGAACAAAATTGACTGAGTTATAGCAGAAAAAAGTTTGAAATTTCACAAATTTTTGAAATTTTTCACATCAACTTCAAATGAAACATTTGGTTTTTGGCATATAATTTTTTTAAATACTTGTTTTTCATATAATTGCAAACATTTTAAGCCTTTGTTAAGCAAAATCGAATGAAATTTCCAAAAGATATTAAGGTTTTAGTGCAATGAGGAAGATGTGAGAATTTTCGAAATGTTCGGCCTGAGTCAACAGATCCAATTTTTCAGCCTCCAGATAGGACACCCTACACTTATTAAACACTTTAAAGATCTTTTAAGTAATTTCTAATCATTCTCTGTAGAAGAACATTGCGGATTGTATCAAAAATATTAATTTTTGAAAGAAATCGAAATTTCCCTATTGCACTAAAACCCTAATATCTTTTGGAAATTTTATTTGATTTTGCTCAATATAAGCTTTAAATGTTTGCAATTATATGTGCCATTTAATAATATTACTAAAAAACAAGTAATAAAAAAAATTATATGCCAAAAACCAATTATTTCATTTGAAGTTGATGTGAAAAATTTGAAAAATTTGTGAAATTTCAAACTTTTTCCTGCTATACCTCAGTCAATTTTGTTCAAAGCATAATCATTGGTATACTTGTTAGAAGCGCCATTAATCACTCTTTGTAAACGTGGAAAAATAAAATTGATCGGACTTGGCGTCATAGAAATATATTGATGCATATGAAGCTATAACCTCGAAAATATAAATTAACGAATAACTCGGGAACAGCTGCAAGGAAAAAAAAAATAATTGGGTTTTTCGTGTTCAGCGACCTCAAATTAGTTTAGAAAAAATGGTTTGCAAATTGTTCCAAATATTTTTAATTTTGAGTTGTATTAACTTTTTATAGTTATTGCTTAAATAATAAACAAATCATAAACACAAAAAAATTTTTGGTAAACTTTACTTTTTATAGTATAAAAAACAATATCCCACACCGACCGTATAAATTCATTCATTGTAACGAGACTTCTAGGCTAAAACCCCCTGTAACGATTTTTTCCCATTTTTGGTGCTTAAAATGGGTATGTACGCAGTTTTCCGGGCGCCATTTTGAGTTTTTTCATTTTCCAACATCATACATATTTGGATTCAGCAATCTAGAGAGCCCCGTGAATAGCATAACTTTCCATTTTGAAGCATTTTAGAACAGTTTGATTGAATTTATCCGATTTTGAGGGTTCACGGGGGACTAAAGAAATTTTGGGGAAAGGGCGGAAAAAACTAATGTGTTGGTTTTGTTTTAAATTTTATTACGAACAAAATGAGCTCTGTTGGATCAAAATCGGTGCATGTTCAACAAAATTATAAATGAATACCTAATTTGCCTGCACTAGAACTAATGGAGCTAAATTTTGCCAAACTTACAAATTAATTCTCAATGACCCCTTAAGCCAATTTCTTCAACGAAATTTAAATTTTACTTTTTCTAAAATTTCTTAAAACTGAAATCATTGAGTTACATTAAACACAATTTCAAATTTCTCTTTATATACACTAACATTCTTATTTGTATATATAGTACATGTATTTTTATAATCAGGCCTAACGCTGATGGTCCGGGAGCCGGCAATACTAAAATTGCCGTCATCGCGGATTCTGAAATTTTTAATGAAAAATGGTAGTTTACACTAAGACGAATAAGAAAAGCTTGATCGGCGTGGTTATAGCCTGGCAAAAATGTTTTTAAATGATTTTTGAATTATTAAATTTTCGGAATGTTTTGCCGTCACACAGTGCGTTGAGCCCATACAAGCAATGGTCAGAAATAGAAGGAGTTGTTAGATATCGATGAAATTTGGTATAATAAGTAATTTGGGGTCGCTGAGCTCAAAAATGATCTCAGATTTCTTGTAAACTTTATAGTTTTGCCAAAAACCAGGTATTTAGGACGATTTTCTTAAGCTCCATATATAACGATGATGAAAAGGTAATGTTTAATGTTAACAAATGAAATATACGTAGTTGCAATAAAGTTTTTTTTGTACTTTTGAGACCATTTGTGTTAATAAAAACAAAAAAAAATTTTCAACATAAATTTTAAATTTCATGCAAATTTCTCATTTTAAGCATTTTTAAAAAAAAGAAAAAACATATTTGTAGGACGAAGTAGGAAAAGTTATTTGCAGTTCTTGATTATATAGAATCCGTACTAGTAGATTAAAAAAAAAAACGGCACTTAATTTTATAAGATTTGTTTTTTTTTTTATTCGAAATTTGTCAATTTCTGAAGTTTTTCATTTGATAATATCATGTATTAAAATCACTACAATATATATCAAACTATATATTTTCGAAAATTTTTTAGTTTTATTTATTTACTTAAATATTATTTATAATAAAAAACTTTACTTCGCTTTGTTTAATCAAAAGACAAATTTTTGATAATTATTTGCTTAAGAGAACCCAAAACGAAGTTAATAAAACATGATTTTTTTTGAAAAATATCTCAACTTTGAAGTGTCACAGCATAGCCAAAACTGAGTTTTTCCCCTAAATATTTTGTTTTTATTTTATTGATACAATTACCTGTCGATTGATACCAATATTATTAGGTTTCGAGTCACAAAAAATTTTGATTTTTGCCCACTAGCCAACGCAGTGTGCGTCATCGCGGATTTTGATCAATCTTATATTAATCGATGCTAAATTTCATAACTATTCAGAAAAAATCCGGCCGACCAAATTTTTCTTGCCGAGAATAACCGGCAGACCTATTTTAATGGTGCTACACGGAGTTTATGGACAGCCCCTAAGGTATCTGAATTCCGTACAAATTTAATTTAGTCATTATCATAGAGTCAGTTTCGCGATTTCTCTTGAAAAGTGAACATCTTGGTGTTAACTCTCTGGACTCGTCTAAAAAATTGTTCTAAATAAAACACAAAATCCATTTTTGATTTATTACTATTGTAACAATAGTCACAAAACTCAATTAGTTATCTAATATAAGCATTTACAAATTAAAACTATTAAAATATTAAAAAATAAGTAACAAAATAAAACAAAAAATAGTGACCGTACGCCTCGTGTATTTGTAAGTCACCCTACAGTTGGCTGTAATAAAAACTTAATCATGCCTGAACCGCCTGATCGTGACAGACGAAATCAACCTGTCCAACCTCTACTTGAAAGAGACAATTCAAAATCATTGAAAACAACTTCTCCTGGCCCTAAATACCTAGTAATGACTCGAAAAGACAGTAATGATACTATGACCAACGTTTCACCATTCCTCATAAAAAAAGTCATTGATAATGTTTGCAGCGGTGAAGTCGATACCTGTAAAAAACTTCGTAATGGCAGTATTCTTATTAAGACAACCAATCTTGCTCAAGCTACAAAACTTATTAAACTAACTGGAATTACACAAAACATAAAAGTCGATATATCTGAGCATAACACTCTTAATACTTCCAAGGGGGTTATATACAGTAATGATCTTAGAGGAATTCCAGAAGATGAATTATTACTAGAGCTTCAACGCCAAAAACATCTCTGAAGTTAAAAAAATAACCAAAAAGGAAAACGATCAGATTAAAGAAACAGGATTGATTGTTTTAACATTCTCAGTTCCAAATCTTCCAAATCAAATAAATGTAGGGTACCAAAAAGTTAATGTTCGCCCTTATATTCCTCTCCCCTTAAGATGCAAAACTTGCTTTCGTCTTGGTCACATCACAAGATTTTGCGAGAGCAAAATTCAAATGTGTGCTAATTGCGGCAATGTAAACACGTGAATACCGAGCTCAAAGAAGAATGCGACAAAGAAAAAACATGCATAAACTGCAAAGAAAATGATATTCCTAATAGCAACCACAGCTCAGTTGATAAAAAGTGCCCAATTTTTATTAAACATAAAGAACTTCAAGCAATAAGAACTCTACAGAAAACAGATTCAAGAACAGCAATAAAAATCTACAATGAGCGTCACCAACACGACAATACAACTTATTCTTCTACTCTACGTTCAGCTAATAATTACAGCAATGACATGTTTTCCTCTCCCGTTCAATCTAATGACAAAACTTTACAAGACCAACATCAACATACCAACACCAACAGTAAATCCCAAAAATCAACAAACAGCAGCTCGCCGAGCACTCTCGTGAACGAACCTCAACGCTCCAATTCGGACATCTCTCTTCAATGCCAAAAAATAACTGACACCAAATTGAAGATCCTACCTAAGAATATTTCAAACCGCCTTAAATCACAGCTGAAAGCAAAAGCCAGATCAAACAATAAGCCTGGTATCTCTTCTGCATCCAACATAAATCCTTTTGTAGACAACGATGACCACGAAGAACTCGATTTTGAAATGGATACTTAGATCTATTCTAAGCATATTATTTACAATACGTAATGCTATTTTAAAAGTATTTTCACTAGTATACATTTTCATAAGTATAAACATATCTATATCTATATCTATATACATGATAAAATATGTCACTTAATTTACTTCAGTGGAATATCAAAGGTTATATTAATAATTATGAACACTTGCAGATCCTAATTAAATCCCATAACCCTAAAATCATAACACTACAAGAAACTCACCTTCATTCCAACTATAATATCCCCATACCAATAAATTACCAACTATATAATCTCAATTCTTCTCAAAACTCATATGGCGGTGTTGCTTTGCTCATCCACAACTCCCTTCAACATAATATAATTAGTCTCAGCAATGATTTCGACTCAATTGCTGCAATAGTCTACTCCAAAATAAAATTTATTATTTTCTCTTCTTATATTCCACCAAAAAAGAAATTTAGTACCCAAAACCTAAAAAATGTTTTTGATAACACTCTCCCGTGTTTAGTTACGGGTGATTTCAATGGCTGGCACCGCAAATGGGGCTCTCCAAACAACAGTCGTAGAGGTAATATTCTCTCAAAATTTTTAGATCTATCTAACTTCATTATACTCAACGACGGATCGCCAACTCATTTTAGTACCCACCACTCTTTCACGCACATTGATTTGTCTTTTTGCTCACCAACTCTCGCTCCTCAATCCAAATGGAATATAGTTGATGATCTCTCTGGAAGCGATCACTTCCCCATTGCAATTACTCTTTTCACAACAAACAGTACTTACATAAAATCAAGGCCCAAATTTATCACTCCAAACGCAAACTGGAATAAGTTTCAAAACCTAACAGACAAATTCAATGAGATCGTAATACCGAGCAATAATATCAATAAAGAAACAGCCAATATACATAGAATTATTATACAAAGTGCAAATGAGGCTATACCTCAAAATCATTCAAAATATCGGAACCGACATGTACCTTGGTGGAACAAAAAGTTGGATGACTTAAAACGTGACAAAAATAGGTTATGGCACATTTTAAAAAAAAACATTTCGCTACAGAATATTTTGAACTATAAAAAGTCCTACTCTTTGTTCAGGCGCGAATTAAAAATTTGTAAAAGGGAATCAATCCAAAAGTTTACATCTGATATTAACCCTAAAACTCCTTCCCTCAAAATATGGTCCAACATTAGACAATTTTGTGGTCTTAACTCTTCTCCTAATATTCATTCAATTAAATCTCCTAACTCAAATCTTCACCTTATTACTGACAAAACTACAATAACAGAAGAATTTTGCAAATACTGGTCCGAAGCATCAGCAGACATAAACTTTCCAAGACTCTTTCGAGAAAAAAAGGAATCATCTTTATCCAACCTCCCATCATTTACCCACAATAAAAATGCACTGCTCATAGAAAAAGACATAAGTCTCCTAGAATTAACAATAGCGCTAAATAACCTTAAAGGAAAAACTCCTGGAGCTGACAGGATCTCGTATCCTATGTTAAAAAATATGTCTTTCTCCACCAAACAAAGACTGTTAAACCTCTACAATAATATATTTAATAATTTCATTCCCCAAGCATTTAAAGTTAGTACCATAATACCTATTCACAAACCTGGCTCGGACAAAACAGCATTAGATTCCTACAGACCTATCTCCCTCAATCCCTGCTCCTCAAAAGTTTTAGACAAGATTATTTCTAATCGATTATAGTGGTTTGTCACATCTGGCAAATTGATCAATAGTCGGCAAATGGGCTTCAAGAAAGGTAAATCCGTAACGGACTCTCTAATTTACTTAGACTACCAGATTACTGACTGCTTATCAAAGAAAAACCATTTATCTGTAATATCTCTGGACTTCGCTAAAGCTTTTGAGAAAATTGGTGTACACAATTATCAACCAACTGGTTGAATAGAGACTTGGTCCCAAAATAATAAATTATGTCTTAAACTTTATGACTAAAAGAGAAATTAAGATTCGTGTTAGTACACATCATTCTAAAACTCGCCCTCTATTCAATGGAATACCTCAAGGTTCACCTATTTCAGTCATTCTTTTTCTTATTGCCTTCAATAAACTCAGCAATATTATTTCATCTCACAAACAGTTTGACTTTTGCGCTTATGCAGACGATTTTCACATCATACGCAGACTTAACAAATCTAAAAATATTACACTTGATATAAGTGCGCTTGTAAGTGACATTTTGTCTTGGTGTAACTATTCTGGTGCCAAACTATCGGCTTCGAAATGCAAACACCTGCATATTTGTAGGAAAAAAGAGTGCTCTTGCGTCATTCAGTCGCATAATTTTACAATAGATAATGTCGATAAACTCAAAATACTGGGTGTAATCATTAATAAAAGATATAGGTGGAATAATCACATTGATGATTTACACTTAAAATTATCAACCAAGCTTAATGTAGTAAAATGCTTATCAAACCACAAATTCAACTGCAGTTCTTACACACTGATTTCGGTCGTTAATGCTCTAATTGTATCAAAAATCGACTACGGGTTATTTCTTTATGGTTATAGTCCCAAATCGACTCTAAAAAAATTAAAAACTATGCTCTACTCTTCACTGCGGATGGCATTAGGAGCCTTCAAGACAACTCCAATTAATAATATCCTTTTTGAATCGAACACAAAAACCATAGAAAACAGAAGAGATTACATTACCACCAAAATTTGCCTGACATTACTCTCAAGCTCTGATACTTCTTTAGCACCAATAATTTGTAAAATATCGACATCAAAACCCCCAAAGGTCAACTCAGTAATACACAGATGCATTTCACTATGTAATCAGTTAGAATTGCCATATAAACCACTAAAACTAAAACAATCTACCGTTCCTTCTTGGCTTTTCAATCCCGTAATACTTAACACATCCCTCCGTAAACTTCCAAAAGTATCTACTGCTCCTCTAACATACCAACAGTTGTTTTTAGAAATTCAAAATAAGCTTAATAACTACACAATGATCTATACAGATGGCTCAAAAGATGATAACTCCACTAGCTACAGTATAACAACATCAAACACCATAATTAAAATTGGACTCATTCCACATTACTTTACCATATTTTCTGCAGAAATAATCGCAATTTTCGAAGCAATTACATATTTCTCAACAAAGGCAGGAAAATACGCTATATGTTCTGACTCTTTATCTTCTATTGACGCTATATCTAATCCCGAAAACAATAGTTTCTATCCTAAATCTATCAAAAACTTACTAATAGACCTATTTAATAAAATAGTACTAGTATGGGTTCCTGGCCATGTCCAAATACTCGGCAACGAATTCGCTGATCAAGCTGCAAAATTGGCAACAAAATCTCCACTGCTAAATTCACCAAATTGGAACGCAAAAGATATAAAAAATTACTCAAAATCAATCTTAAATGAAAACCAGGGGCGGCTATGGCCGCTTACTTCCAAATGGTATCAATATATCAATAAAAATAAGATAAATATAAATCAATTTTTAAAATTTCATCACTGCGACTTGAATAGGCCCTATTTAGTTAAGTATGAACGCCTAAGACTAGGCCATACTTGTTTAACTCACTTGCATTACATAGATAAAAACCGTTCCCCCTACTGTCCTCACTGCAACTCTTCAACACAAATTACTATAGCCCACCTATTATCCGAGTGTCCCTATTTTAGAATGAACAGAAACCAAATCTTCACTAACAATGATCCTTTATTTCATCTCACCCACCCCAGTATAACATCTATTCAAAAGGTTATATTTTTCTTAAAACCCTGTAACCTGTTTCACTTAATTTAACAAATATGTATACAACAATAACCATTTTAATTTAATTTCATATTAGCCTAATATTTAAAATTTTTACATTTAAAGATTCTCTTTAATATCAATGTTTGTAAATATGATAACTTGTAAATATATCCTGTAATTTACGTTAGCTGAAGGCCATCGTTGCCATTGCTTTCTTACATTATCTTATAGTTTTGTAATTATAAGTTAATTAATAAATAAATAAATAATCATAGAGTTGCAACACATTTATTTCAATGGAAGATATCGTCAATTGTAAACTATCCAATATTTTTTCTTGTATTTTATAGATCGTCATCTGTATTCATTAGAAGACAAAAATTTCTACAAACTTTAAAAGAAGTTGAGTTCAATTGGAAACTTTATTTTATAAAAACCCAATAATATAATTTTTATAATATTACTTACTTTTTAATCATTTTTGAATAAGAAGTAAATTTTTATGTAAAAAATATTAATATGTTTAATTTTGTTTTTGCATTTTTTCAGAAGGGGCGGCAAGCTTGTAAGAACTTGAAAAAGGGGGTGCGACCAAAAACGGTTGAGAACCACCGTTGTTAGGCATTTATATTCAATATTACGAGATATGTATGACCAAATTAAATTTAAAGTTTAGAGCGGTGCCACGCCTCTTCATGAGTACCTACAAAGTCAAAGTCTATTTCATTCTTTAGTCTATGCTAATGCTCATCATTTTGCAAAGTTTCACTAAAATCGGGACAGTCGTTCTTGAGAAAAAACATGGCAACAGTTTTTTCATGCACAATTTTAGGTCGTTTAAGAAAAGAAGATATCTCAGTTACCATACAAGACAGCAATTCTATAGTCAGATTCAGATTGAGCATCGCCAAAAACATTGAAAATAACAATTTTTGTTGTTGTTTGTTGTAATTTTATTTCTTATTTTTTTTTATCTTTTCATAAGTTTCTTAAATATTGTTTAAAAAATTAAATAATTCCGATACAACTCGAAAAGGTTTCTGATTTTAAATAAAATAAAAAAACAAAATTTAAAAAAAAAAAACGTCAAAATCGGACCTGTTCATGAGGACTTCCTGTTTTAGGCCTTTATTGACTCCACTAAATCCTTTTCAACCCTATACAACAAATACACTCCTAGAAAGATCTTACAATTAGATAAAAATTTTCCGTACGGTTTTCTCTAAAACGCTACGGTGACCCAAGAAATTTTTTTTCTAAAATAAATCAGAAAATCAGTTTTAACCCTATAACCCCTCAGGAGTACATTTTAGACCCCTCAGGTGCATTTTTTTGTTAGTCTAGGCCTCCTTTATCACCACGCAGAAGCTTCGTAACCTTATTCGATTCACCCCATATAATATATACGTACAAGTTATGACAAACAAAATAAAAACTAGTAAGGGTGGTATCTTTCTATTCTATTCTCGTAATAAGAACAAATTGCTTATATGGGAGGTGCCACGCCCTCTAGTACTACTTCGCCTACATTTTACTCAGAGTTTGCAATTAATGTCCTTAGTGTTTGAGTGAAATTGGGATGGGTTTTCTCAAAAAACGTTTTCAGTGTATCATTTTGAAACTTTTGCTTATATGGGAGGTGCCACGACCTCTTTTCCGAGTTAACCTAGATTTTGCGTAGAGCTTGCATTTATTGTTCTGAGTGTTTGAGTGAAATTTAATTGGGCTTTCTCAAAAAACGCTTTCTGTATAGCATTTTGAAACTTTTGTTTATATCGGAGATGCCACGCCCTCTAGTCCTACTTCGCCTACATTTTACTCAGAGTTTGCAATTAATGTTCTTAGTGTTTGAGTGAAAATTGGATGGGTTTTCTCAAAAAACGCTTTCAGTATAGCATTTTGAAACTTTTGCTTATATGATTTTTAATGGGTAGATACGTTGCCCATTGAGGTCCTGTGAAACTTATTTTTTTAAAATTCCCTCGGCTTTGTCCGGGATAGTAAAAATCTTAATAATTCGGGAACCATTAACCCGATTTGAATGATTTTTTCCATGAGTCCGGTAAGTGATTTTTTTTTTTCAATGCGTAGATATTTTACGCAGTAGTACGTTAGATACGTTGCCCATTGAGGTCCTGTGAAACTTCTTTTTTCAAAATTCCCTCGGCTTTGTCCGGGATAGTAAAAATCTTAATAACTCGGGAAGCATTAACCCGATTTGAATGATTTTTTCCATGGGTAGATATGTTGTCCGGTGAGAGATTTTTTTTTCAATGCGTAGATATGTTACCCAGTGAGGTTTTGTAGCATTTGTTTTTTTCAAAGTTCTCTCGGCTTCGTGCGGGATATTAAAAATTCTTAATATCTCGGGAACCAATAACCTGATTTGAGTAATTTTTTTTTTTGCGTGGTTAAATTTATTGTCTAGTAGAGGAGAAGGGGGAGGTTCCGACACCCTAACAAGAAAGTCCTTATATCTTCCAAATGCAATTGTGCATGTTATTTTGAATACACATAAACTATGCAAAAATTAGATATGTTCGCTATTTTCCCACTTTTGGGGAGGCTTCGTCAGTCATATAAATTCTTGATTCCCTTGATTTTTTGATATCTTTAACCTCTTGAATGTAGATGGTAGAAGACGAATTGCTTCCGGTGATACAATGGGAGAACGAAAATCATGGATGTCGTCTTCAATCGGGGTCATATACAGAAAATCATTCGGATCAGGAAGGTCAGAGGCTTGTACGAGTTCGAGACATGATTCAGGCTGATTCTATATCCATTTGTACATCGGCATTAGTACCGAACTTCATATCTTGTGAAAAATCAGATTCGTGGAAAATAATTAAATTATAGGGTAAGGAAGGTAAATATGGACTACGTGGGTAATATGGACCACACGGTTATTTTCCACTGCATACATAGGATTAACAATTATTCATATTCAAACTTAACGCTAATACCTAAAGCTTATAATAGTGCGATTTCAGCGTTCGGTGAAGTCGCATGTTTCTGTAAAGTTGTTTTTTCTAAAAAAAAGGCCAGTGATAATTTTTTTTCTAGTCTGTATATTTTATTATTTCACTTTAAAGACATCGCCTTTTTAAATAAACGGTTAATTATATAAAGTGAGTGAATACTATTTATTGGGTGCTATTCTTGATTCCGTCGGAAAGCATTTTCCGCGCGGAAGCAAATTTTGCTATTATTGATTCCGAAAAGTAGATACATCCGTCATCACTGTTCCGCAAAATAGATAAATTTGGCATTATTGGGTGCTATTCTTGATTCCGTCGGAAAGCATTTTCCGCGCGGAAGCAAATTTTGCTATTATTGATTCCGAAAATTAGATACATCTGTCATCACTGTTCCGCAAAACAGATAAATTTGGTATTATTGTTTCCGCAAATAGTTTGACAAATTTAACAACCCTGACATCGAAGTGACGTTCATTTTTGTGTATTCTTGATTCCGACGGATAGATATATTTCAGTTGTTTCTTGCCCCGAAATTTTTGTGACGGAACGACAATAAAAAGTTAAAAATGCATGGTTTTTTGATAATTTTGCTCTTTTTATTGATAAAGAAATTAAGCTCAATATTATATATCAATTTTAAACGATTTATTACTACACAATAGTCGGTTTAATTAAAAATTACAAAATTTATTTTTAAAATAAAACTCAAAATTCATAAAACAATACATTTAATTTTATTAAATAAAGGAAACAATTCGTCTTTATTTTGATTAGATATCTCATATAGAAGAAGTCACTTTCACATCCAACCCTCGCTGCGGTGATCAAACGATGAAATGGAAAAAATAAATTATCAACACTTTTTTACAAAAAACAACTTTGGAGAAACACGCGTCTTCACCGAACTCTAAAATGTATAGATAATTAATTTTTAAATCGCACTAAAAAAGCTATTTTATTCACATGATATTTACAAAAAATTATCAAAGATTCATAGTTTTCCTTTGTTGACACTTCTAATTTTTTTTATCCTTTGTCATCTGTCAAAATGTTCTTATTTCAGGGTTTCCAATATTCTCGTTCGATATTCCTCTACCGTCGGAATCAATAATAGTAGTTTTCATACCGAACGATATTTCTTTCCGCGAAAATTTCCTTATCGAACGGAATCAATAATAGCACCCATTGTTTCCGCAAATAATTTGACAAATTTAACAACCCTGACATCAAAGTGACGTTCATTTTTGTGTATTCTTGATTCCGACGGATAGATATATTTCAGTATTTTGCTTCCGCGAAATTTTTGTGACGGAACGACAGTAAAAAGTTAAAAATGTATGCTTTTTTGTTAATTTTGCTGTTTTTATTGATAGGGAAAGGAAGCTAAATATTAAATATAAATTTTAAACACTTAACTACTATACAATAGTCGGTTAAATAAAAAATTACAAAATTTATTTTTAAAATAAAACTCAAAATTCATAAAACAAAACATTTTATTTTATTAAATAAAGGAAACAATTCATCTTTATTCTGATTAGATATACAACACATATAGAAGAAGTCACTTTCACATCCAACCCTCGCTGCGGTGATCAAACGGTGAAATGTTATCACTTGAAAAAAATAATGATCGACACATTTTTACAAAAAACAACTTTAAAGAAACACGCGTCTTCACCGAACTCTAAAATTCATAGATAATTAATCCTTAAATCGCACTGAAAAAGCTATTTTATACACATGATATTTACAAAAAAATATCAATATTCTTTGTTGACACTTCTAATTTTTTTTATCCTTTGTCATCTGTCAAAATGTTAGAGATGTTCTTATTTCAGGGTTCCCAATATTCTCGTTCGATATTCCTCTTCCGTCGGAATCAAGAATAGTAGTTTTCATATCGAACGATATTTCTTTCCGCGAAAATTTCCTTATCGAACGGAATCATCCATTATTTATGAGCACAAATTAGTTCATTAACCACAAGAGTTTTTGATAAAAAAAACCATTTATTTCACCAACACGTGCTGTGGGTAATATAGACCACCAAAGAAAAAAGCCTCAAAAACAAATGTATTTATCATCTTCTTCAGGTGGAGAATCTAGCTGCAGTTTTCATGATGAGTCTGATGGTCATTATTTGTAATTTGAAAACTCCAAATGAAAAGAAGATGAAAAATTCATATAATGTAATACAGAAGATCACCGTGGCGAATTCTGGTTTTAATGTGTAATATGACGTTCTTGGAGTCATGAAAAATGTGCCAGATATGGAAGTAACATTTTTATATGGAACTTCTGTACCTGCACTTTTTTTATCTTCATTTTGAGTATTTTCAGTTTTTAGACTTTTTCTCCTTATCCTGATGAGATATTTATCTAAAAGTGAGTCAAAAGAAAGGTGAATTGATTCCTTTAATGAATGACATAAAATTAATTATTTTGTTTTATGTTTTTTGAGTTTTATTTAAAAAAGAAAGATTGGTGGTCCATATTTCCCTCCCTTACCCTATGTATAAATTTCAGTTGTCGAATCCTCCCATTTACACTTGACGAATCCTCCCTTATCCACTTGTTTCCAAATTTCCAAAATTTCGCAGTTATCTTTTGTTTATTTTGCAAACCTTAAATGTAGTATTAACAATAATAATATCTTTAAGTATCTGCTCAAATAAACATGGAAATTTTATAATAAATTAACCGAGTATCACACAAAAAGCAACAAGCAATTATTGCATCAACTTGCTATAATAACACAAAGTCACGACTAGCTACGCACACTAGCCAAATTGCGCAGAGAAATTTTTATGACAACTGCGTACCATTGCACGGTGCTCTTGAACAGTCGATAGGTTTTTTGGCTATGTTGGAGAAAATCTGTGAATGGGGTTCCATTTGTATTAGTTTAGTGGTCTGGAATATGCAAACCCCGAAATCGTAGCTGATCATCCCCGCGAAATATCGCAAAAATATATATCCCATATAAAAAAAAAAAAATCGGAAAAAAAACGCAACAAACAAATATAAAAATAGTTATATTCAATGTATTTTGCAATGCTGAATCTGAATCCGGCCTTTAAATTGCTATATCTTATACGGTTTTTGAGATATCTAAGCCTAAACAAGGAAAAAAGACCGTTTTTGCTATATTTCGAAGCTATATTACTAGAATATAGAAAGTTCGATACATTATCTGAAAGCTCGAATCATTTTCCTTAAAATCGCATTAAAATTATGTCAAAAGCTTAATTTTTCTCTGAAATATCGTAGACTGAAATAATGACAAAACACGTTTTTTGCACTTTTTTAACTTTTTAGGTTAGGATATCTCCGAGAAAAATAAAGATATCGACATTATTTGAATTAGGTTTAGAAGATTGATTAAAGCTTTCCATTTCTGCATCAGAATTTACGGATATGCGTCCTGTTATATAGCTCCAAAACACAACAATAAAACATAGCGTCGGCTTTTTTTCCTTGTTTAGGCTAAGATATCTCAAAAACCGTATAAGATACAGAAATTCTAAGGCCGGATTCGGATTCAGCATTGCAAAGTTCATTAAAAATAACTATTTTTATATTTGTTTGTTGCGTTTTTTTTTTCTGAATTTTTTTTATTTTATATGGGATATGTATTTTTGCGATATTTCGCGGGGATGATCAGCTACAATTTCGGGGTTTGCATTTTTCAGACCACTAAACTAATACAAATGAAACCCCATTCACAGATTTTCTCCACATATTCAAAAAACCTATCGACTGTTCAAGAGCACCGTGATTGGGAGTAAGAATTTTTGTATTACACGCTGGAGTTAGTGTGAATAAAAATCGTAAAATTTGGCACTGACAAAGCCTCCCATGTGTCGAAAGCTCCCCCTTCTACCCTATATTGTACATTTTTTCGAAGTTCCTTCGGCAACGTCCGGGATATTAAAAAATCAAAATAAATCATACCCCCTTACTTAACTTTCGAGACGTTTCAAGGTTGCAATGCTTTTCTTGAAGATAAATTTTATGGATTCACTCAAATCGGACAAATGGTTCCCGAGTTATTAAGGTTTCCCGAGGGAATTTCGAAAAATTTATTTTACAGAATCCAACCGGACAACATATGTTTCCATAAAAAAAATCATTAAAATCGGGTTAACGGTTCCCGAGTCATTAAGATTTTTACTATTCTGGAGGGAATTTTGAAAAAATTAGTTTCACAGGACCTCAATGGAAAAAATCATTCGAATCGGGTTAATGGTTCCCGAGTTATAAATGATTTTACTATCCCGGACAAAGCCGAGATAAACGAAGAATTGAAGGAAGAATATAAAGAAAGAGTTGATGGAAGAAATTAAGAAATAGTTTGAGGAAGAAATGAAGAAGAAATAAAGGAAGAATTAAAAAAGGATAATGGATTTAAACAATACAGGTAAACAAAAATAAATTGAAAATAAAAATCGCTGTTGTATTTGCGTGAACAAACGTTTCGCAATTTATTAAATTCAGACCAGATTGAACAATATAGACTATGTTGTCAATGCGATGATTAAATTCGGATTGCAATTGATTAAATTCAAAATGTATTAAACAACATACATAGAATGTATTGTTAATGCGATGATTGAATTCGGGTCGCAATTGATTAAATTTAGTAACTGTACAGATAGAGCAATGATTAAATTCGGTTCGAATTTGATTGAATTCAGAAAATTCATCAAATTGCTAATGCTATGATTAAATTCAATTACAATTCAGCCATTCCATGCCTTAAAAAAAAAGATAAATGATCTTCCACACCCCTTCCGATTTCGTCGAAATTTGGTACATGGTTTCGTTTCATGCCTAAGCTTTGAAAAATGACAAAAGTGCAAAAAGTGGAAAAATCGGTAAAATGTGACAAACTCTCCTGAAATAATTGTCAATAACTTGGCCATTTTTTATCCGATTTTCATGTTTAGACCTGGCTCTAAGTCAAAAATTAAATTTTTCGTAGTTTATAAAAAGTACAAAATTTACTACCATTTTCGTACTAAACTGCAAAAAACATGCCCAGGTACACAATTTACCTTCCAAAATATATGTTCTTTCATATGAAAAGGAGGGAAAATTGTTGTCTCAAGGCTTAGAAGTTATGATTTTTTGAAAATTTGAAAAAAGGTCTGACCACAAAATGGCCCATAACTTTTTTTTGTATATGATAAAAATTACTCAATTTACTACTATTTTAGTAATACACGACAAAAAAAGCTATAGCACCTATTTTCGACCTTCCAAAATATTAGATTAGGAGAGAAAACCACCTTTTACATGAATTTACGATGAAAGATACCATGTTCATTTTAAATAGATGTGAAAGGTGGTTTTTGCCTCCTAATCTAGAAAAATCTTTTGGAAGGTCGAAAATAGGTGCTATAGCGTTTTTTGTCATTTAGTACTAAAATAGTAGTAAATTTAGAACTTTTATCAAATACGAAATGGCCAAGTTATTGACAATTATTTGAGAAGAGTTTGTCACATTTTACCGATTTTTCCACTTTTTGCACACCTCCACAAGCCACAAAAAAATTTTTTTTTGCCATTTCTTAAAGTTTAGGCATGGAACAAAACCATGTCATTTCTCAAAGTTAAGGCATGAAACAAAACCATGTACCAAATTTCAGCGAAATCGGAAGGTTTAAATTTATTGAATGATTAAATTTAGAAGAGAATAAAATAAAGTTGATTAAATTTTTTTCTATAATTTCAGATAAAGCAATACAATTATTTAATTCAATTTGAAATAAACAGGGTTATGAATAAATGAAACGCTAATCTAATATGAAATACAACGTCATTAAGCGAATGACGATTGTTGCCCAGCAAAAGGCAAAAAATGTTTGAAGTGTGGTGGGAAAATCACTTTGCACGGAAATGTATGACCAGAAGCGTTCAGAAGCGCAAGAACAAAGAACATGATGATGACGTCACGTTAAATCTGCAACCGAGGTGCCCGTAAAATATAAACGTGATACTGAATCGGTTCAGATGGTTTCGGTTTGAAGACTCAAAGTTGCAATGACTACGACGATATATTTAGCATTGGCACAAACGGTGATTCGAATAAAATTCTGTGACAGATTGGTGGTGTCGATGCCAAAGCAGTTATTGATTCCGGATCAAAATACAATGTGATTGATCGAAAAACATGGATTGGTCTGAAAAAGAACAATATTTGCACGATCAGTCGCCAGAAGGAAACGAATAAGACGTTTACGACCTTCGGTGGAAAAATGTTGAAACTAATAGGCGTTTTCAAAGATAAGATTAAAATAGCCGAGGGAAGCACTATTGCTGATTTCTATGTTGTCAACGAAAGAGAATAACTGTTATTGGGTGTGATACAGCTACATATTTTGAAAATCGGAATTGAAATCAATAAAGTCGCTGAACGAGCCAATGATCGAAAATTCGGAAAAACTAATGGTATCATGGATCACATCCCATTAAAAGAAAATGTAACACCAATTGTACAACCGTGTAAAATTATCAAGTGTAATCAGATGTTTAAAAAAAAAAAAGTATCTGTACCTAAAGTAGTATTGTAGCATTCATAAATTTGTCAATCAAAATTTGATATTGAATATAAAAATGAAATAAACTTTATTTGATATTGAGCAAGCAAACAAGACACACGTCTTTTATACAATATTAAACCAATAAGCTCCCATTTTTATATATTTATATTTTTTGTATGGGCGGTAGGCGTGTCCATTAGACTTATCGTTAAAATTAAAAATTAAAAAACCTTGCTCCAAGGTGCTAAAAAGCTTCCTATTGGTGTAAGTATCAAGCATTAAAATGTTGGTTCCGATCGGAAAATATTTGACCGTGCCGCAAGGCCGTTGAAGGTAGAAAAACGCTATTTATATGGAAAAATAGGTCTTTAATCGCAAGAATCAGTCTTATCTTTGAAACTATTTGACATAAGTGATTGAGATTTGGTATTTATATGAACAATTTTGAGTAATTTGCATTGAATAAAAAAATGGGCGATACCACGCCCTCTCGACCCGAAATTCTAAAAAAAATCAAATTTGTCATATGTCTGAAACTATTTGACACATATGATCAAGATTTGATTTCAGGTAAAGTGAAGCGAACAGGATATGGCACTGCAAAAATGTTAAACCAATTTAAGGTACTTAGTTGATATGGAAGCAGTATTTTTTTCTGTTCTTATTTTGGTCTCCTAGGTATAAACACCAAGCAAAAAAAATTTGATCCGGAACGTATTTGACCGTGTCCACAGGCCCTTTAAGGTCGGGAAAACGCTATTTATATGTAAATAAGGAAATAATCAATCCTATCTTTGAAACTATTTAACATAGGAGGATGAGATTTAGTACATATATGAAAAATTCTTAATTTAATAGTATCCAATAAAAAAGGGCAGCGCCACGCTCCCTCCACCCTTGGCCCTGGGAGCAAGGTTTTTTTCATTTTTAATTTATAACGTATGATAGGACTAGTGTCCATTGACCGATTTTGCTCATTTTCAATCCCTTGAGCTATTTATTACGGCAAAGCCAATGTACCAAATTCCATCGAATTGTCTAGCTTAGTTTTTCCGTAAAAAATATTTCCACAGCCAGCCGGACAGACGGAAATGGCTATATCGACTCAGGAGCTGACGGTGATCAAGAACATATATACTTTTCTATGCTTGCCACGCCTCCTGCTCTGCGTTACAAACGGAAGGACAAAGTGCATATACCCTGGGTGGTGTAGTGTATAAAAATTGAAAAATAGTCAAGAATGCAATTCAGTCATTTTTCATTAAATTTTATATAACTTTTCATAAATAGTACATATCTCATTTTCTTCATACATATACAGACTATGGTATTAGGAAACAAAATGATTTTTAAATTTTTTTTTTCTTGTATAAATAAATTTGCAGTTGATTTAGACTTTTTTTAATTTTTTAATATTATTTTTAAGAAATCAACTTATTTCCCGAAACTAACAAACCAATCAAAAAGTGAAGTGAACGTCATTTATAGAAAATTTTATTACCTTTAATTTGACATGTAAGTAGTAGGTTAAAATGTAAATATTGGTTCTTGAGATATTTGTAATTAAGTGCAACCACCTTTTTTTTGGTCCAAAAACCGAAAATGGCCGATATCTCAAAACCACGTGAAAAAAAAAATAATGTAATGTTCGGAACTGAATAATGGTATTCAAATGGAATTTTGGCTGTAAACTAGTGTTACTAAAGGTGTACAAACTTCAATTTTTTGTTTAAAATTTTAATGTTGGAAAAAATACCATTTACTGATCGTAAAAGTGTGCACTCAAATAAATGCCACACCCAAAATTTCAAAAAAAAGTTTCCCTTTCTTCAGTGTACTGAATTGCACACATATTTTAAATTTTTTATTTTTTTGTTCCGATTTCAAGAGTATTCATAGCACGCGTAAATACCTCGAAAGCCTTGAAACCTCGTAAGAGCTGTAAAAATCTGTACAAATTTTGACAGTTTTCGAGGGATTGACACGTTTTACGGAATACTCTAAGAAAAAAGAAAAATATTGGAAATAAATTAAGGCAATTTTTATAAAATTATTAATTTAATTTTAAATATAAATTTTTTACCGTTCTGTCTTTGAAGATGTCTTTAAGGTTATATAGCATATAAAACTTACTTTTTGTGTCGATTTGCACTAAAACATGCACAGCGACAAGAACACATCGATGCATTTGTTCCACTTAACGATTGAACATCGTGTCCCACGTAGCCACTTAGAATAGATCCATTTGCCGTGATAACGTCACCTTCTAGTTTGACAGCCACTTGTAGTGCCTGTAAAAATTCATAGATTTACAATATAAGTAGAATGTTATAAGTTTAGTTTTATTAAGCCAAGTGGCCAAAAATTTCTCAAGTGAGCCACCTAAGTATTTATACATACATACTTAAAAAGTGCTTTCAAAAAATTGATTTTTTCTAGCAACTAGTAAAGATCTTTGAAACTTTTTTTAAACGTTTAGCATAGACCAAAGAATTATATGGTGTTTTTGGACCAACATTTTTCATTTGTTATTAAAAATCCATACTTCAAATAAATAAATAAAAATTTAAGCAACTTCTCTGCCTCTGATAAAATTATTAAAAATATGTGCGCCACCTCCACATACGTAGAAACTGTATTCCCATTCGGGTAATCGATATTGGTTCACAAGTTATTACTAATAACCTATTAACGATATAGTGACTCCGCACAGTGCGGCCAAAACACAAAAAGCTGGCGCCAATTCAAATTTTCAAACAAGCTGTGAAGACTTTTTGTTTTGTTTTTTGTCTTCTTTAATAAGCCAGCAACAAATAAAAGTTTTGCGTGGAATGTAATCGATTTTTTCGGCTGTAATATTTTACTTTTTGTTAATTTTTTATAATTCTTTAAAAGAATTTTAACTTCATATGTGAAAATAAATGTTTTGTGTTTCTAACAATTTTTTAAACGTCACCCTTTTTTACTCAATTTCGAATTTTTTTTTTAATGGAAAAAAATTTATTTATACGGGCACTCCGGGCAGTATTTTTATGTTATTTTCAATTCTGAGAAATCTTAGATAATATTTTCAAAAAAAATAACTACCACATTTTCCCGCTTAGTTTCTTTCATAGCATTTCGTTCATCTACTTTTAGGTGCAAATTACAATTTAGTTCTGTTTTGAAGAAAATCTTATTCACCTGTGCCGTATAGTTTCAGAGATATGACAAATTTGGTTTTTTAGAATAAGGGGGAGCACAGTGGTAAAATCGGCTAATCTAGGTGGACATTTGAGAAAAATTGCATGTTAACTGATCCACGAATGGGCTTTGTATTGTTGTCAGGGATAGTTGAGGAGTTAGAAACAGCATTAAGATGGCAATATTACACTTTAACACTTGTTCAAACGAGTCACTCTTTCCAACGCAACAAGAGGTACTTAGTTTTGTACAAGTGAAGATCGTCGTCAATATAGTTCTGTCGGCTTTTGAAGTGTTTCTTTCTGGATCTAGTTAGTAGAGGTAAGTGGAATATATTCAGCCAATTAACAGATTCTGGAAGGTATTATATAATTGGGATAAATTGATGACAAATTACGCTTCAAGTTATCATAATTTTTAGTTTAAAGTATAACCTCTACAGAGTCTGAAAAAATCTGAATCACTTCCTACTAGTGACCACTAGCTGAGATATTGAGTTCATTATGTTGCCAATATAGTATATATATTAGTGTGTATCGAAAAACGAACACCCAATTCCACACTCAAATTATGAAAGAAGAGAGATAAAAAAATCAGGGAATATAAATTTTTTTACTTTAAAATAAATTCCTAGCTGGCCAAATGGCCATTGTTTATAAAAACCGAGTGATTTTGCTCTGGAGCCTATCTAACGGTAAATTTTTTTCCAAAAAACACCATAGATATCGATTTGGGGTCTAAAATAACTTATGTGTGCACATTTTCAGAGAGATCGTATGACATGCAGGAGCGTCAGCAAAGGAATAAGAAACGATTATCTTCAATGAAACGAATACTTTTTGTACTGGAGCCTATCTAACGGCAGATTTTTTTCCAAAAAACACTACAGATCTCAGTTCGTAGTCGAAAACAACTTATGTATGAAATTTTTCAGAGAGATTGTGTGACGTGCAGGAGTGTCAGCAAAGAAAAAAAGCACTTATTTTCAATCAAACGTTTAATTTTTGTACTAGAGTCCATCTAACGATTCATTTTTTTCAAAAGAAACTTGTGGTACTTGATTCGTCATAAAAAATAAACTATGCACCCAAATTTTAAGATTGGTGGAAGGACGTGTGGGAGTGTCAGCGAAGGATTAAAAAATGGTATACAGCCATTTCATGCCAATCGTAACAAGATCTGGCACACCCCTTCCGATTTCGCTGAAATTTGGTACATGGTTTCGTTTCATGCTTAAACTTTGAGAAATGGCAAAAAAAAATAAATGTTGCGATTTTTTTGTGGCTTGTGGAGGGGTGCAAAAAGTCGAAAAATAGGTAAAATGTAACAAACTCTCCTCAAATAATTACCAATAACTTGGCCATTTCTTAACCGATTTTCATGTTTAGACCTGTTTTGGAAAGGCATTGAATCAGGCTATAAGCCGCGCTGCAATACGATTACGTCCAAAGGGACTTATAGAAAAAATTTGTTTCGACGCACAATGGCACTTTTTAGCTATATCTCACGAAAAAGGGCTATGAGATGGTATTGGTGGCTCCTTCAAACGAAATACTTCAAGAGCAAGTTTACAAAAACCTCACCAAGGCCAAAAAACTGATGCCAGGGCACCTTTCGAATGAGCAAATAGTTAAAAGTCCGACATAATTTATCGATATTGTGCAATTGCTGAATATGAAGCACCTGCATCGCAACTCTCCAACGCTTTTCAAAATGTAAAAGCCATACCAGGGACCCAGAAATTTCATGATTTTGTTCCCTTAGGCCGTAACCGTATTGCGCATTTCATTTTCAAAATCTTTCGAGGAATTCAAAATGATGTAAATTACAAAAAAACCTACATTGTACGAAATATTGCATGTACTGAAATGTTCAAAAAATCAATTCTCCTATACCATTAATGGTACCATCCAAATTTTAGATTCATTTGAAAGGTAATTTTGTCTTCTTTTCTAAAAAAATATTTTGGAAGGTCGAAAATAGATACTAAAGCGTTTTTAGTAGTTTAGTGCTAAAATAGCAAATTTAGTAATTTTTACCAAATACAAAAAACTTTTACTTGTGCGCATAGAATGATTCAATCCCTTTCTAAAAATGGTCCAAACATTAAAATGAGATAAGAAATGTTCCAGCTATGGGCCATTTTCTGATCGGACCTTTTTTTAAATTTCCAAAAAATCATAACTTCTTAGCCTCGAGACATACCAATTTTCTCTCTTTTTTGACTGAAAGATTTTTTTTTTCTTTCCAAAAAAAAATATTTTGTAAGGTAACAAAAGTGTACTCGGGCACGTTTATTGTAGTTTAGTACTAAAATAGTAATAAATGTAGTACTTTTTATCAACTACGAAAAATTTTATTTTGAGCCTATAGCCTTATTCAATGCCTTTCCAAAACAGATCTAAACATGAAAATCGGTTAAGAAATGGCCAAGTTATTGGTAATTATTTGAGGAGAGTTTGTTACATTTTACCTATTTTTCGACTTTTTGCACCCCTCCACAAGCCACAAAAAAAATCGCAATATTTTTTTTTTTTTTGCCATTTCTCAAAGTTTAAGCATGAAACGAAACCATGTACCAAATTTCAGCGAAATCGGAAGGGGTGTGCCAGATCTTGTTACGATTGGCATGAAATGGCTGTATACCATTTTTTAATCCTTCGCTGACACTCCCACACGTCCTTCCACCAATCTTAAAATTTGGGTGCATAGTTTATTTTTTATGACGAATCAAGTACCACAAGTTTCTTTTGTAAAAAATGAATCGTTAGATGGACTCTAGTACAAAAATTAAACGTTTGATTGAATATAAGTGCTTTTTTTTCTTTGCTGACACTCCTGCATGTCATACAATCTCTCTGAAAAATTGCATACATAAGTTGTTTTCGACTACGAACTGAGATCTGTAGTGTTTTTTGGAAAAAAATCTGCCGTTAGATAGGCTCCAGTACAAAAAGTATTCGTTTCATTGAAGATAATCGTTTCTTATTCCTTTGCTGACGCTCCTGCACGTCATACGATCTCTCTGAAAATTTGCACACATAAGTTATTTTAGACCACGAATCGATATCTATGGTGTTTTTTGGAAAAAAATATATATTAGTGTGTATTGAAATATATGGACGAGTTTTAAAACCCAATTCCACACTCAAATTATGAAAGAAGAAAGATAAACAACTCAGGAAATATAAATTTTTTGACTTTAAAATAAATTTCTAGCTGGCCAAATGGCCATTGTTTATAAAAACCGAGTGATTTTGCACTGGAGCCTATCTAACGGTAAATTTTTTTCCAAAAAACACCATAGATCTCAATATGTGGTCTAAAATAACTTATGTGTGCAAATTTTCAGAGAGATCGTAAGACGTGCAGGAGTGTCAGCAAAGGAATAAGAAACGATTATCTTCAATGAAACGAATACTTTTTGTACTGGAGCCTATCTAACGGCAGATTTTTTTACAAAAAACACTACAGATCTCAGCTCGTTGCCCAAAACAACTTATATATGCAATTTTTCAGAGAGATTGTATGACGTGCAGGAGTGTCAGCAAAGAAAAAAAAGCACTTATTTTCAATCAAACGTTTAATTGTTGTACTAGAGTCCATCTAACGGTTCATTTTTTTTCAAAAAAAAACTTGTGGTACTTAATTCATCATGAAAAATAAACTATGCACCCAAATTTTAAGATTGGTGGAACGACGTGTGGGAGTGTCAGCGAAGGATTAAAAAATGGTATACAGCCATTTCATGCCTATCGTAACAGATCTGCCACACCGCTTCCGATTTCGCTGAAATTTGGTACATGGTTTCGTTTCAAGCTTAAATTTTGAGAAATGACAAAAAAAAATTTTGGGATTTTTTTTGTGGCTTGTGGAGGGGTGCAAAAAGTCGAAAAATAGGTAAAATGTAACAAACTCTCCTCAAATAATTACCAAGAACTTGGCCATTTCTTAACCGATTTTCATGTTTGGACCTGTTTTCGAAAGGCATTGAATCAAGCTATAAGCTGAAAATTTTTCGTAGTTGATAAAAAGTACTACACTTATTACTATTTTAGTACTAAGCTACAAAAAACGTGCCCGAGTACACTTTTGTTACCTTACAAAATATTTTTTTTGGAAAGAAGAAAAAAAAAAAATCTTTCAGTCAAGAAAGAGAGAAAATTGGTATGTCTCGAGGCTTCGAAGTTATGATTTTTTGAAAATTTATAAAAAGGTCAGATCAGAAAATGGCCCATAGCTGGAACATTTCTTATCTCATTTTTATGTTTGGACCATTTTTATAGCCTGATTTAATGCCTTTCCAAAACAGGTCCAAACATGAAAATCGGTTAAGAAATGGCCAAGTTATTGGTAATTATTTGAGGGGAGTTTGTTACATTTTACCTATTTTTCGACTTTTTGCACCCCTCCACAAGCCACAAAAAAAATCCCACAATTTTTTTTTTGCCACTTCTCAAAGTTTAAGCTTGAAACGAAACCATGTACCAAATTTCAGCGAAATCGGAAGGAGTGTGGCAGATCTTGTTACGATAGGCAAGAAATGGCTGTATACCATTTTTTAATCCTTCGCTGACATTCCCACACGTCGTTCCACCAATCTTAAAATTTGGGTGCATAGATTATTTTTTATGACGAATCAAGTACCACAAGTTTTTTTTTGAAAAAATTAATCGTTAGGTGGACTCTAGTACAAAAATTAAACGTTTGATTGAAAATAAATGCTTTTTTTCTTTGCTGACACTCCTGCACGCCATACAATCTCTCTGAAAAATTGCATACATAAGTTGTTTTCGACTACGAACTGAGATCTGTAGTGGTTTTTGGAAAAAAATCTGCCTTTAGATAGGCTCCAGTACAAAAAGTATTCGTTTCATTGAAGATAATCGTTTCTTATTCCTTTGCTGACGCTCCTGCACGTCATACGATCTCTCTGAAAATTTGCACACATAAGTTATTTTAGACCACGAATCGATATCTATGGTGTTTTTTGTAAAAAAATTTACCGTTAGATAGGCTCCAGTGCAAAATCACTCGGTTTTTATAAACAATGGCCATTTGGCCAGCTAGGAATTTATTTTAAAGTCAAAAAATTTATATTTCCTGAGTTGTTTATCTTTCTTCTTTCATAATTTGAGTGTGGAATTGGGTGTTCGTTTTTCGATACACACTAATATATATATATTTTTTTGTTGCAAAAATTAAAAAAAAACGATAACACATGCACACATAAAGAAAATGTCGAACGCCAGAGAGTAGACCCCACTACCTTAATGGATCTTTATGTGCTGAAACCAAATATGATGATATAAAATTCTTAATAATCTCACCAAATTACAGGTATGTACCTCACATGTGTCCTAAAATATGGCAATTTCACGAAATGTATATTTACATATGTATATATCGAACATTAACATTAAAATATTTCTGTAATTTTCGATTGCTAAATGGTCCTAAAATGTAACATAAAACTAAATTTTATTAATATGATACTTCTTTAGAAAATAATCAGTGTTTATCATTTCTTGAAAACTTTCAAATAAATTCAAATGTAAACAATACTTTTATAATGCAAATTTTAAATCAAAACATTAAAATTCAATTCTTTGCCGACGTTTACATTTTATCAAATTCATATGAAAAGCTTCGACATATTTAAATTTTTTGAAAAGATTTTAAGAGGAAAATTGTCATTTATTCACAATAACAATTAACAAAAGGAATTTTATTGAAATCCAAAAAATTTAATGTCAACACAAAAAAAAATTTTTAAACATGATTTTTTTCTACACAATTCTATCATTTGCGCAAGCAGGTCACATGTGTACGAGTATATAGCCCCATCCAGCGTTGTCAACTTTAAAATTTAAAAAAGCACTAATTCCGCCAAAAAAAAACGCGTTTTTCCCCGAAAAAACAAAAAACACAAAATTCTAGAACCGCTGGAATCGCACTGACATTAGCTTTAGGTATTGGCGTAAATAAACACAAAAACGGTAAAAAAAACAGTAAAAAAACGTTAAAAAAACGCTAAACAATTAGAGTAACTTAGGGTAATGTGGTTACCTTTTTTCTTTTTCGCCAATTTCTACCAAAGTAATGGTAGAAGTTTAGTTTGGTCAATTAATTAGTATTAGTTATTCTTTTGTTTTCACTATTATATAATTTATAAAATAAAATATTAACTTCTTCAAGCGTGAGGCCAGATAAATTGACAGTATCTAAAAATAGCTGAAAAAGAAAAGTGTTGGGTAATGTGAATCACCCTGTCCATTTCCTAAAGTAGTACCGTTATTCGGATCTTTTGTTGACTAAAAGTCGAAATGTATTATTTTAGATTATAATTGCTATAAAATAGCTGTAAAGGCTTATTACAGAATATTTTTTTGTAAGATAAACCAAATTCGTACTAACAAATGAATAAGACATAAAGAATACCGAATCATACGTAAAATATTGCACCATAGTACTCAAACTCGGGTGTTCCACACATGTAATTAGCTTTGTAAAGTGTAAAAGTAATCAGTGTTAAATAATATGGGGTATGCCACATTACCCGAAAACATCACTTTTTTGAAATTATCATTTAATATATAAAAGCAATGTAAAATCAGACGTGCTTATGCATTTTTTCGTTGAATAATAGCTCCGCAAATGCATTAGAGTTATTTGAATTTTAGAACAGAGTTCTGAGGAAATTATTTAGCTATTCAGTACGTACTAAAAAAGTCATTTTGACCTCACAGCTTATATAAAGAAATTGCACATATGTAAGGAGCATAACAGAAAAGACAAAGAGCGTAAAAATATGTTTTTCGAGCTTTAATATGCACAAGTAACCAGAATTGTTATACATGGGAAATAAAAGAGTGCATCACATTACCCACATAGTCCACATTACCCTAACTTTTCAATCAATCTGCCAATTAAATTTTACCTGGAATAATGTTGCCAAAGCAATTTTAACTGAGAAAATTTTGCAAGTTAACTAAACGTTTATGTTAATTTCCGTCAGTTAAAAAATAAATTCACATTGAGAAAACAATGTATTTCAAGCCTTCCATTAAAGTTTCTGTTAAATTATTAATAGAAAAGTTTTGGAACCGGGTGATTCGCAGATAACTGGGCTTTTTCGAGTTATTAAATTGGCAGATAAAAAATAATATTTTTTTTAATTTTTTTATTTTTTTTTTTACAAAAAGGTGAATGAAATACAAACATTTTGTAGAAGACTTGTTTTGCGCTAAATGGCTGTGAGAGCCACAGGAATTTTTTTTCTAAAAAGTCACGTGACAATTTTTTTAACTTTGTTTTGTGCTTTCATTTACACCCACTAGGCCAAAAAAAAAATTTCAAAGTACAAGTTTATAACTTCCATTACTTAGAAATAGAAACTATACCAAAAAAACCAATATTTCCTATATGAATCATAAAAATAAGTATTGACGAAATGACAGCCATGTTTTGAAAAATCTTAAAAATCAATTTTCACCAGAAGACACAAAAAGTACAGTTGTCTGAGAATCACCCAATAAAGGATTTCTATTGTTACACTGTTCAACACAAAAATCTGAATTTGATCTCTATAACTTTTTTTGACTAATTCAGGGTCGATGATTGGTAATGGTTTTTGCCTTAGATATACATACTTTGGCATCACGTTCTACATGATGACAGAATATCCCAAGAATTTTTTCAGACTTTTAAATGCATTTTTAAAGAAAAGATATGTTAAGACTTTTTTGGGCCAGCAGGCTCGATGATATAACGTTTGAAACATAGTGATGCAGCCCCGTGAAAAGCAAAACGCTTTTTTACTCAAGAGGGAGGCTTCTTACGAAAAAAGTGTACATGGCGTAAAATGCTTAGAATCGTTCAAGGAATACGTGTAATTTTTTTTTTTTTTTTATTTTTTTTAGAAAAAAAAATTTTTTAACGTCATTTTTAATAAATTTTTCAAAAAAAAAAAAAACAAAAAAGAAATAATTGACACTTGTTCTTTGGATGATTCTAAGCATTTTATGCCATGTGCACTTTTTTTGTAAGATGCCTCCCTCTTGAGTAAAAAAGCGTTTTGCCTTTCACGGGGCTGCATCACTATGTTTCAAACGTTATATCATCGAGCCTGCTGGCCCAAAAAAGTCTTAACATATCTTGTCTTGAAGGTTTTTAAGAGCTCTTTTGAATGAGATCTTGTAAATTAAAAAATGTTCATTTCGTTTAAAGCACGATGACTTCTTTCTTTGAAAAACCGTTAAATTTCGCCTTTTTAAAGCAGTTTTTCGTTTTTTAAGAGGTGTAAAATTTTTTTTTGTCAAAAATACAACGTAGGTTTTAAAGTTCATTGAAAAACAAACAAAATGAATGTTTTTAAGTTACTCAAAAACAAATTTTTCAAATTGTTTGCTAAAAAAAAAATAATAAAAATATATATTTGCTTTGAGCCACCTTTAAAATGCATTTAAAAATCTGACAAAATTCATGGGATATTCTGTCATGATGTAGAACGTGATGCCAAAGTATATCTAAGAAATTCGAAAAAAAATTTTTTTTTTAACAGCCCTACTATACATATTTAATACAGTCCTTTACAGCTATTTGCGATACCTCAATTTCAATGACTCATATCTCGGAAAGTAATGAGCCAATTGGAAATTGTTTGAAGAAGGTCAGGGCTATTCAACACCGTTAATAAAAGTGAAAAACACTGTTTTCTGGATGCACGCCATTTGTCTGAAAATAGCGTTTTCTGCACTTTAAATCAAGAATAACTTAGACCTCAGACGTGATAGGAAAAAAGCGTTGCCAGATTACGAATCAGCAACCCGGAATTGGTCAAAAAAATTTATCGAGATCATCTTTAAAATCATTTTTCTCTAAATGAACAGTTTTTCCGTCTCTTGAAAAATTTTGCATCATGTAACATATGGGGTTTTAATACTCATCGATTTTGAAATGTGTTCATATAATTCCACTTACCTGCATTGCTTGTGCTTCATCTCTTCTTTCATCTTCTGTATTCATTGTGACAAATCTAAGAACTAGCAAATTAAGCGAGGCAGCGACAATAGCTAATCCGAATAATATGAATATTAATGCAAACATCACATATTCCGGCTTTTTATTGAGCGCATTATCTTTTTGCAAAGCCACCATATCTCCAAAACCTGAAATTAAGAATATGTTATTGACCAACATTTAATTCAAGATAAACGTTTTAAGTAAAAATGTTAAGTCTTTTAAAAAAAGAAAATATTGTTTAAATGAAAACCCTATGTAACGCTGTAGCGCAAAATATATCGAATCGATTTTAATAATTTGAAAACATTTTACATGTGCTAAGGAACAAACTTACATACCTATTTTTTTGGTTTTTAAAAGATAAACCTTCTTTATTTTTAGTATGACGTTGTTGAAAAAAAAAAAAAATAAAATTCAATGCTAGCATAAAAATGATCGTTTGCCTTTGGGCAAAAATTCCTCAAATGCGCTATCTAAGAAATTAAACGTAAATAAAATTTTCAAAAAAACGATTTTAAGTAGCAACTAGTGAAGATTTTGTAAAAAAAAATTTTTCCAAGATATTTCACAACTGTCCCCACGTGTTTTAAATAAAAATTGCTTCTACCCAAAATATTTTTTCGGGAAAATGTGTAGAATGACTCTAGGATGAAACGTATATAGCCCTTTTTTCAAAGTGAACGGCACTTTTTTAAACAAAGGTAAAAAAATCCATTTTTTAGCCAGCGGCTCTGTTCTAAAACCAAAGAAAAAGTTTGACTAAAACGGATACAAAAAATTAGTATGCAGAAAGTTTTTTGCTTATTCATTTCATTTATTTAATTAATCACACATAATGTACTGTAAAACATTTGATCAATAAATCAATAAATTAGGTAGGTACTAAGTTTATCTCTTCAGCTTAGAGCTGGTGCTGGGATATTATATTTTATTGTCCAAACTTATATTTTATATTTGAATTGAATGTAAAAGCGTTTCGGGTGCATTTGAACAGAACTTTAAATAATATTACTTGGCAACACTCAATATTTTAACAATTCGAGTACCATATTTTGACACTTAGAGATCTAAGGTATTACGTCACAAACAAAATGCAACGCTGCACTCAAAACGTTTCAGAATAGCTTTCATTTTTATTTCATTTGCACGATAATTTTATTCTTGTTCCGGCTTTCAAACGAGTAGGCTCGCAGCCAAAAATGCTTTGTTCGACCGCTTTCCAAAATTCAATTTTAGTTTTTTTTATACTTTACCCTTAAAAACCCACTGGTTCCGTCAGGAACCAACCAACTAAAATTTCATTAAACAATTTTTTTTTAAACTTCCCGCTGTAACTTCAAAAATGCATGTTGATCCAAGAGCCAGCGTTTGCGTCCATAGCCGCTTGAAGCCAACTTAATTTGCCAGCTGTATATTGTCATATAATCATCTCACAATATGATTATATGTGACTACTTCCATCCCACTGTATGAAATATAATATTTATGTTGCTGTTCATATATTAATGAACGCAAACCATATCAGCGGAAATGCTGATATGTATTTATTTTTCATGCAAACCTATTGTACATTTATTGTAGCTTAAGTTTTATTATGAAAGAAATAAAGTTCAGTTTCAAAGAAGAAACCCACCAAATGTGTTATCGTGTTATTGGCGCAGTCGGAAACTTTTAACAAATGCTCTAGTGACTGTAAATGATTGTGGAAAATCAATAAATAAAACAAATAAAATAAATATCTAATTGTGATTAAACCAAGAGTTAAATTAAAACTTTAACAAATGCTCTAGTGACTGTAAATGATTGTGGAAAATCAATAAATAAAACAAATAAAATAAATATCTAATTGTGATTAAACCAAGAGTTAAATTAAAACTTTAACAAATGCTCTAGTGACTGTAAATGATTGTGGAAAATCAATAAGTTGAAAATTTTGGTGAGAAAGTGAAAAAATTATTCACAAATTGTTACAAAGTGCGAAGTTGCAACTGGTCAGCCGAGAATCTTCAATAGTATAGTGTCTGTACTGCTGCACCCATCATCTCCCATTTCCAACTTGATGAGGTCAACAGTGGAATTTAATAAAACAACTGAACCATAGAGAAAAGGTTTCACTCCGGGAAACCCAGCACCCCTGTACGATAGGAACAGGGTCAGCATCCAAACAGTAAGCAACAAAGAAGCAGAAAGGCAAGGGATTATACCAACACCTAACTCATCGATTAGCAATTGCGTGAACTTCTATTACAACAAGTTTTCTTCAGTTTGATTAAACGCAACAAAGACAACAAGAAAGACAAGATTGAATATGTTTGTAAATGTAGTAGTAAGTTGATTTATATTTTATTATTGTTTATTAAGTGTTCTATCAAAACTCGTTTAAAGTAAAACAAATTCACATATTGTGCCATCAAGTCTCTCCAATTATTGAGTGCTCTATTAAATATTTTTTTTTTAATTACCCTAGTTGTCCAAATCTTTTTCTTTTCTTTTTTTTATCCATCTATTTTAACGTATTGCATAATGGACGCTAACACTATACAACAGATGAACCTATTGATCAATTGTATTGGTCACGTTAAAGAATTTGACGGTTCAAATTCGAGTTCATTACCAGATTTTATTCAACAGATAGAAAATATATTACCAGCATTTGATCATTTTGACGTTTCGTCTAAAGTTATTCTATTAGGATTTATCAAAGGCAAATGTACAGGAAAATGTATTGATGCTTTACATAGTGAGCCATCACAAACATGGGTGCAAATTAAAGATATTCTAAAAAAAAATTTCGGGGAAAAACAAACCGTTGTAGAATTAATGGACAAGCTAAAGACAACAACACTGAACGGAACTATAGAAAATTACTTTTACGTAATTCAAAAACTTGTGAACAGAATAATAAACAGGAAAATGACACATAATGAAGACGATTACTCAGTTGACGAAATTAATAGGATAGCTTTGCAGGTTTTTCGAAATCACCTACCAGAACCAACCAGGACGATGATTATCACAAGAGAACCAAACACTTTGTCAGCAGCCATCAAAATAATTATTGAGGCTCGACATCAAGGATACACGCAATATGGTCCACCCCAACACAGACCAACTAACACACAGTATACACGAACAAATTTTAGCGATAACTACAATAATCGCGCTAAAAACCAATATTACAATTATAACAAACAAAGCAACTAAAATGACAACAATTATAACAAGAAACAGGGTGACACATACAATCAACAAGGACAAGGGAAAAAATTATGGCAGGCAGAGAAACTATGACAACACAAGTTCTAATTTTAGAAGACAATATAACACTAAAGACAATCAAAATGAAAGCGTTTCACGAAATACACGACGTACTAATGATCATCAAAATACACGAAATGATAACCAAAGCGCACAATCCAAACCATAGCTGCCCGTCTAGAGTAAAATTAAAAAAATTTGGCACTCGCATAAAAAGTCGTGGCCCCCATGTAAAATTAATAAAAAAGAAAACATAAATTTTTTAAAATTATTGAAAACAACAACCAGCAAAAATTTTTAAATTAACAGTTACTTGTGCGAGAGTTTTTTTTCGCAAATCTAAAAACCCTGAAAGTTCATAAATTGATCAAATTTGTTGTTGCCATTGTGTGTTGTTTTTTTCTTTTCGATATGAACCCTTGCGTTTTGTTGCAACAACAAAACACACAGTCCTGTGTGGACGAAAAAGCAACAACAAAACACAGTCTTGTGCGGTCGCAAAAAACAACAACAAAATTTACGCATATGTTGTTGCTGGTGGTCGATCGCAATTCTTCAAAATTTCGCATATACCGTTACTTGTGTGTGCGGTTTTCATTTTCAATAATTAAATTTTGCTGTGGCACGTGAGATCAAGTGTTTTTCAAATAATGGCACTTTGCGATGGCACGCGTGGGCGGCTATGATCCAAACGTTCAAACGAACCAATGGACATAAATAACGCTAATGCAAATTTTCAGCCAACTGGGGAAAATTACCCTATATCGTAATTGAAGCAAAAAAAGAACCTCTCCGTTTTATTATAGACACAGGGGCAGAATTTAGTTTAATTAATAAGGGGCTTTGCCATCCAAAATTTCAAAGCAAAACTAACGCAACTATAAGAGCATTAGGAGAAATTTTCACTACAAGTGTTATCTGCACGTTTCCAATTTTTAAAGAATTTAACTTACCCAACTATAATTGTAAATTTTTAGAATTTAATCTCCAAAAAGATTTTCATGGTTTAATTGGTAACAATATTCTAAAAGATATAGATTGTGTTATTGATTATCCTCAGAGAAAACTAAAAACAAGACATTCGGAAATACCACTTTACTTATCTAAAGAGGAAGATGTTTACCAACAATTAGCATATAAAGAAAATCCCATATTAAATATCGAAACTTCTTTAAACGTTCTTGATTCTATTAAAACTGATCACCTGAATAGTTTTGAAAAACAAAGTTTAAAATCAGTTTTATGCAAATATAAAAATGCCTTCTATCAAGAGGGTTCTGACTTATCTTTTACTAACGAAATAAAACATAGCATAATCACTAACAATGATATACCAGTTCACTCTAAACTATATAGGTACCCAGAAATTCATAAAGAAGAGGTACAAAGACAAATAAATGACATGCTAAAACAGGGAGTGATAAGAGAATCATCAAGTTCATACAACAGTCCGATATGGATTGTACCGAAAAAATTAGACGCGTCAAACGTTCAAAAATGGCGCTTAGTTATTGATTACAGGAAATTAAATAACATTACAATAGAAGATCGCTTCCCAATCCCAAATATAGACGATATATTTGACAAATTGGGAAGGTGTCAATATTTTTCGACACTTGATCTTGCAAAGGGTTTCCATCAAATTGAAATGGACCCCAGAGACATCAAAAAGACAGCTTTTTCAACGGCAAATGGCCATTATGAATTTCTTCGCATGCCTTTTGGCCTACGAAACGCGCCAGCCACATTCCAAAGGCTGATGAATAATGTGCTTAAAGAACATATCGGGAAAATTTGTCTGGTTTACTTGGACGATATCCTTGTTTTTTCTACTAGTATAGAAGAACATTTGGATTCTCTAAGTAAAGATCTAAAATGTCTCAGTAACGCAAATCTAAAAATTCAATCAAATAAATGCAATTTCCTCACCAAACAAACAGAATTTTTAGGTCACATAATTACTGCGGATGGAATTAAAACAAATCAAAATAAAGTAGAAGCGATAAAAAAATTCCCTTTACCTAAAAATCAGAAATAACTCAAATCTTTCTTAGGTATTACAGGTTATTACAGACGCTTTATCAAGGACTATTCGAAAGTAGCTTACCACCTTATAAAATACCTAAAAAAGGATAAAAAAATAAATATTAAAGACAAAGACTACATAGAAGCTTTCAATAAATTAAAAACACTTCTTCAGAATGATCCCATTCTAGTTCATCCCGATTTCACAAAACAATTTACTTTAGTTACAGACGCAAGCAATTTTGCACTAGGAGCGGTCCTAATGCAGAATAACAAAACAGTCGCATACGCGAGTAGAACCCTAAATGCACACGAGAAAAACTATTCGACCATTGAAAAATAACTTTTGGCAATAGTTTGGGCTACAAAATATTTTAGGCCATGCCTATTCGGACGCAAATTCGTTATTAAAACAGATCACCGACCTTTAATATGGTTACAGAACCTAAAGGAACCTAATAGTAAACTTCAACGGTGGAAAATCAAGTTGAATGAATTTGATTTTGATATCGAATATATAAAAGGTCGCGAAAACATAGTAGCAGACGGGCTTAGTAGAATAATCCCAGACACCGCGAACGAAATTTACATGAATGAACACGTAGAAATTCCGAACACAACGGAAGAAATTATAAAAGAACTAAGAAGAATTTATGAAAACGAAGATGAAACTATGCATAGTGCGGAAAGTGATAGCACAGATCTGATAAGAATATCGGAGAAACCTCTAAACTTGTTTAAAACTTAAATGATAATTGATTATTCGGAGAAGCAATAAAATAAGGAATGTAATATCAATTACTAGGGAAAGTAACCTTCTGCAAATAATGCAAGACACTCTTCCAACTAAAGGATTGATCTCTATTTTTATTCCCGATCCAGATTTATTTTTGAATTTTCAAAATCTCTACGTAAAATACTTTGCTAAGAACAAAAATCTGAAAATATTAAAATCGAACATACTTCTAGAGGACGTAACAGACAGAGAAGTTTTGTTGGGAAAAATAAAAAAGGCCCACCTTAAGAATAATCATAGAGGAATAAATGAGACATTCGAGGAATTAAAGAATTCAATCTATTATCCAAAGTTACAGGAACAAATTCAGAAATTTATTAACAATTGTGAAATTTGCACTCTGGCCAAATTCGATAGAAATCCCATACGTCATAAATTAAATATCACTGAAACTCCTAAAGTTCATAACGAACTTGTTCATATAGATATTTGGTACCCATTAAGAAATGTCATGTATCTTACAACAATTGATAAACTTACGAAATACGCAACAGTGGAACAATTACAAGATAGAACTTGGATCTCTATTCTTAAAGCAATTAAATTAAGAATTCAATATTTGGGAAAACCAGAAAAAGTCATAACAGACAACGAATTAGACACAACAACTATAAGAGAATTCTTTAGAGAAAATGATATTGAAGTTCATTTTACCACCCTATATAACAAGACAGGCAACGCAGATGTTGAACGTCTACATCAAACCCTAAATGAACATTTACGAATACTTAACGCAGATCGAGAGTGCATTGACGAAATTAAGGAGAAAATTCAAAAAACTATTGTGTTTTATAATGCAACGATACATTCCACGACAAGGAGAAAACCAATAGATTTTATAAATAATACTTTAACAAGAGAAGAAGTAGATGAATTTTCAAATAGAATGAGAGAAAATAAAATCGACAAAATAAAAAAAATTAATGATAAGATAAATAATAATAATGATTCAAAAATAGCTGAAAACGTTGTAAGAAATTACAGAGCAAGTAAATCTCAACCAAAATATAAAAAGCTTACCAATTATACTAGAGCGGACAATTACATATTAACGAACAACAATAATAATAAACTTAGAAAATATTACAAAAATCAAGCAAAAAGAAAATTCAAATACCAGGAGCAATAATAACGAAATACTGAAATGTTTCGTTACAGATATCAGTTGGTATACTCATATTAATTCTAAACACCCATGGAATTCACTCGACACCTAAGGAGGATACGCAATATCTACCATCTATAAAAATAAGACCTCTGAACAACAGCAATGGGTTTGCAATAGTTAAGCTGGAAAAGAAAAATGTATTAAGCTCATACACCAAAATACTGCACTTGGTAAATATCACACAATATAATGCAATTTTGGGAAAATTTGAAAATAAGACAAAGTTATCGACACTTATTGGCGATGGTTATTTTTATGAACTAATAAATTCGGAACTAAGTTCACTTAAACAGAATTTACGGACCCTTACACCTTTTACGATTAGGAAAAAACGAGGACTATTCAATTTTGTAGGAAGAACTTACAAATTCTTAATAGGAACTATGGACGATGAAGACGAACAAGAAATTTACGAACATTTGAACAATTTGGACAATAACGTTAAAAACTCTATTGATGAGAATAATAAACAAGTTATAGTCAATAGGAATTTAATCGAAAACATGAAAAACATAGAGAATCACATAAATAAGCAACAAGAACTCATCTCAGAGAATTTATATAAAATTCAAGGGAAAACTAACAAGGTAATTACTTCGATAAATTCATTTGATCAGAGTTTCCAAATTTATATAACACTCCTAAAAATCAATAAAGAGATCGAGAGATTTTCAGACGTCATTTTGTTAAGTAAACACCTGGTACAGCGAAAAAGAAACACACGCGTTGAGAAATCGTCCCGAAAACTTTTACCGGATTGACAATAAGACTTGTTACTAAGGTCTAAAAAGTGTTTAAAATTTCAATTAAAGATTGGCTGTTAATTTTGTGTATAGTGGAAATTACTTACATATCAAATTATAAATAAAAATAGTTGATTTCTATTTTGTAATTGCATAAATGCCACTGGAACCATTTAGTAACTGGAACAATATAATTTAAAACAAAATTTAAGAGAGTTTTACGAAGATAAAATTTTCTAACAAATACTGACAAACACAACAACTCCAAAACGCAGCTGTCAAAACCACCTGCTTTTCAACAACAGTAGCATTGCCAACTATTTGAAGTGAAAAGCGGTTCAGTTCTTTAAAGGTGTACGCGCATTCGTCAAACTATCGGTTGATTATAGTCGGTACTACCAAACATAAATACTCGTGGATTAGGCGCTATGTCATATGTCTTAATATGTGATAATTGCACAAGCAAGTGCGTGAATTGTGTTGGAGAGAACATTATAGCTCTAATTTCTAATCTTACGAGTGAAATCAGTGAAGTTAAAAATCAACTTGCTGATTTAATTTTGAAAAACAATGACAATAAAAGTGACTTAAAAAACAAACAAAAACAAAAAATGGCAAAACTGTTTCTAAGAATTTGCCTACTGAGAATAAGGTTTGCACTCGCTCTCGCACTGCTAGTGCTAGTGTTGATGTCTCGCAGTTTTCGTCTTGTGTGAATGCCGCTATCTCTGCCACTGGGGTTGGCTCTACTGATGCTTTTGCCATGAAGATTTTAGAACCCCAGGAGGGAATGCAGTCATCTCAGTTATCTGACTCGAATTGTGCTACTACTTCTGCCGGTGCTGAAAGTTATGCTGCTTGCGCTCGCAATTCTCTTTCTTCGTCTGCTGGTGTTCCTGCTTCCAAGACTTTGGATGCGTCTACTGAATTTTCTGCTAATGTTCCTATACTTGCTGATAAGCACAACTTTGGTGATGGTTCTGCTAATTCTATTGATGTCAATACATGCTTAGACCATCTCTCAAATTTTGGGAACACAAATGTAATTGCCCTTAATAATGGTGAACCTGTTGAGCCTGATATTTTGATTGCTGATGCCGCATCAGAAGGGAATGCTGACACTCAGGGTGATGAAATCTTTAGTAAAATACGTAAAAAGCGGTTTTTTCTTGTTGGTCAAAATGTGAATGCTGAGCTGGAGGTTGCTGATCGTTTGAAATGGGTTCATGTCGCCTCGTTTAAAACTACGGTGTGTGAAATTGATTTGATTCAATATGTAGCGAAACGTACTACCATAGCAATTAGCCATATCACTTGCAGCAAATTGATTAAAAAAGATGTCCAACAGGATTCACTTAGATATGTGAATTTCAAACTTGCTGTACCGTCGTCCTTCTATAATGAAATCATAAATCCTGATATTTGGCCGATCGGTGTAAGGGTTAGAGATTTTCAGTTTTTTCAGAAAGGGGTCAACCAAAAAGAAAAGAAGTAGTTCCAGTTTCTTGTTCTTTTGAAAATCCGCAATTGCTGAAAATTTATTTTCAAAATATTTCTGGAATGCGGACTAAAATCAATTCTGTTCGCGCTGCTGTTCTTCAAAATGATTATGATGTCTATGTTTTGGTTGAAACTTGGTTAAATAGTGATTTTTATGATTCTGAGATTTTTGATTTGAAAGAGTATAATGTATTCCGCAAAGATAGAGATCCTTTAAAAACTGGCTGTTTGAGAGGTGGTGGCGCTTTAATTGCCGTTAAAAGAACACTGTGCTCTAATTTTGTACATCTTACTAATTCTGATTCATTGCTCGATCAGATTTGCATTGCTATAAAAACTAAAAATAATTTGTGGCATATTTGTGCTTCTTATATTCCGCCAAACAGCTCTTATGATTTGTATGCTGCTCATATTGATAATTTATTGCATCTTTCTGTTGAAAATTATGATAATTATCTTATTGTTTTAGGTGATTTTAATCTGAGTAGTATTGCATGGTCTTTTGTTAATACAGATGAGCGTTATCTCATTCCTAGCAATGTTAATCATCCCCATGAGATCTATGTTATTGATGGATTTTTTAGTGTAGATTTGAAACAAATTAATCATGTTGTTAACAAATTGAATAAAATTTTGGATCTTGTTTTTACAAGCAGTAATGTTAAGTATCTTTTAGAGGAATGTCCTTTTCCGATATCTGATACTGATATGCATCATAATCCTCTAAGTATAACCTTAGAGTATTACAAGTTTGCTGATGTTACTTTTGGTTTAGAATCTAGAAACTTTAATTTTTCTAAATGCGATTTTGTTGCTTTAAACAATCAAATTGGTTCAATAGACTGGTACAATGTTCTTGATGGAAGTGACTTGAGTACATGCTATGAAAACTTTAAAATAAATCTTTCGTCTATTTGCAATAATAATATTCCACTTGTTTCACGAAGAGTTCATAAATTGCCATGGTACACGAAAGGCCTTAAGAAGCTAAAGAACCTTAGAAATAAATTTCATAAACTATTCAAAGCTACGAATGATGAGAGCGATAGAGTGAAATATGTGCATTATTCGAGGGAATTTAATTTTCTTAATAAATTTCTGTATAAACAGTATATTCTTAAATTTGAATCGAGTATCAAGTCTAATCCAAAATCATTTTGGAATTTTATAAGTTCTAAAAAAACATCGTCTTCTGTTCCTTTGAGTATGTCCTATAATGGAGTTTGTTCAAATTCTGTAGATGAAACTGTAAACCTTTTTGCTGATTTCTTTGAATCAAATTATGAGTCGAACAATTATTGGAACGATTCTGAAATTTTGGCACAGATAGTCCCTGTAATGGATTTTGGTTCTCTGCATTTGACATTGGATGATATCATTTTGGGAATAAATGGATTGAAAAATTCACAAAAATCTGACATTGATGGCATTTGTCCTTATCTTTTAAAAAAATGCTCTATAGCAATATCTGAGCCTTTGTGGCTTTTATTTAATAAATCGTTATCAATGGGTACTTTTATTGATAGCTGGAAAATTGCTTTTATTGAACCCATCCACAAGTGTGGCCATAAGAATCTTGTGTCAAATTACAGGCCCATCTCAAAATTATCCACTGTGTCGAAATTATTTGAGAGCATTGTTAAGAAAAAAATATTTTTTTCTGTAAAAAATGTGATTAGTCCAATGCAACACGGTTTTTTTGCTGGTCGTTCTACAGTCACTAATTTGGCTGTTTTTTCTGACTATTGCATTGCGACTTTCTCAAACTGTTTACAAGTTGATACAATTTATACTGATTTTTCAAAGGCTTTTGACAAAGTCTCACATAAAGTTCTTATTGCTAAATTGTCGAAACTTGGTTTCCACTCGAAAGTTTTAGATTGGTTAAGCTCCTATCTAAGTAATCGGTTGAATTTTGTGATTGTTGACGGTGTTAAATCCAGATCGTTCATAGCAAGCTCGGGAGTTCCTCAAGGTAGCATTTTGGGTCCACTTCTTTTTATACTATTTATAAATGATATTGGATTTTGTCTGAAGAATGCGAGTTTCTTACTCTATGCTGATGATCTAAAATTATTTTTAAAAATTAACAGTCTTTTTGGATATTATTTCACTTCAAAATGATTTAAATAATTTGTTTGTTTGGTGCTCTCGAAATCAATTATTTTTAAATATTGATAAGTGTTGCCATGTGACTTTTTGCAAAGCTTCAACATGTTTTCCATCATCATATAAATTGAATTCTACTACTTTAAAGTGTAAAAGTGAAGTTTTAGATCTTGGCATTTTATTCGATTCTAAATTTTCTTTTGTAAACCACATAAATTACATCATTCCTAAATGCTATTCAATGTTGGCTTTTGTTAAGCGTCATAGTGATGAATTCTGTGATCCTCATACGTCAAAAGTATTATATACTGCGTATGTTCGTTCGAAACTTGAATATGCATCAGTTATTTGGTATCCATTTTTCCTTGTGCACTCTAACAGGTTAGAGCAGGTTCAAAAAAGGTTTCTGAAATTTGCGCTTAGATCTATTAGGTTTTCAGATCCTGTGCCACCCTATAGTTCTCGCTGCATGTTAATTGACGTTAGGCCACTTCAATCAAGGAGAGTGATAGCCAGTTTGATGTTTGTCTATGACATTATAACAAACCATATTGATTGTTCATATTTGCTTGAGCGAGTAACATTTAATGTTCCTTCTAGAACTTTGCGGCACTGCAATTTGTTTTCAATTCAGTTGTGTAGAACTAACTATTCATTAAATGCACCAATAACAAGGGCTCTTTTTGAATTTAATAAAATTAATATAAATCATGATATAGATTTTTCGATCTCAAGGGATCTATTTAAGAATCAATTGATTAGTTTGTATTCTCGATAGTATACTCATTAATAAACAATTCAATTAATAATTCAGATATGTCACTTCCAAAGCTATTATCTTAAGTATTGTTAAATAATCTTTATTTAATTTAATTTTTAATTTCATTTTAACTAGTTATCTTCTTAATTATTGCCTAGTCTGTAAGGAATTGTATATCCAAAGACTTAATAAATAATAATAATAATAATAATAATAATAATAAATTAAATGTCCTAGCACACAATTTTTTAACAGGTGAAGAGATAAAAAATATAATATTTCTATTGATAGAATGATGTACATGAAGACAAATGTATTGTTTACTGAAGAACTTATTATTTTCGTACTTAATACCCCAAAATTTTCAAACAAAGAATTTTTCAATGGTATGATAATACCCATACTGAATAAAGAGAATAAAGAGTTGAACATACAAATTACTAAAATTATTTTTCATAACGAAGAAATTTTCGAGTATACTAATGACATAATAAAAGAAAAGAATCTTAAATACCATAAAAACCAATGTGTTCGCAATATTTTACAAAATAATGATACTTGCACGTATAAAAGAAATGGTAATAAAGAAATTGAACAACTAGAAAATAGTATGTTAGTTCTAAAAAACTTTCCAAATACAAACTTACTGCATAATTGTAATTTTAACCTTTTACAAGTAGAGGGCAATGCTCTAATAACATTCCATTTGTGTAAAATCAAAATTGATAACTATGAATTTCTAAACGAGGAAGATATTTTCATGAATGTTATTGAAATATTTGAGGAAAATAATAAAATATCCAAAATTGAAGGAAATTTGACATTAGAAATAATGCATGAAAAAATTATAGAAAATAGGGAATTAATTGAAAATGTAAACTTTAAAAATCAAATCAAAACAACAACAATTTCAAGTACTATGATAGTTGTAATTTTACTTTTAGTTATTCTGACATTGCATCTTATTAAAAATAAACAAACGATAAAAAGCGTAAACAAAATTAATTTAACGGCCACTTCAAACAGTAACAATCCATTTGCCATTAAATAAAATAAATCCATTAATGTTTAAAAAAAAAATTTATTTCAAATAAATATATAATATAAGAATAATATAACAAATATATATATAAAAAAAAAAGTCTTAATTAAAGATTTTGAAAAAATATATAAAAAAAAAATTAAAATTAATTTTATATGATGTAAATTTCAGTAGATTTGCAGGGACTGCAAATATCTTAGGGTGGAGGTGTCATATAATCATCTCACAATATGATTATATGTGACTACTTCCATCCCACTGTATGAAATATAATATTTATGTTGCTGTTCATATATTAATGAACGCAAACCATATCAGCGGAAATGCTGATATGTATTTACTTTTCATGCAAACCTACAAATCTGCTGACAAATCATTTTAGACATTTATTGTACATTTATTGTAGCTTAAGTTTTATTATGAAAGAAATAAAGTTCAGTTTCAAAGAAGAAACCCACCAAATGTGTTATCGTGTTATTATATTCAGTAGAGATATTCAATCTTAATAGTAGGAGATACGAATAAGGAGAGATTTGCACCCATCTGTTTAATGGATGAAACCTATTTTGTATGAAAGTAAATACGTTTAGAAACATTTTGTGAGTAGGTTCTCTAAAAAAATCCTGGCAAGGCTATGGTTCATTCCATATTGAAAAGTGCATTTTTTTGAAAAAATGCACCCATCTGTTTAATGAAAAAATTATATACCATTCGAAAGCTTAGAGCCTCTACAATATGCTAAAGTAGGGTTGCCTATTTTTTTCCTGGCAAGGCATAGGGTTGTCAGGCTTTAAAAGGTAGGTCAATACCCCAAATTTGCACTATGTGTTTAAAAAAAAAAAATGTTTAAAATGTTAAAAAAATCTGTTTAATGAAAAAATTATATGCCAATCGAAAGTTTAAAGCCTCTACAATGTGTTTAAGTAGAGTTGCCTATTTTTTTCCTGGCAAGGCATAGGGTTGCCCGGCTTTAAAAAGTCAGTCAATACCACAAATTTGCACTCATCTGTTTAATAAATAAATTTTGTGTTAAAATAAAGGTAATTTCATTGCGAACACGGTGATACAGGGTTGCCTGTGAAAAACTTGTTTTAAGCCAGGGTTGCCGATCTTTAAGAAATGAAATATTGGTACAAATGAAAATGTGCGACATAGAGATCCGAGCGAACTACAGTCGAACTTCCCTAACTCGAACTTCTCTAACTCGAAATTTCTATAACTCGAACAATTTCCAGTTGCTTTTGCGTTTGGGGTAAAAATTTCATACTATTTGTTTTCCATAACTCGAACTTCCATAACTCGAACTTCCATAACTCGAATATCTCCACAACTCGAACAAAAAATTTTGCTTTTGCATTCGTAAGTCGAACTTTTCGGGGAAATCCCAAATTATAAAAACATTTTTTTGTCTTCTCGTTGCGTCGCTGCTGCGTAAATATCACCGCAGCTGTCTGTTGACTTTGATAGTGTGTGTAACAAATGAGCATGAGAGTAAGAGCGAGAGACGAGGACGAAAAGTACTATTATTTATTGACAATTGCCCGGCACATCCAAAAGACTTACAATCAAAATTAAAATCCATAGAATTGGCATTTTTTCCACCAAATATGACCTCAAAACTGCAACCGCTTGACCAGGGAATTATTCAAAATTTAAAATGTCATTATCGAAGCAGAATATTAAAAAAATCATTCAATCGCATGGAATCGAACAAAAAACAGGGCATTTCTCTTATTGACTGCATCAATCATGTAACAAAATCATGGGATATTGACATCGAAAATCAAACTATAGCAAATTGCTTCAAAAAAGCAGGATTCGGTCAATATCCTCATGGGACAACAAAAACGACATACCTTTAATTTTCTTGAAAAATATGGATAGCGATCGAAACTTGGTGGAAGCCGATTATGAAGAATGGAAGAGATCAAATTATAATACAAGTGTCGATGTCACTTTTGAGGAATTTATTGAAGTGGACAATGATATTTCCACAACCGGCGTGCTTACAGACGAAGACATAATTGAGCATTGAGCACTGCAAGTGCTATGGAAGAAGACGACGACAGTTCGAAGGAAGAATTCATACAACAGCCTTCCAAAAATGATGTAGAGCATTCATTGGAAATTTTAAATTCATTTTTACAAACAAATAATAATACAAATGATGATCACTTCAAAGCACTAAGAAAATTAGAAACGCTTTATGATGCAACCAACAAAAAAAAAAATTAAATGTTCAATCACAAATTTCTAAATATTTCAATTATATTTAAAATCCTTGAAGAAAATAAAAATATGTATGTGTAATTGCTGTATACAATTGATTGCTATACTTTCTTTCAAAAAGTTCTCTGATAAAAAAAAATTCCATAACTCGAAGTCTCCATAACTCGAATTTTTTTGAGCATTATGGTGATTCGAGTTAGGGAAGTTCGACTGTATTTGGTTACGATGTATTCTTATCTTGAAAATTTTATTTGTTATATCATCAAGAGACAAAGAACAAACAAGTCAATAATTTTTCAAAACATAAAAAAAATGCATTTGTAAGTATTTTGGATTATGTTTTATTATATCTTTTTATATTTCTAAAAATGAAAAAAATTTTCAATTACATAACATTTTATTCTGAAGATCGCAAAATAATATCACACTTACATATAAATTGAACTTACATATATATATACAACATTCTCACTACTTTAACAACAATAACAATATAGAGCTAATTTTAATTGTGAAAGACCCTAGCAAGTTGTGCGACTAAGTCTCCGTCATAATAATAAAAAAAAAAATAAAGTGGTTTATGTTGACTATTTAAAAATTATACTAATTTTATTAACTTTTAGTCATTACTTGCAAGAATATAAAATTCTATTCTTGACAATTAGGATAAGAGAAAAAACTACTAAACATAGCTATGGTGACATATGTTTCGGTTGCCGCCACGTAACCATCATCAGACCAATTTATGTTTTTATTTAATTTATTTTAAATTAAATGAAATAATTGAAAAATTTTACTTTTTGTCTGAGGCCAGGATTGAACTAGGAACCTTCGAAGTCAATCTCTCTACACAGCGCATTTATCAATAAACTTTTTCAATTGTTATTTCATTTAATTTAAAATAAATTAAATGAAAACATAAATTGCTCTGATGATGGTTACGTGGCGGTAACCGAAACATACATATGTCACCATAGCCATGTTTAGTAGTTTTTTTCTCCTATCCTAATTGTCATGATTTTATAAGTTCAAAAATGCATAGAATTTAAGATTCTTGCAAATAATGACTAAAAGTTCATAAAATTAGTAAAAAAATAAATCACAGAACATTATTCCGCATCCGATTCATCGGAAGTAAAATTTTGGTGATCAAACTCGAAAGATTCGTCGTCTATATCTTCTTCTGTCATTTTTATTACATCTTCTACTGTTAACGGAGTTTGGTCCCCAATAAATCCGGTTGGTTTTAAATAACCATCGAAAAACCAACCATAGTTTTCAGGCTTAAGCTTTACAAGTCCAGGATCCGTTGCATTCAGCCACATAAAATTCACATAAATAGTTCTTAAAATTTTTTGTTTTAGTGATATCTAGCATGGTGGTATAGATGTACTAAAATATTAACATTTTCAAGCGTGAGGCCAGTTAAATTGAAAGTACCTAAAAAAAGCTGAAAAAGAAAAGTGTCAGGTAATGTGGATCACCCTGTCCATTTCCTAAAGTAGTACCGTGATTCGCAACTTTTGTTGTCTAAAAGTCGAGTAGTATTATTTTGGATTATATTTGCAATAAAATAGCTGTATAGGCTTATTAAAAATATTTTATAGTAACATAAACGAGATTCATACTAACAAGTAATCAAAGTTGATATTCGGTATATAATATGGCAAAGTCTACATTACCCGAATACATCACTTTTTTGAAATAATCATTGAAAGAAAGAAATGTAAAATCAGACTTGCTTATGCATTTCTTCGTTGAATAATAGTTTCACAATTGCCTTAGAGTTCTTTGAATTTTAGAAAACAGAGTTCTGAGGAAGTCAACTTGACCTCACAGCATATGTTAAGAAATAGCACATATGTAAGTAGCATTATAGAAAAGCCAAAGATCGAAAAAAATATTTTTTTTTTGCGTTTTAATGTGCACAAATAACCAGAATTGTTATACAATCTTTAATATGCGAAATAAACAGGTGCACAACATTACCCGCATAGTCTACATAGACTAACAGTTGTTGTTAGAAACAAAAATTATTATGCTATTTTTGTTTGACATTTTTTGGAGCCGAATGCAGAAGGAGAATAAAATGCAAAAAGTAATCAACGAAATTCTCCCAACCGCAAAAACGTTTCACCCGCATTGTGGTCGGGCCTTAAGTTTAACGCTAATTTTGTAAAGTAGAAATTTCTACTTATTATTCTTTATGTAAAAAGAATGCGCACCGAATTCTGGAATTTTTAAGATGGACTCCTGGGAAAAAATTTTTATATTTCTTTAACGTGCCATCATAATTTTTTTTTTATTTCATCTTTGGTGACCCCTAATGAAATTTTCCGTAAAATATTCTTGTAGAACACTTAAATCCATTACAACTCAGTTTTTTTTAAAGACGCATAAAACCAAGATATAATGGTGTTCGCAATGAAATTATCTTTATTTTAACATAAAAGCCTGACAACCCTATACCTTGCCAGGAAAAAAATAGGCAACCCTACTTTAATATATTGTAGAGGATCTAAAATTTCGAATGGTATATATTTTTTCATTAAACAGATGGGTACATTTTTTCAAAAAAATGCACTTTTCAATATGGAATGAACCATAGCCTTGCCAGGATTTTTTTAGACAACCTACTCACAAAATGTTTCTAAACGTATTTACTTTCATATAAAATAGGTTTCATCCATTAAACAGATGGGTGCAAATCTCTCCTTATTCGTATCTTAGACTATAAGAAAAAACACTTCTGTAAGATTCCGTATTTTAAAATAAATATTTTTGTGGTAAATTCACTTTATCAAAGATGTAAAAAATATTTTTTTGACCGCCAAAGAGTCTAAAAGCTATTGTAAGTTTTAGAAAAAAAAAAATTGGATTTTACTTTAACGGATTTTTCCGCATTTATGGTTGGTTCCTTGCGGAACCGTCAGGCACCCGGAGTTCGAAATTCATACAGCAAATATCACTCATACATCTTGTGGTGCTTATTAAATGTAACGAAAATTTTTATATTTTACTAGTTGCCCAGGAGCGACTTCGTTCGCCCGTTCCCGATACCCTTTAAAAGTGTACGTACTCAATCTCATCCATATCTGTCACACAGTCTCAGAAGGTCTTTTTTTATATCGTTTTATTGGACATTTTTCCAGCGCATGTTATTCGGGACGATAACAGGTTTTTAATATTCCGGCCGATGCCAAGGGTATTTCAAATAAGACTTTGCCCTGGAATCTCAGCTGATAGCATGCCTGCAAAATCAAAAAATCATGCGAATGGGATATGGGATTTTTCAAGAACCCGGACGAAGCCGAGAGTATTTCGAAATAAAATGTATCCTTAAACCTTGCCATGCAAAATAGCTATAAAGGAGAGGAAAAATCATGCAAATCGGACGAATGGTTCTCGAGTTATGGAGACACAGACACATGTTGTATCTTATATATTTAGTAGGATGATTTTGAAATGACATTACTGTACTTGTATGAATTCAATTTCGCCTAAACAACGTTGTATATTAATCAGAATATATCAAGGAAGGAAATCCGCGATGCAACAATCCGAATTGATTATTCCACACAAAGATTTCATGCCAAATTTGTGTTTTTGCCTAAAAAACGCTGTATCAGTAAGATTTACCAAAACTAAATGCAGTTGCTGATAGATTTATGCTCATTTCTCTTCATTTTCATGCAGATTTATTTAATATTTCTCTGGATAAATTCTTTGTTACAAAAATCATATTTTTCAATTTTGATGTCCGGATGCCTAGTGGTTCCGCTAGGAATCAACCAGATATTTTTTACCTAATTCTGGTAAATGTCAACTATGCTCTAAGTCGTAGAACAAAAAATGTCCAGAATCGCAAGTTTAATATGTTAAATTTTTTCAGCTCATTAAAAAAAATCAGGCTTTTAAGGGTTAATATATACAGTACCTGGAGACCGATCCCTGTTCGGTTAATAATCTGATTTTATTATTTTAGTCAATGTTTTTATTTATAGCTATTTTTGTTATGAAACTTGTACCTTCTCACCTCTGATGGTCATGGTTTCAAAATGATAAATAAACCGATGAAAATAATAATAAGAAAAAACTCGGAAAATATCGAATGGTATAGAAAAATATCAAAAACTCAAATTTTTTTGGTGAAATAGAATGCCCTAAAATAAATAGATGGGATATGCCACAAACCCAAAATATTTCGTCATTTGTATGGGGGCTGAAATATCATCAAAGGATCATAACTCGGAAAATAAGAGTCCTATTGTAAAAATCCGAAAGGATGTTTTGATGAGGAAGACTGTGGCTATTCGATGCTATTAATAAAAAATAATTTCACTGTGTAAGACTGAACACAGCGTTTTCTTCAAATTAAAGCAAGAATATTTCAAAATCCTGCAGGTGTACTGAAAGTTCTGCAATGGAGATGGATTCAGCGTCATAAAGTTCATCAGGCTGCATACGAGTATAAGAATTAAAAAGTTCATTCCATTTTTTTTTTTTTTTTTTTGTGCCAGAGTTATTAACCAAAATTTTTATTTTGATAAAAAGTGGGCGCGGCAATTATTGAACAAAGCCTACTTTTCGTTATGGTTTAGATGCTCATGATACAGATCCGCATACCAAATTATATGTTGTACCATTTGTGAGAAATAGCATTTAATTTGTTTTACTTGTATGGGAGGTTCTACACAAACCGGCGATATTTTGCCCACTTTCAGGTCATAATAGCAAGTAGACTCCCTACAGTTAAATTCAGAAAGATTGCTTTAGTAGTTTTCTTTTTATAGCGTATTATATTTTTTGTGGGCGGTGCCACGCCCTTCAAAGTATTTTCCCAATATAACGTTATATCACATATTAATCCTTGTTTGCAGTGGTAACATCTAAATTATCATTGTTGGAGTCGTTTTCGAGTAATATTGAATTAAAATTTTCAATGGTTAAAAAGAGGGCGTGGCACTTCTTCGATACCGCCCACTTTTAAGTTATTAAAAGGCATTGATAAGCAGTACCTACATACCAAATTTCATTAAAATATCTTGTAACATTTGCGAGATATAGCATATTACGTATTTTGCTTGCATGGGAGATTCCACGCGCAACGGCGTTATTTCGCCCACTTTCAGATCAGAGATGCCCTATAGCAATTAGGCTCCTCGCAGTTAATTTTAGAATGTTTGCTTTATTAGTTTTCTTTTTATATCGTTTTACATTTTTTTGGGCGGTGCCACGCCATTCAACGAGTTTTCCCAATATAACGGCATATTACATAATAATCCATATTTACAGAGGTAACATCTCCTAAATTTTCATTAAAATTATTGAAGTCGTTTTCTAGTAATATTGAATTCAAATTTTTAAGGGTTAAAAAGTGAGCGTGTCACTTCTTCGATCCCGCCCTCTTTTTGTCTGTTACAAGGTATTATTAAGCCGTACCCGCTCACCAAATTTCATCCAAATAATTTGAATGGTTTGCGAGTAATGACTAAATCAATTTTAAAATTTAGGGCAGTGCCACGCCCCCTGGTGAGCATTTACAAAGTTCAAACTTAGCTCATTCTTCATTGTATGATAGTACCTAACACTATTCCACTACAATTAAAATCGCTGTTGCCGTTTTGGAATATATATAGAAACAAATATACAATTTTAGCTCGTATAAGAAGAGAAGATATATAGAATTGTACTTCAACGTTTTTCTTCATACGATAAATCGTATGACGTATAATTTAAGAAGTAGCAAAAATCTCAAAGAATGGCAACTTTTCCACAAGAGCAGTTTAAGAAAATTTTGTCGGCGATTGGAGGTAACAGCAAAGCAGACTCTTTTACGCAATGCACTGCACGCTTTCGTGGCAAAAGGGATCCAGCTGCTGTAGAAGAATTTGTGGCTGCTATTTCTGTGTTTAAAGATATTGAAAAAATTTCTGATGCAGATGCTCTTCGTGACATGCCTCTTTTGCTTGAAGACTGGCGTATTTTTCAAGACATTTTTAAGGTCAACCAGCAAACAAAGGAGCCCACGGACAGTTTTATTTGCAAAAAGCGGCTACTGTTCTTGCAGTCAAAGGAACCAATCGTAAAAACATTCGATCAGCTAATTTCTGCTGCCAGAGATGCTGAACGATTTTGTTTTGGAAACACTTCCAAACCCAAAGTTGACTGAAAAAAGATCGGTGTAACTTTTGTCGAGCAACAGGACACACTGCAGAGATCTGTTTTAAAAAAAGAAGCACATTGAGCAGCAAACGCAGTAGCACACGCAGCAGCACACGCAGCAGCAAGCTACAGAGGTAGTGCTAGTAAAGCGCGGTCCATCATTTTCATGCTATGGATGCGGAGCACCCGGCGTCTGCAGAGCAAATTGTACTACATGTAGCAAACAAAGTAAAGAAAGTCCACAGTACTTATCTTTCAACTGTATTTCATCAACTGTAGTGGGAAACTCTTTGCCCACAGTTCACGTTCACGGCGCTAAAACCAGTGTTGAGACAAAATGGTTTTTCAAGATGTCAGAGCAGAAGTGACGTAAGCTGATGATTCAAAGCCAACTGGAAAAGTTATGAGCACTATTTGCGATATCAAAATCGGAAATCGTTTATGCAAAATTCGTCTTATTGCATTGCCGAATGCCACAAAAAATCGCACGTTGTTGGGAGCAGATTTCTTGGAGCAAGCAGGCATTGTTTTGAATATGGCTCAGCGATTGGTACTTTGAAGATGAACCAAAGAAGAAGTTCTCTTTTACATCTCCATTGGAAACTGGTCTATTTGCTATACGCTTTGCATATGGTTTCAAATTTCGTACAATATGTAGATTCTTGCAACAAAGTTTCACCACTCACAAATACTCCGGAAGTGTGTCCAGAGTCAAATTTGGAACCACAGCTTTCAAAACCACAATCGATTCTACAAAAACCAGTGCATGACTATTCACCACATTCAGTACAAGCAATATTTAAAAGCGCTTTGCCAGACAGCGAAAAAACACCAGATAAATCTTCAAGACTTTTTGCACCACCAGCAAAAATTCAAAAGGCTGACAACGGTTATGACGAATACATCCAAAATATTTTTATGCCATTTTTTTCAATTGACATAAAGTTTCTGAAAGACACAGATGGCTTTGGATTATCCACTGAGCAGCGTGCCGAATTGGAGAAGATTTTGGTTACTAATCGCGATGTATTTGAAAACTTAGATAAAGCCACAACTTTTGCAGTTCATTGCATTGATACCTGAGACCATGCACCGATTGATCTTCCTCCTTACAGACTATCTCCACCACGAAGATGCGAATTGAAGGAAGAAATTCAGAAAATGATTACATCTGGCATTATCGTTGAATTTGAGTCACCATGGGCTGCTCCAGTGGTCATCATTCCAAAAAAGACTGGCGGCATAAGGATAAGCATTGATTATCGAGAGCTGAATGCCATAAAGAAACCGGATCGTTACCCTTTGCCAAGAATGGATGATATTTTGCATGAAGCCCAAGCGACGAACCATATGAGCACCATCGATTTACAAAGTGGGTATTGGCAGATAGGTGTACATACAGAAGACCAACAAAAAACGGCTTTCGTAACTCCATTCGGTATGTTCAAATTTACACGCATGCCTTTCGGATTGCGAAATGCTCCAGAGACTTATAGATCGTATGAAGGCTTCATTAGGTGACACAATTTTACTAGCCTATTTAGATTACATCATATCGTGCTCGTCTAGTTTTGAAGATCATATAAATGACCTGAAGAGAGTGTTCCAGCGGTTGCGCGAATATAGTCTTATAGCAAATTTAGATAAATGTCGCTTTGCCTGCAATGAGGTTAAGTATTTGGGACATGTGCTTACGAGAGAAGGAATTCATACAGATCCTGAAAAAGTGAATGCTCTACGCTTGAGAAAAGAGCCAAAAAATATCAACGAGCTGATGTCGTTTCCTCAAGCATGCTCCTGGATTTCCAGACGTTTTTAAGCCATTGTCGAAACTTTCAAAAAAGAACGCCTCTTGGAACTAGACTGACGAGCAACAGGCGGCTTTTAATAAATTAAAAGAATTGCTTACTACGGAACCAATTTTGAAACAAGCAGCTGAGGATCAGCCGTTTATTATGAAAACTGACGACAGTGGGTATGAACTTGGAACAGTTCTCATCCCTGAAGAACTTCCAATCGAATATGCGAGTAGGCTACTGTCAGACGCAGAGAAAAATTACTCGACCATCGAACGAGAAGCTCTTGCCATAGTATGGGCAGTTAAAAAATTTCGAGGGTATATTAGAGGAGCACCTGTCAAGCTTATTACAGATCATCAACCATTAAAATGGTTAATGTCCATTAAATCGCCAACAGGTCGACTTGCGCGTTGGGCTCTTTTGCTGCAGCCTTTTAATATTGAAATTGATTACAAACCTGGAAAAACAAACGTCGCAACAGATACACTCTCACGACCACCATGTGAGTTTCAACACGATTCGAGCGAATCCTGCGAAATTTGTGCTTTCTCCATAGAAATGCCATGCTAAAATGCAACTGAAATTCGAGAATCTCAGTTAAGTGATCCTAAACTTATTATTATTTATTGTTTTAAGCAGAAAGTAGACGATTTTGTATATTGGTCCAAAAGACGGTTTTTGATAAATGATGGAGTGCTATATTGCTACCATGACGACGAAGAAGAAAATGCACAACTAGTGGATCCAAAAAACGACAGATCAAAGACAATCAAGGTATTATTGGCCCGGAATGCGGAAACAAATTGGCAAATACATTAAGGAATGCCTTGAATGTCAGCGCTATAAAGAAACGAATTTGAAACCTGCGGGGTAGTCAGCGTTTAGCGACAGTTGCCACTGACCTCTTTGGCCCTTTACCAGCAACGCCACAAAACTTCGAATGGGTGTTTATTGTTGAAGACATAGCCAGCAGATGGGTCGAATTATTTTCATTGAAGGAAGCAACTGCAGAAGCCTGCGCTAAAACACTAATTGATGAAGTTTTTCTACGGTATGGTGTTCCCAGGAAAGTCACCTCTGACAACGGACGTCAATTCGTTTCAGCGGTTATGCAAAAAGTTGTCTTTTGCCTTGATGCTTAGCATATTTTGACACCAGTATATCATCCAGAAGCAAATCCAGTTGAGCGAAAGAATCGTGATCTCAAGGCGCAACTGGCAATTTTGGTTGGAAGTAATCACACTGCTTGGGCAGAAAAACTCGCGTGTATACGATTCGCCATGAATACAACATTATGTCAAAGTACTCAACAAACTGCATCAGTTTTGACATTCAGCAGAGAACTACGAACACTCGATGATGTCCAACATGATCTTAAAGCCATAGTTCACTCTGAAAATTTTGTCGCAGAAATTACGCCACATCTAATTCATCTCGCTGACGCATTTAAAGAGGCTAAGGAATGCGAATGGAAACAGCAAGATCGTAACAAGAAAGCATCGAATGAACATCGAAGTAACCAGCCACAATTAGATATTGGATCCAAAGTCCTAGTAAATACTCATGTCCTAAACAACACTGCCAAGGGCATTCAAAAGCAAGGTAACACAGCCTACGTAATCGCACATGAAGATAACGTCGACGTGCCATTGGGGTTGTACAACTCATCCAAGAGAATCAATAGAGGATACAACATGCGCATCCCCCATCAACTTCATCGCACGACGTTGAACTCTGTCTAGCAGCTCCAAAGTAATTTTTTGAGCCACGGCTCGGATGTGCGAATTGTACTCTAGCTTAGTTCTAATATAGGCAAAATAGACAGTCCGAAGATCAACGGGAGTGAAGTATTTCTTACACCATTTTAGATAACCTAAACACTTGACCACATCGAATACATGATCTGTCCACCTCAGATCATCTTGTCCGAATTCGATCAGCTTTTTCTCAGAGCTTGCGCTGACAATTCGTAGTATTTATGTGTATTTTGGTTGCATTGTTGTGAAATATACTCAAAAATTTGAATTTTGAAGATATTTTTTGTATGGGCGGTAGGCGTGTCCGTTGACTGATTTCGCTCATTTTCAATCCCCCGAGCTAACTTTGACGACGGAGGCTGTGTACAAAATTTCATTGAATTATCTTGCTTAGTTTTCCCAAAAAATGTATTTCCACACACAGCCGTTACCCAGCCAGCCAGCCAGCCACCCAGCCAGCCAGCCAGACAGACGGACATGGCTATATCGACTCAGGAGGTGACGCTGATCAAGAATATATATACTTTTCCATATCTGCCACGCCTCCTTCTCTGCGTTACAAACGGAAGGACAAAGTGAATATACCCTGGGTGTAGGGTATAAAAAGAGACGGGGATAGGACCGAACCCTGAGGAACTCCAGCGTTAATGAAGTATTCGCTAGATGTTAAACCGTCTACGACAACACGGATAGAACGGCCACTGCAAAAGCTCGTTATCCAACGAGCGAAGGAATCACCGACGCCATATGCCACACACGATCAAACGCTTTAGAAATATCCAGAGCAACAACCATATTTTCACCAAGAAGGTGGACACATTGTCACCAGTAAAGCGAGCTCTCCTGAAGCCATATTGGCGATCATTAAGTAATTCGTTGCACTCCAGATTATTCATAAAGTGTAAGTTAAGAACGCTTTCCATAACTTTGGAGAGCACAGAGCATATTGCAATGGGCCGATTATCATTGGGGTTGGTAGCCTCGCCTGTTTTGGGTACTGGCTTGACATTAGCAACCTTCCAACATGATGGAAATTCACCACAAGTGTAGAAAATGCTAAATAAATTCCTTAATGGGCGAGCCAGTGTTGATGCACACTTTCGCAACACATGGGCTGATATGCCATCCGGCCCTGATGCTTTGTTAATATTAAGGTTAGCAAGGACCTTTTTACCGCCCTAGTTCGAAAGAAGATCCTTGGCATAGCCGAGGACTTTCTTTACTAAAACTACGACTATTACCATGATATTATCATCAGCATCATCTCCAAGTTTTGTTTTTGATGCGATAAAATTAGCTATACTTTTCTGCGTTTCATTTCGACATCTTTTCTCTTTTAGCCAAACGCACCAGTATTAAAAACAATAATTTAGGAATAAAGCCGGTCAAATAAAGCCAAATCAAGAGATTTTTTCATATTTTTGTTATTGAAAGTGGACTTTTTGATTCACAAAATGAAATTTCGATTTACGATTTTGTGCTTGATTCACTCTTATTTTAAATATCTGACTCCTAGTAGAAAGCAAGGAAGTGGAAAAAAGAAAGGTTTTGATAATCCATATTCTATCAATAAGGTGATAGCTCTTCTTAAGAAAAATCTCAATTATCGGGAAGAAAAGTAGCTGAGAGAGTCCAATACTCTGAGGCCCTTGTCAGAAAAGTTTAAAAGGAGGACGGGCTTAAGTCATTTAAAGTTCAGAAAGTTCCGGACAGAAATTCAAAAAAAAAAACGTTGGTGACTTTTTGCAGCTTCCAGGTGTCGATTTTTATATTGCCGATCATAGAGGAAATGTTCAAGAAGAGTTTAAGACCCAAAAAAGACGAAGCTTCTAAAGAAGTTTTTGGTATGGCAGGCAATCTGCAGCTGCGGTAGGCGAAGCAATTCATTTGTTTCAACTGGGACGATTAACACCGAAATATACATCCAGGAGTGCTTGTAAAAACGTTTCTTACCATTTATTAGACAGCATGAGGTATTATCTTTTATTTGGCCAGATTTGGCTGAATGCCATTACAGCAAATCTGCAGTTGAATGGTATGAAAAGAACAATGTATAATTTGTGCCTACATAGATATGCAAATCCTCCTAACTGCCCGGAGCTCAGACCCATCGAAAGATATTGGGCTCTGGTAAAAAGGATTATAAAGAACACATCGTCACATTGGCTTTAAAACCTGATCATTATTTTATTGTTATTATTTTATACCTTTTATAATTTTGGTATTTTTCAACCACCCCCCTCAAAATACTGGAGGTGGGTGGGGAAGTACCTAGTTAATAAAATTTTCGTACAGCCAAAAGATCAATGTTACACTAATTATTTTTCTAATATCCTTAAATTTCATAGTTTAAAAAAATGTAGAATTAATCGAACAGCGACCGAAAATGAGTTTAATGTTCAGATTTAAAACGGGTTCAGGAACGGCGTGGACCAATTCACATTGCATCATTGACGCATTTTTCTTAAGTTTTAAGCATTTCTCGCTTTTGGTGACCCCTTGTAAAATTTTGTGTGTAATACTTTAACCTATTAAAGCTCAGTTTTTGAAGAAGAAAAAATACAAGATATAATGGGTTAATGCGCCGAATTTCGAAACGCGATAAAATGGCACAGACATTCTTCATATAATTTCTGAGTACTGCTGGTTACTTTATCGTGAAAAAAACACGAATTCAATATTGAGGCAAAATAAACGTCCAAAGTTTGAAATGAGAAATTTAAATTTTTTTTTTTTTTTTTTTTGCTTTATTGATTGCGTTTATAATTTATGCATAAATTTCTCAAAAAATATATCATTTTGTGTGAGAAAATATCAAAACTTATTTCTTAATTATTGCCATCATTTGTATGAGACTATATAAACCTAAATTTATTTTTTATTAAATCAAATTTAGTGTGTAGCGTATCCTTTGTTAAAAATTTTTAATAAATCTTTATCTTCGGGAGTATTCCTTGATTATTGGAAAGTGGCGCATATTACTCCTATTTTTAAATTTGGGTGTAAAAGCGATATTTCTAATTATAGGATATATCTAAACTTACAGTAATATCTAAACTTTTAGAATCTATTGTGAAAGACAAACTATTTTTTGCTATTAGAAATGTTATTTCGCCTTTCCAGCATGGTTTTGTTAAAGGTCGCTCTACCATAACAAATTTAGTTCTGTTTAGTGAATACTGTATATCTGCTTTTACGAAAGGATGTCAAGTGGATGTTATATATGAGGAATTCTCAAAAATTGTGGAATTCTACAATTTTTGAGGCACATTCACCAAACTTGGTGGAGAGGTCACTTTTTATATAAGAATCGAAAATTGAAAGGGTGCTCGTCAAAAAAAAAAAAGTAAAAAAAGTTACGCATATATATATGAAGCAAAACACGTCAAGTGTACCAGCTGAAAATTTTTTTGTCTCCGATTTCGCTCAAATTTGGCAATATAGTAGTCCTGATATACAAAAACAATATTCCGGGAGGATTTGGTCCTAGTACCATTTATTGTTAAAATACAGGGTGTTGAAGTTGGCGTTTTTAGTCATTTTCATGAAAAGGTGTTTTTTCAAAAATTTAGAGCTTACACCAAAGTTTGTAAAGTAACTTGTCCCATTCATTTTTAAATGTTCTTTTTATAAAAAAACATTACATGGTGAAAAAAATTTTTTTTCACCGAAATATTTTAAACTTAAAAATACTTTTGAATTTTTTTTTAAAAAACCCCCCTTAAATTTTTTTAAAAGTACTTCAAATTAAAGCATAGTTTAAAAGCTTTAAAATGATGTGTGACTCAAGATCGTATTCGGTCGTTGGATGAGAGTTTTTGGCTTTTAAACGCTTTTTTCGTAAGATGCCTTCCTCTTGAGTAAACAAAGAGTTTTGCCTGCTGTGGGCGTTTAAAAGCCAAAAACTCTCATCCAACGACCGAATACCATCTTGAGTCACACATCATTTTAAAGCTTTTAAATTATGCTTTAATTTGAAGTACTTTTAAAAAAAATTAAGGGGGGTTTTTTAAAAAAAAAATTCAAAAGTATTTTTAGGTTTAAAATATTTCGGTGAAAAAAAAATTTTTTCACCATGTAATGTTTTTTTATAAAAAGAACATTTAAAAATGAAAGGGACAAGTTACTTTACAAACTTTGGTGTAAGCTCTAAATTTTTGAATAAACACCTTTTCATGAAAATGACTAAAAACGCCAACTTCAACACCCTGTATTTTAACAATTAATGGTACTAGGACCAAATTCTCCCGGAATATTGTTTTTGTATATCAGGACTACTATATTGCCAAATTTGAGCGAAATCGGAGACAAAAAAATTTTCAGCTGGTACACTTGACGTGTTTTGCTTCATATATATATGCGTAACTTTTTTTACTTTTTTTTTTTTGACGAGCACCCTTCCAATTTTCGATTCTTATATAAAAAGTGACCTCTCCACCAAGTTTGGTGAATGTGCCTCAAAAATTGTAGAATTCCACAATTTTTGAGAATTCCTCATATACAGATTTTTCAAAAGCATTTGACAAAATTTCTCATGCATTGTTAATTAAGAAATGTGAAGCGCTCGGAATTCAATCCAGCTTTTTAAAATGGCTAAAGTCATACTTATGTAATCGTCAATGTGTTGTTGCTTTTGATAATGTTATGTCTTTTCCATTTTGCACCACGTCTGGAGTTCCCCAGGGCAGCATTCTTGGGCCTTTATTGTTCATTATTTTTATTAATGATGTTGTGTCTTTGTTAGTGGAGTGTAAGTGTTTACTTTATGCGGATGATCTAAAGATATTCATGAAAATTAAAAATAGTGCCGATTCCCTAACTATCCAGTGTGGATTAAATAAACTTCATACTTGGTGTGTTAATAATGGTCTCTTTTTAAATCTAAATAAATGTGTTTATGTTCCATTTTCCAAATCTAGTAATTTAATTCTATCGTCTTATAGTATGTATCTCTAATTTCCAACTATCGTCTCTGCGTGTATATAAAGACTTAGGTGTAGTATTTGATTCTAGTTTTTCTTTTCGTCCGCACTTTGAATATATTATTCCAAAGCTTATTCTATGTTAGCTTTTCTTAGACGTAATAGTGGCTCCTTTAAGGACCCTTGTACTTTAAAAGTCTTGTATACAGTATACTAGTCTGGTAAGATCTAGATTAGAATATGCCGCAATTATATGGTCTCCTTTTTATGATTCACATAAGATAAGAATTGAAAAAGTGCAGAAATCTTTTACTAGATTTGCCTTGCGATCGTTAGACTTTAATTCTGGTTTACCTCCTTATAATTCCCGTTTTCTATTGTTAGGACGAAAGTCTTTAGAGGCTCGAAGAAGTATTCTGTCTCTACTTTTTGTAAAGGGTGTTTTTTTTAGAGGTTTGTTTTTCGAATAGAGATAAAACTGGCATTTTGTGGTCAAATCTGGCAACTCTAATCTCATTTATGTTCAGTTTGGTTTGCCATTTCATCATGAACAGGTTGACAAAAGAACAACGCTTGCAAATCGTGCAAATTTATTTCGAAAATAATGGTTCAGTTCGCGAAGTTTACCGCAAGCTCCGTCCATTTTATGGTCGACATAATCGCCCATCAGAGCAATTAATTCGGTTAACCATGGATCGTTTTCGCACTACGTTTACTCTATGTGATAATACGCATCCGCAGAGACGTCGAACAGTGCGCACCGAAGAAACAATTGCCGCTGTAGAGCAAAATGTTGAAGAGGACCCGAATGAATCGATTCGCCACCGTGCACAGCAATTGGAGCTTTGTCCATCAACTTTATGGAAGATTTTGCGCAAAGATCTTGGCTTGCGACCTTACAAGATCCAGCTTGTGCAAGAATTAAAGCCGCGAGACCATGCAATGCGTCGTGATTTTGGTGTATGGGCCGAAAGTGAGATTGATCTCGATGCTGATTTTCATCGCAAAATTTTGTTCAGTGATGAGGCTCATTTTTGGTTGAATGGCTACGTCAACAAGCAAAATTGCCGCATTGGAGTGAAGAGAATCCACATGAGACCCTTGAGACGCCATTACATCCACAAAAACTGACTGTTTGGTGTGCTCTATGGGCTGGTGGAGTCATTGGGCCATACTTCTTCCGAAATAATGCTGGAGAGTCAGTTACCGTTAATGGAGACCGGTATAGAGCCATGATAACCGACTATTTCGTTCCCGAATTCGATGGCATGAATGTGGATGAGTTGTGGTTCCAACAAGACGGCGCTACATGCCACACAGCGCACGTCACAATCGATTATTTTCTTTGGGGATATGTGAAGTCGCTCGTCTGCGCCAACAAACCAGAAACGTTAGGGGACTTGGAAGCCAACATTCGTGGCGTTATTGCCGACATACGGCCCCATATGCACGAAAAAGTGGTTGAAAATTGGACCTGTACAATTGGCTTTATTCGAGCCAGCCGCGGCGGCCACATGCCCGAAATCATATTTAAACATTAATGACATAAAATTATCCTTCCAATAAAGCCAAATTGATGGACATTAAAACGATTTTCTTGTGTTTTATTTCAATTCAAAGTTCTATACCTCTAAAAAAAACACCCTTTATATGACATTGTTGTTGATTTTGTTGATTGTCCGATGTTGTTGCGTTTGATTCAATTCAATGTTCCCTCAAGAATTTTACGTAATCAGGTTCTTTCATTTGGATATGGTTCGCACAAATTATGCTACAAATGCTCCTATAAATAGTTCTTTAAATTTGTTTAATAATATTAAATTACTAAATAACATAGATTTTTCAGTTTCAAAAAATTCTATAAAATCTCTTTCGAATAGTATATTGTAAAATTGATTATTTTTGTATTATATTATATTTTTAACTTAAATAATTCTAGTCTGTAAGAAATTCTATGTTCAAAGACTAATGAAATAAATAAATAAATAAATAAAAAATAATATGTATTTATACTACAATTCAAAATTATAATTATGAAGTAACCGCGTTTTTACCAAATGTTTCAATTGAGGCAAATTATGACATTCTTTAATATTATCAGGTAATTTATTGTATGTTCCATAAATGCGTACAGATCTTGTGCTTCTTTCAGTTCTGAAAAACATAGGCCTAACAATTGATTTCTAAAAGTGTATGTAGAATGTTCTTCTAAATTGATTTTTATATTCTATTTTCATATAAAATTCTTGTAGGAGTTTGTTTTGGCAGAAATATAAATTTTAACTATTTTGTTTTGGAGTCGCTGTAGCTCATTTATTTTTTGTTCCGAGCATCTATTCCAGATTTTATTTAAATAATTGATTTGTGACATGAAAAAAGAGTCACAGATGTTTCCTTGGAATGTAATCTCGATTTCTATATATCGCAAAATTTAATGGAATTAATTTAAGCTTTAATTTTTTAACATGTTCACTCCAATTTAAATTGGAGTCGAACCATATTCCTAAGTACTTCAAAAAATACACTCTAGTGATCAATACATCATTGAAAACAATTCCCGGAAACTCAGGAAAATCTGGTATTGGTTTAAAGTTAGATTGATTTATTTATAATAAATTTTTATCAAACCATTGCTGATTTTCTAAATCCAACATAATATTTGTGATCAATTCTTCTACTGAGGCTGTGGCATACATAAATGTTCCATCATAGAACTAACTGTAGAATTACTTTTAAATATAATTTAAATATATTATTTGTATAAATAAGAAATAGAGTTGCTGCAAGTTTTGACCCTTGAGGTACACCTGTTTTAATTTTTCGAGTCTATCTTTTTACTTCATTAATTTGAACAAATTGCTCCCTGTTTAACAAAAAGCTTTCAAAGAGTTCAATGTTATTACGACATATACCCAATTTTACAAGTTTTCGAACCATAATATCCGAATTCCCCGAGTCAAATGCTCTGGACAAATCTATTGCAAGCAGAGCTACGAATTTCTTTTTATTTAAATTTTCGTTAATAAATTCAGCACATGATAAGCATGCTGAAAGAGTATTCGACTTTTCAACAAATCCAAACTAGTTTTTATCAATTATTTTATTTTATTGAAGAAAAATTTTTGATCGATTTAGTATAATACTTTCGAAAATGTTATCAATTGTGCTTAATTTCGTTATTGGACGATAGTTTGTGCATATCTCTCTACTTCCCGATTTATGAATTGGGATAACAGATCCGATTTTTAATGCATCTAGATAGTGGCCATTTTTAAAGCACTCATTTATATATTTTACAAATCGAACAGATATTCCATCTGGACCATTCGCAGATTTTGAATTTAAATTTTTAATAGCCATTTCCAAAAAGTAAAAAGGGTTGCATAATGCCATCAGAAGGCTTATTATTTACTGGTTGTTCTACAACACTTGTAAAGTACTCATTGAAAGAATTTGCAATTTCGGTTGGATTCGTTATTATCATATTTTTATACTTTGTCTGACTAATTTCATTAGAATTTACAGAATTTTTATTAAATATTAGTTCTTTTAATATAACACATGGACACTGTTATGCAATAACGAGTCAACCCTCAAACAAATTTTTTTCGACTTATGAATGCAGTTCGATTCTAAATATTAAGAAGCACCTATTTTTAAAAAACCGAACCTAAATATTGTTAGTAAGAGGTTGAAAACAACAAAATTTATTTGGCATTTTCATATCATTTGTTCTACGACATCTAAACAAAAACATAAATATCTCAAAACTAATTTCGAGTGGGTTGACTCGTTATTGCATAACACTGTCCACATATTTTATTGCTTGAGTGAATATTTTGTTATATTTGGTTGCCATAATACTGTTTTTTCAGAAAATTTATTTTGTTTCTAATTTTGATTTTAAGCGATTTGAATTCACTTTCAAAATAACTATTGCTTTCGTATTTGAGTTTTAATTTGTAAAATTTATTTTTGTTTTTATACCCTACACCCAGGGTATATTCACTTTGTTCTTCCGTTTGTAACGCAGAGAAGGAGGCGTGGCAGATATTGAAAAGTATATATATTCTTGATCAGCGTCATCTCCTGAGTCGATATAGTCATGTCCGTCTGTTTGGTTGGCTGGGTGGCTGGGTAACGGCTGTGTGTGGAAATACATTTTTTGGGAAAACTAAGCAAGATAATTCAATGAAATTCGCAACACTACCTTCGCCGTCAAAGATAGCTCGGGGGATTGAAAATGAGCAAAATCGGTTAGCGGACACGCCTACCGCCCATACAAAAAGTATATTCAAAACGCAACTTTAGGAGTAGTTTTTACGACAATGCAACCAAAATGCACACAAATACTACGAATCAAAAGCGCAAGCTCTGAGAAAAACTGGGCGAATTCGGACGAGAGGGCGTGGCACCTTCATATAAGCAATACTAAAAGCGTTTTTTGAGATAATCGAACAAAATTTGACTCAGACACTCAAAATGATAAATGAAAGCTCTCAACAAAAATTGAGTGAAAAATGCAATACTGAAAGCGTTTTTTGAGATAATCCAACTAAATTTCACTCAAATACTGAAAACTATAAATGCACGCTATAAACTAAAACTAGACGAACTCGAACAAGAGGGCGTGGCACCTCCTATATAAGCAAAAGTTTCAAAATATTGCAGTGTAGGGTATTTATTTTTTGGCCAGGCCAAAAGATACACCCTTACTAGTTATAATTAAAAACAAAAATGAATTTTACAAATTAATGATTAATTGATCTAATGATCAAAGAGCTCAGAGTCCATCCATGGATTTCTGTATTTTTTATCTAACTTTTTAACATCATTTGTATGTTTCTTAATGCCTTCACACAAAGTTTCTTTAACAGTGCGCTGAGCTCTTTTTCCAAAAGATGATGAAAATTTATATTTTTTCCATTTAAATTATAATTGGGAAAGATTTTGGTAACATCTATTTGCTCTTTCTTCTTTCTGAGTTCATTACACTTGATTTTAAATTAATCATTGCACATTTTTACTATAAGCGGAAAAGTATTAAATTTTTTATTTTCGCTTGAATAAATATCAATTATATCTTTTTTGGGAACATTGATATTCACTTGTTCGCCAATTTTTGGCAAGTGTTCTGGTCGCTGGCTTGAGTTATAACCAGGAGCCAGCGAATTTTTTTTTTTGGTAAATGTGGCAAAAATTTCAAAGGTTACCTTGTCCTTGACCAAAAATCTACTTATTGGGAGTTGCTGTGTATGCCGTTACTTTAATTGACATAAATCGCCTGCACGTCGTACTAATTCCCCCACTTAGGATCGTTGGTGTTCCGAAGAGTTTGGCACTGCTTAGCCACGTGATGCACAACAGAAAAAAACCCACACTGGGTAGCGCCCACACGAAAGAAAACAAATACTAAGGCGATTCCTGAAAACGTGTAAAAGCCTCGAAAACCTCGTAAACTCGTAAAACTGTCAAATTTTGTATTGATTTTGACAACTTTTACGAGTTTACGAGGTTTTCGAGGCTTTTACACGTTTTCAGGAATCCCCTCACTGTTTTGTAGTACAAATTTTATGATAAACTCTTTATTGAGTATTAGACTTTGATTTAAATTTATTGATTTTACAATTAAACTTTTATAGAATTAAAACTTTTACTTTTATGCTGCAGCCAATGCTGTTTCAAATGTGGTTTTTTAAACGAAAAGAATAAATGAAAGAGAATTACAAAAGAATTTAACAGCTATGAGCAGTGAGGCATTGTTTGATTTAGCAATGAAGTTGCTTTGCCAACTACGGGGAATTTATCCCTACTTTTGGGGACTATGCGTGCTCGCATAAACAGCAAGTTTGTTATGATTAAGTTATTCTTGTTTTCTTTTTGTTTTATTACAAGCACTTCTTGCTCTAAGGTCTTCACTTTCAAACTGACATTTGAGCTTTTATTTTCTTCTGAAAGTCTATCTATCCCTTACTTGATTATCGCTTATGTATTTTTGTGATTCTTTTACTACTGTCATGAATTCAATAAGGTTAAAGGTGGCATCAGAAAGGAATGGAAATTGGTAAATGATATACTTAACAAAAACAAAGATAATATAAGTATACACAGTTTGTGACTTGGTGATGAATAATAAATATTTTTCTTCTATAGGCCCTGAGATTGTAGCTGAGTGCACTTATGTTAATATTCAATGTAATTGCCTTTTGTATAAGCCATGATACCTAATAGTTTTTTCCTTGGGCCAATTTCATCTTTCGAGGTACACAAAATCATTATGTCCTTAAAAAATTCAAATTCATCCACTTTTAATGGTTTTTCCAATAATCTTGTGAAAGAGGTTGCTTACAACATCTGTGATGTTTTAAGTCACTTGTTCAACAATAGTGTCCTAGTAGGAATATTTCCTGACATGTTGAAAATAGCTGAGGTAATACCTTTGCATAAGAAAGAAGTTCGTTCTAATATTAACAACTATAGACCAATATCGCTTCTTCCTTTTTTCTCTAAGGTGTTTGAAAAAGTAATGAAATTCAGAATAGTGAACTTTATTGAAAAAAAAGCTCTTTAGCAATTCGCAATTTGGCTTTAGATCTGGTTTATCTACTGACGATGCTTTATTGAATTTTTGTATAAGTGTATATTCTGGTCTTAATAGTAAACAAAATACTGCGGCTTTATTTGTGGATATCACCAAGGCATTTGATTCTGCTGACCACACGTTATTGTTACATAAATTGTTTAATTTTGGGTTTAGAGGATCAGTATATAATTGGTTCAGTTCATATCTAAATAATAGGCAACAAAAAGTGAAGATAAATGGTCATTTAAGCTCTTCTAAGCACATTTCATTGGGCGTCCCACAGGGTTCTGTGCTTGGAATGATTCTTTCTTTGGTCTTTACACAGAACGAGAAACTTGTGAAAATTTACCGAAGAATCGAGTATAATTTGCCTAAGATCTTAGGGCTATATGCTCCATCTAAGTTATTAGGTAATATAACAAAGAAAACTTAGGTCAAACTAAGGTAAATTTTACTTAGGCAATTTACATAAAATTATTAGGTAAAATGCCAAAGCTACTTAGTTAAATTTCCAAAGCTGTTTAGGTAAATTGGCAGAGGGGCTTAGATAGCTTACCGAAATGAACTTAGGTAATGTTACACATATTTGCCGAAGTTCCTTACGAGAGCTTGCACTTTATTTGGAAGAGGGTCGCCGAATAGTTTTTTCGTTCTGTGTATCAATTCCCTTTGTTCTCAGAACCTTAAAAGTAGTACAAATGCGTTTGCTGATGATATGGCCTATACTTTTACGAATAACTCTCCGCTGAATCTCATTGCGGGTATTAATCATGACCTTGAAATGTTACACCATTAGCGATTAAACGAGAATTATGTTCTTTAATGCTATAGGCAAAGACTTTGGTGAATTTAATTTTCATGCAGTAATTGTACAAAACTTAGTTTTTGTAATGAGATTTGTTCGACTTATTTTGAAGATGTTTCTTGCTCCTCTAAGTGTTTTCGTATTGAACGTGTTGAATCGTTTAAGTATTGTATCTCGGACTACTTCTTGACAGTAAAATGTGTTGGGTTGAACACACATATGCACTTAAGAAATATTCGTTGGCTGTGAACAGGCAAATTTTTCACTTAAAAAAGTATTGCAGCCCCAGCCTTCTTAAGTGTATATACTATGTATTTTTCACTCGAAGTTGGAGTACGGATTGTCTTGTTGGGGTGGTACGCACAATAACAAAATAAACCCATTGTTAATTATACAAAAATGTGCCCGACTAGAAAATTTTGTGCGGCGACAATTAGGGCCCCGTTAGTTTTGCCTAACCAGAACGTTAGGGCCAAACGCGGGAGCCTTACAAGGCCCTCATATCGGATGTAACGGTGTTCCCCATATTTTCCCAATAAGGAATTCCTAATGTTGGCCCAATTAGGTAGGCGTTCGTATTTAGGAAAATTTGAAGCTTACCATCGTTGGGATTTCGCACTTGACCCTAACGTTCTGCTTAGGCAAAACCAATTGGGCACTAATTCACGCCTAACTAATAATAATCTTCAAATCAATAAAACGAAAAATAGCTGTGTATTTTTTTAGTAATTTATTAAAAATATTATTTCTTATTTCTATCTTAATTTTTTAAGAATTGTTAATATGCTAAATTATATAACTGATCACATTAAAGATAATTCAGGTTTATTCCGAAATCCGTGTGATTTCAATTACTTATTATTTAGGAGGCTTTTTGATTAAAACCGTGAGTCGAACGATAAAAAGAATTGGAATATCTATTGTGGAGAATTGCAGGTTGTACAAATAATATAAGTTCGGATTAACAAAAAAGTAATCGCTAGGTAATTTTCTTAAAAAATCGCAAAAAGTCGAAAAATTCGATTTTATCGAATATTTCCTTAACGGTTACTTTCTCGTAAATGTAAATCAATATTATTTGTAGAGCCTGTAATTCTCCACAAAACAGATTCTGATACTTTTTATCGCGTGACTTACCATTTTCATCAAAAGCTTCCAAAATGGAAAATAATTGAAACCACACGGATTACGGAACAGTCCTTATTGAAAATAAATACAATTGCAGACATATATGACAATCCTTATTTAGTTTTTGAACCGTAAAAAATAGAGTTTTAATGAAACAATTGTTTGGAAGAATGAATGAATCATGTATGGAAACGAAATCTTGAAGAAGTTGCCTTTAATTATAACATTAGCATGGAAGAAGAAATGAATCGGGTGACTAAAAATCAATCGTTAATATCAGCCTATTGAAATTTTCATTAAAAACTTGGTTTGACTTAAGCTTCCATTCTAACTCAAAGAATTAAGTTTATAAACAAAAATTTCAATTCTTGTCTTAACTTTGAAGTTGTAAGCAATTAAAAATCAGTCATTCGATTTGTTCCGTCTTCCATGCTAAGTCTATTAAATAGATATGTATCAACATATCGGCACGAAAATGCAAAAGGACGTAACAACATGGTTCGACATATCGCTAGAAATAAGAAAAATTATAGAAGTGCACTCTGAAATGAATTTGAGTTATTTTGTTGTAACGTCTTTTTGCATTAAAGTGACAATTTACAACCAAAAAGTCAATAGTAAAACTTAAAAAAAAATTTAGAAATAAAATCTGCTGCGAATTTCAATCAAAAACCTTTTTTTATCACGTGCAGCACGACCATCATTATAATCCCTGCAGTGATGAAAAGCTGATGCCAATGATTTTATGATGGTATACTCACTAAGATCTTCTTTCGATTTTGAAAAAGTTTGAACGAAAGCATCTGCAAAGAAAAAAAATTAATTTCATTGGAACTGTTAAGAAATAACGTGACAACCCTAGAAAAATGTTTTTGACTAAAGGATGCAGTTCGATTTCAAATAGTAACATATACATATCTGAATATCATTGCATTTGTTCTTCAACCAGAAGAGAAAAACGTAATTATCTCAAAACATTTTTCAAGAAAGCTGCGCATTATTTCGTAAAAAAATTTTTAAGTAACTGCTTTGGTGCAGTTAAATTTAAGCGCCAGTTCGCAACTTAAAGCATAACGCAAATGCGCCGGCTGACGACCAACCCAATCAGCGACAGTGAATTCACTTAATTTACTAGCAAGATGTATCAGGCAACTGCAATCATCTCTGGTTCCAACTGTAGACAGACGACAGTGCTTAAGGAATCATTTACGAAATTCCATGCCATTTACACCATTTTTTGAAGTTTCTGCTGATCGCCTTTGAAGCATTTCGCATATTTGAGCAAGAATGTGTATGGATGTTCCACCTGGAGATCGAATTTGCAGATCGAGTTTGCAGCAGAATACGCTCCAAAGTCATAACTTCCTATAAGAGAATTAAAGAAAAATTTACCCAAATAATAATAAATTTAGTTTTCTACTAACGCACCTCCTTTGGATCTTCTCCGAATGAATAGAATTGCATGTCCGTTAAACGTCCACGTGCAGTCTTTATTATATCCCTGCATTTCTTGGGCGTTTCCTCCACTTCTCCCGCCAAGAAGAGGCCACAGCATGCAATGACATAACGCGGAAAGCTCTTCAACGAATGAAACATATAAAAGCGATGAAAGTACACCACTCCGATAGCAATGATATTGCGTCCAAGGCCTATTTAGGTGCCACAACTCATGATGAAGCGTGCGCCTTCTTTGCGACATCGACGTTCCGTGTCCAATGTTATGTCGTCCAATACATATGGTGTGTCTTTCAACTCTTTTTTGTCATAATGCCAGCAAGGCATTGTCCCAATGTTGGCAGTGATACTTTGACTAGGATTTGGGGAGTTTAGCTGATGCGGCGTCTGCTTCAGAATCTGGCTCAGTTGTTGTAGGTACAGGCATTCCTTCATGAGAAAATGATTACGCTATCGCTTAAATTGATTTATTTATTAAAAAGAACAAAAGCACTTACGATTATGTTTAATCCAAGATGCTATATACTTTTTTCGAACATTTTATTAGAATTTTATTCACAAACCGAACAACAAATTATACGTCAGGGCTGCCGATGGATGATTTGATTCCTAACTCTATTTAGACAAGCGGTGGAGGGTAGAGTCGATGCAAATCCCGGGATTGATTAAAACTATTTTTATCAAAAATGTTACGTTTGCGTAACTTTTGCTGGTATTCAAAAACAGAAGAATCCTTTTTGTATGTGGAAAAAGAAAGACTTTTATTTCTAATAAAAAAATACAATGGTTAGAAATTAAAATAATAAAATAACAATTAACAATAAATACTTTTAAATACACCAGCCTCGTTCTTTTCTTCTGCGAGATTCTTTTTAGTTTTAGTTTCTTTTTGACATTACATTTTATCGATTTATCGAACAGGGATGTCATTCGAACAGGGATGTTATATCTTAAATTCTCTCAATGAAGTGCTGCCATATTTGGTAACACTCCCCCCTGGCAAATCAACCTCATCGGTCGATTTGACATTTCCGTCAAATATGGCGACATCTAGCACTGCTATTTTTGATGTTGGTCTTGTGTATACACCAGAAGCGGTTTGAATGACAGCACTTCTAATGTTGTTGTCTTTCCCAGGTAAAACTTTGATGATTCTGCCTTTGGGCCAAGTCCCCTTGAGATTAGCTGGATCAACTATGATCACGATATCACCTTCGCGGATCGGTTTAGTATACTTAAACCACTTTGTGCGCCTTGTCAAGTCTGGGAGATATTCCCGCACCCAACGCTTCCAAAATTGATGAGCATACTGCTCGCTAATTTTCCAATTTTTTTTAAGAACCGAACCTTCATCGGTAAACTCGCCAAATAATTTTGTTCCACAAGAGGAACCTAGCAGAAAATGGTTCGGCGTTAGGGCCTCGTCACTCTCAATTTCGATAGGGACATATGTTAACGGCCTAGAATTAACTACACACTCCACCTCAGCCATCATGGTAAGAAGAAGTTCATCCGTAGGATTTTTTGTTGTGCTAATAACCGATAGCGTATTTTTTACTGAACGCACCATACGTTCCCAGCTTCCGCCCATATGCGGGGCTGCAGGTGGTATGAAATTCCATTTAATTTCGGAACTGGTGAACTCCATAGCGATTTTTTTGGTATCCAGGCTTTTTGCTGCTTCTATTAATTCTTTGCTTGCACCTCGGAAGTTGGTACCGTTGTCACTGTAAATTTCCATCGGTGTACCTCGTTTTGCCATGAACCTTTTTAGCGCCAGTATACAGGAATCAGCTGATAAACTTGCTGCAATTTCAATGTGTATCGCGCGTACTGTCAGACAGGTTATCAGAACACCCCATCTCTTCTCCACCCGTCTACCAATTGCAACCTGCATGGGACCGAAATAATCTATTCCGATAAACGAAAACGGTCTGGTAAACGCTTGAAGTCTAGCCGGAGGTAAGTCCCCCATCAATGGTGTGTCAGGAACAGCTCTTTTGTTTTTGCAAAACTGGCACAAAAACTTAACCTTTTTAAGCGAAGCTCGCAAGGATGGAATGCAATATGATTGTCGTATTTCGTTTAAAACAGTTTCATTATTTTGATGGTGGTATCTTTGATGAAAATGTTCAATTATTAATTTTGTTGTATGATGTGCTCTCGGTAATATAATTGGTCTTTTTGTACTGCTAGATGCATATGATGCTGCATCAATGCGACCTTTTACTCGAAGAATTGAGTTTTCGTCCAAGTAGGGAGAAAATTTGTAAAGTATGCTTGATTTGGCAAGCGTACCAATTTTACCATTCGCACGTTGTAACGTAGCTACTTCAGCTTGAAAAGATTCACGTTGACAGCTTCTAATTAAATAATTTTTTGCCTTTTGAAAATCTGATGAATTCAATTCCTCTATAATTCTTTTTGTTTTTATCCGAATAAATCGAAAAACATTAGCCATTGTTCTTAAAAGACGATTCCAGCTGGAGAATCGGTGCACGTCAATAAGGCATTTTACAGCTTCCTTTTGATGAATGTAGTGCGGCAACATTTCTTCAAGCGATACATGCTCATGTTCTTGTTGTTTATGCCAAGTTGTTTTCGGGTTGTATAAAAATTCTGGTCCTGTAAACCAGGAACTATGCGAATTCATTTTATTTATATTTCTCCACTTAGTAGCCAAGTCTGCAATATTATCTTTTGATGGAATAAACCTCCAATTCTTTGCTTCGGAGTTTTCGAGTATTTCTCCTACTCGATAAGCGACAAAATGTTTGTATTTTCTTGTATCAGAGTTTATCCATCCGATTACTGTTTGCGAATCTGACCAAAAGAAGATTTCAGAAATTTGTATTGAATGTCCGGTAATAATAGTTTTTGAAAGTCTTAAGCCCAATACAGCTGCTTCGAGTTCCATTCTTGGTATTGAAATTGCCTTTATAGGTGCCACTTTTGTTTTTGCACTTACTAAACTGCACTCAATGATGTCTTTGTTGGAAAAACGAAAATATGCAACCGCGGCATATGCTGCCTCGCTAGCGTCAACAAAGACATGCAGCTGTATGGTTGTAGATTCATCTATTTTCAATAATTTTGTATATGGCCTTGGTATGTTAGTAGATTTCATTTGTGGAATGTGTTTAATCCACTCGCGCCACTTGTCATAGTGTTCCTGATGAATTTCTTCATCCCAATCTATACCTGAGCACCATATGTCTTGCAGTAATATTTTTAGTAATACAAGATAGTTTGCGATTAGTCCCAAAGGATCAAACACAGCCATCAAAGTCCTTAGCACTTGTCTTTTAGTAGGCCAAGTGACTCCTGTTATTAATTCATCAGATATTTTTGGGCTTTGAAATGAAAATGTAAATAGGTCGTTGGACGGTGACCACCAAAGTCCAAGAACTTTTTCTGATTTCGAAAATACATTCCAATTTGTAATTTTTTTATCAAAATGCGCCGCTTTATTTTGCAAAAACTTGACGACTCTATCGGAGTTTGAAATAAAGTTGCGTATCTCAAAGCCCGCTTGGCTGTGAATATGTATTACGTCACTAGCTAACTGCATTGCTTCTTCTTCAGTGTCCACACTAGCAAGCAAATCATCAACATAATGATTTTGAATTATGGCCTTTGCAGCTTTGGGATATTTATCCATGAATTCTTCAGCGTTTCTGTTTTTAACATACTGAGCACACGATGGTGAACAAGTGGCTCCGAACGTCATCACTTGCATGACATACTCCTCAATTAACCCATCACTTGTCTTCCATAAAAATCTTTGCGAGTTTTGATCATCCTTTTTGATCCTCACTTGGTGAAACATTTCTTTTATGTCACCGCAAATAGCTATTTTTCTTTCTCTAAATTGGAATAAAATTGATGGAAGCAATGGCAAAGTATCTGGGCCAGAGAGTAACATAGAATTCAAAGAAACGCCATTCACTTTGGATGCGGCATCCCATACGATTCTTACTTTACCCGGTTTGTTTGGGTTGGTCACTGAAAATATTGGCAAGTACCATATCTGATTATTTTTACTTTGTATCTCACCTTGGGTTAATTTTCGAGCGTAGCCAACATTGACATAATTTTCAATTTGTTGGTTTAAGTTTTGTTCCAATGCAATATCTTTTTTCATTTTATTCGTCAAGCAATTTAAACGCTGCACGGCCATGGCGCGACTGTTAGGTAAATTTATGTTATCATATCGCCATAGAAGTGGAACAACGAAACGATTTTCTTCCTTATAGGCTTCTTGACGCAATATTGTGAGGGCTCTTTCGTCATCCTTAGACAATAGTTGCTTTTGATTTTTTGTTCCAACAGTTTCTATAGAAATGTACTCCTTATACATGTTAGACATATTTTCGTCGTCAGCCGATTGACATTTGCATATGTGGCAGCTGTACTTTTTTACACTGCAGTTTATATTTTTTGCACATGGACCGAATACGGACCATCCTAGCGGTGTTTTTGCAGCCACTGGTTGATTTAAACCACCTTCTTTTATTCGCGATGGCAAACCCAAATTGTAGTGGTCAAGCCCGATCAGAATTTTTGGCTGTGCCTGACTGTATGACAGCAATGGAATATTTTGCAGGTACTGAAACTTTTGTACCAATTCTTTGGCATCCATTGATTGTTTAAAAAGATTAAGTGATTCGACTGTATGTACATTGAACATGGTATATCTTTTTGATGACCCTTTTGCAGAAATGTCAACATTAATTTTCTGGGAGTCATATTCAGTACGATGTGTGTTTGAGGTCCACTTGAGACACAACGGATGTTTTTCGCCTTTTGCACCAAGCATAGTTGCTAGATCACTATCGATCAATGTTACTGATGAGCCGTCATCGAAAAATGCAAAGGTGTCAATTTTAGCATTTGGTCCATACATAGTCACTGGAACAACCTTAAACAGCATTTCATTTGTTTTCATTTGATGAAAATTGCAGCTTGAATTTGGTTCAACAGCTTTTTGCAAATTATTTGTTTGTTCCGATTTGTTTTTATGCAATAAAGGATGATGCCTATAAGTGCAACCGTCAACACCACATTCTTTAAAGGAAGGACAATTATTTATTGTATGTAAGTGTAAGCATGTTCTACACAAATTTTTCTTTTTTAACATAGCCCACTTTTCATTGATGGACATTGATCCAAATTTTTTGCATTTGTCCACTGAGGTACAATAAGCGTTACATATTTCACACATTTTTTTTCGATTCGAATTTTGTGAATCATTGTGTACATTGACAAATTTGTCTTGTTTGTGCCTTTTTTGCTCAAAGGAACCTGTTAATGGATATATAGTGACTGAAGATGCTGCTTCTGCTATTTCGAATAGCCAACGACTGAACGAGGGTAGATCCGCTCCGCTTACGCATTGCTGTTTAAACATTCCCCATTGAAGTCGATATTGTGGCGGTAATTTTTCTACTAACTCTTGAAGTAAACATGGATTAACCATATGATCACGCATCTCACTTGCTTCCATTGTGGCACACAAGTTCTGTACTGAAAGTGAAAATTTTATAATTGTATCCAACTTGTCTGACTTTGCCGATGGTTCACTACGTATTTTTTCTATCAGCGAGTTCAAAATTGTTTCAGGTCGACCGAATAACATTTTCAAATGTGCAATTATTCCTGGAACTTGATCCGGATGCACCAGTCTGAATCGAACGGCTTCAAGCGCAGCGCCTCTTAAACATCTCTGCAGACGGGATAAATTTTCGTGATTGTTGAAGGCACAAGTTTTTGTAGAATTTTCAAACCAACTTATGAAAAGAGGCCACTCTTCAGGCCGGCCACTGAATATTATTTGGTCTTTTGCCATCACCTGTCTTGCAGCAATATGCGACGTATTCAGTGTTTGACCAGCACACTCATCTATTTGAAGTTCCCTTGGAATAGGTTTCTCTTTAACTGGCTTCTGATTTTGCCCATTTACCCAGGCAGCGACTCGATGAGATGGATTTGGTTGTTCGCTTTCAATTTCGTCATCCGATTGAAACTGTTCTAAAATTGAATATTTTTGCTCGAGATACAATTTGTCAAGCTGTTTTTGTTCCTCCAATTTTTTAAGTTGCAATTTTAGTCCTTTGGATGAGGCTTTTGAGCTTTTGGAACTCGCCTTGGAAGAGCATAAGTTTTGAGCATTTGTTTGCTGCTCCTTAAGCATTTTTCCTTCCACCAATTTTTGAGACTGCAACACTGTATTATCGGATGTATGAGATGAAACCTTTGAATTTTTGGAGCTTCCCTGCCCAACGTTCGGTACTTGGATGTTTCTTGAACACTGTGCTGAATTTTGCAGTGGTGCTGTTTTTTGTTGCTTCTTATGGCAGTTTTTGCACATCCAATCCACATCCGCCACCTTTTCATCAACGCCCACGCATGTAAAATGATACCACTTTTGGCACTTAACGCATTCTACCATATTTTCATCTTTATTTTGGCATGATGTGCAGTCCATGGCTGTTTTTGTTATTTTCAGTGGAGTGCGTATGATTCTGGCCGATTATATGTATAAAAGAAATTAAATGAGAGGACTTACCCTTTTTCTTTAATTGCAATAACCTTCAATACTGGTGGCAGGCAGCGACGCTGACAGAGCGACGCTTACGATTTCAACTTATAGTTTGATGGCGTCAGCGAGTCGTTGATTATTTTTCAAATTCAACAGCGATCAACGGCGGCGTCTGCAGCACAGCTTTTTTGCGTTTTTTCCCCTTCTTCTTCACAAGGCAACGCAGTTTAAAAAAATAAAAGAATGTTACGTTTGCGTAACTTTTGCTGGTATTCAAAAACAGAAGAATCCTTTTTGTATGTGGAAAAAGAAAGACTTTTATTTCTAATAAAAAAATACAATGGTTAGAAATTAAAATAATAAAATAACAATTAACAATAAATACTTTTAAATACACCAGCCTCGTTCTTTTCTTCTGCGAGATTCTTTTTAGTTTTAGTTTCTTTTTGACATTACATTTTATCGATTTATCGAACAGGGATGTCATTCGAACAGGGATGTTATATCTTAAATTCTCTCAATGAAGTGCTGCCATATTTGGTAACAAAAAATATGAAATTAAGTTAAAAAAAATTAGGTAAACATTATTTAATATTGTTGAACAAGCACCGATTTTGATCCGACATTTTTGTTGGTAATTGAATTTAGAAAGAAAGAAGCACTTTATATTTATGTAGTTTAAAAAAAAAAAAAAAAATAGGAACAATTCTCAACAAAAATATTAGTTTTCTGTCGATTCTCAATCTGAATCTGGCATCAATGGTTGGTATGGTTTTTGAGATATCTTCAACTCAAAGTTGAAATATCACGATTTGTGAGGTTATATGGAGGACACACGAAACTATTTTCTATTGAATGCGTCATATAGTAATATTTTGCGCCTTCAAAATGAAATGATCGTAACTTTTTATAAGAAAATCCTTTGATACTATATCATAGCTCATTTTGAAGACAAAAGCCGTGTTCTTTTTGACGCGTACATACAATTGTGTATATTTTTAAATTGCAATAACTCATGAACAGTGAGTCGCACAATAAAAACTCTAAGGAACTTTTTTATGGAGAATCACGTTCTCTACAAAAACTTTTCATTTTATGTTTAAAAAATTTATCTTTTAGGAGTTATTCTATAAAAACTGCTTAAGCGCCGATAAACGGCAAAAAATTACTTTTTTTTAAATAACTTCTAAATAATTATTAATTATCTAAATATTATTTTTACAAAAGATCAAAATTATTTGTAGAGCATGTGGTTCTCCCTGAAAAAGACCCTTGGACTTTTCATCGTACGACTCACCATTCATAAGTTATCGCAATTTGAAAATTACCACAATTTTATATACGCGTCAAAAAAACACGGCTAAAGAATAGAACGAGATGATGCATTTAATAGATAATAATTTCGTGCATACTCCATATAACCTCAAAAATCATATTTTTTGAACTTTTAGTTAAAGACATCTCAAAAACCGTACGTGATAGACCGATTCGGATTCAGAACTGGCAAATGTAGTGAAAATTACTATTTTTGGTTAGAATTGTTCTATTTAAAAAAAAAAACGCATAAATTTAAAGTGTTGGTTTTTTTAAATTTCGGGATTGCAATTTATAATCCCGAAAATCTCGGGCTCGCCAAAAGGCTCAAAAATTGGCATCCCTAATACATATTTATCGAACAAATTAAAATGGCATAGACTTGAAAAAAAGGCTTCAAAAAAAAAAAAACTAGTCAAAATGTACGAAAATTTGCCATATTTCGAAAATCATGACTCGGATTTAAAACTTTTGCAAACCAAATTTGTAGTGAATTAAAATACCATTCATTTGGCACCAATATTTTTAAATTCTATCAAGAAGTTCCGGTTTTTATAAAGCCATATCCCGATCTTCCGATTTCTATATCTCCGTAAGTTTTTGTAAAACGGAACCAAGAGAAGTTGTTCGTCCCATGAATCTTACATTTTTTGGTGTTCTACCGATTACCACCACCACCACAAATAAAAATGACAAAGGCCTAAGAATATTTTGAAACAAATGAGTTTTTTGGCACGAAAGGAAAATAAAAAATATGTAGCTGTGTTTTTGACGACATTTTATATATGCTCGTTAGGGTGGGCCAAATTGTATGGAGGAAATTTTATCGACCTCGGCTACCCCCCTATGTGAAAGTTCATTCAATTCTATGAATATTCAACTTTAGTTCGGCGCATTTTTGATCGAAAATTGTACCTTTCATCAATATTTTTTTTTGTTTTCATACTAAATTTTAAAAATTTTTATAAAGACAAAAGTAATGTCATTATATGATTTGGCTGGTATTCTGTCAGTAATCAATTAAATTGGGTTTTGTTTACATAAAAAGTTTACTTGATAGAGTGGAATTGATTCTATATATTTAAAAAAATGATATGGGTCAAATAGCCGATTATTATGACCGACTTTCAAAATAAACGATTCATATCTTTGGATGAATTTTTTCAAACAAAACACCAACCTAGGCTGAAAGTTCATTCAATTCTATGAATATTTGCCCAAGGAACCATACCTCTACGTTCAAGTTTAGTTCGGCGCATTTTCGATTGAAAATTTTACCTTAATTTTCAATTGAAAATGCACCGAACTAAAGTTGAACGTAGAGGTATGGTTCCTTGGGCAAATATTCATAGAATTGAATGAACTTTCAGCCTAGGTTGGTGTTTTGTTTGAAAAAATTCATCCAAAAATATGAATCGTTTATTTTGAAAGTCAGTCATAATAATCGGCTATTTGACCCATATCACTTTTTTAAATATATATCATTTAATGACATAACTTTTGTCTTTATAAAAATTTGTAAAATTTAGTATGAAAATAAAAAAAAATATTGATGAAAGGTACAATTTTCGATCAAAAATGTGCCGAACTAAAGTTGAATGCAGAGGTATAGTCCCTTTGGCAAATATTCATAGAATTGAATGAACTTTCACATAGGGGGTAGTCGAGATCAGTTTTCAAATCGGCCCACCCTAATGCTCGTATAAGCACGTAGAAAAAAGAAAATTCACAATGGAGTCCCTGGTAAAAAAACTATGACAGCTGTCATGATCTTAAGTTTGTGTGGTAATAATCGTGGTACTAATAAAATGAAAATGTTACTTTTTGAGAGCAATAAAAGCACTTAAAAAATTCAAGTTTTTAATAATATTTTATCTTATAGAATAGAACAAACATTTTATTCGTACATTTACATATGTAATTTAATTTTGGAGCAGCTTCAAATGTTCTCATTAATATCGCATTAGTTTTTCCCCAGATTTACCGAAATTCGGCAACTTCTCGTTTTTCATTATGACAAGCGCATTAGGCGTTCATTAGGTAAATCTTAAGCCTGCCCAACTAGGCAAATGTTAGGCATTCCGAAACTAGGCAACTGTTCGTTTATCACTATGACCACCGCATTAGGCGTTCATTAGGCAAACCTAATTTAGGAATATCCTGAGCCTGCCTAACTAGGCAATTGTTAGGCATTCCGAAACTAGGCAACTGTTCGTTTATCGCTATGACCCCCACGTTAGGTTTTCGTTAGGCAAACGAAATTCGGCAACTGTTCGTTTAGCACTATGACCACCGCATTAGGCCTTTATTAGGTACACTTAATTTGGGCAAACCCAAAGCCTACTTAACTAGGCAAGTAATAGGCATTCCTAATTTAGGCTAACCCCATTGCTTCCCAATTAGGGCCTAATGTATTTTTAGGCATGTCTAAGCGAATTTCTAATCGGGTGCTGTTCGTCTAATGTGTAACAGTAATCGCCGCGTTAGTAGTTTGCCGCTTCTCAAAAATCTAAACATTTTACCACTAAGGCACTTATATTATTTTAAGGCCCTACGAATATTTTTTATTAAATCTGGGTACTCATTGAGTAAATTTTTCTACCAATTAAGAGCAAATACTCAGAATTATGTTTTAGTTCAACAACACAACTCACAGTTATTTCTGAAATCTTACACATCTGTTGCTCCTAGACTTTTTAACGCTTTGCCATTTCACATAAGGTTAATCCTTTTAATGTTAATGCTTTTTATTCATTTTTGATTATTTATTGATTTATATACAAGTTTAATTTAATCCTTAATTGAATTTTTTGATTTATTGATCTATTTATTTAATTTATTTTAATAATAATAAGAAACTGCTATCGCCTCTAGCTCCTTGTGCGCTATACATTGCAGTAATTTTTCATTTAATAAATACATGATACATATTTTGTTAGTCGACTATATGTTTAGTTAAGTTTCTATGTATTATTGTATTTCTTAGATGAAAAAAAGAATAAATGACTACTACTTACTACAGGGTCCGCCATCTAACGTTTTTTTTTTTTTCAACTAGTGCTTATTTCGTGAATGGTAACTCTTAGCTCATGTCTGATTCGACAGATAATTAGTTTTATCCTTCCGCTGAACGAATATGGTTGTGTATACGTTGCGTTTTCGCTTCGCTAAGTGGGCCTGCGATCGACTTACAGAAGATACTGATTTTGCCAAAAAATCATCTTTTCAGATGAAGCTCATTTTGATCTTGGCGGGTATGTAAACAAGCAAGATTGTCGCATTTGGGGCACAGAAAACCCGCACGCATACATTGAAAAGCTGTTGTACCCAAAACGAGTCACTGTTTGGTGCGGATTTTGGTCCAGAGGCATAATTGGGCCAATGAGCAAGGAGTGGCCGTTACAGTCAATGGCGATCGTTATCGAGACATGTTGAACAAATTTGTGTTCACAAAAATTGAAGAGGAGGATATTGGCAACATTTGGTTTCAACAGGACGGCGCTACGTGCCACACAGCCGAAGCTACACTCGATGCTTTTATAGAATTTCAAAAAAAAAAAAAAGTTATTTGGCGGACCCTTTACTTTTATTTTGTTCATCATTGCTTTTTCTTGGAGTTTAAATTGTTTTTGCATATTGATAGTTTTATATTGAACTAATTAAACAGTCATTTTTGCAATTTTTGCATATTGTTTATTATTGATGTAAGATTTTGGTTGTCTGCTACTTCTTCTTCTTCATCACTTGATTCTCTTGAAAGTAATTCTTTTTCTTTGTGATTCTGCTTTTAATTTCTTCGTGTTTTTGGCGCCATATTACTTTCTTATGATTTAGTGAATTCGCCAAAATTTTGATTTTTGATTTTTTGAACTACAGTACCTGCCTATTGAGTTGCGAACGATAGCATTTTTTTGTAAAATCAAGTATGTATAATTCGTAGAGTGTTGCATTAAAAAAATCAAAAGTCAGGTCAGTTGCATTGCTCTGTATTTAAGCTCTGTAGACATCTTTTCAAAAATCAAATCAGACACCCATTTGTGAAAATAATGGGAAAAAAACTCTCGGTAGAAGTAATTTCAGCTATTCAGATAGTACTTCAAAATTTTAGTGCAATTTGTTGAAGAAAAAGTTAATAACACTAGTTTACAAATTAATTATTTTTTCTATGATCTGAGTGCCACTATGAAATTCAAATGTAAAATGACTCCGTGATTCCGAAAATAGTTTTATTTTTTTTTTTCTACGGAGACGTTTTCGAGAAATCCCCCTTTTCCTGTTATTGAAGGGGGGGAAAATATGATCTCATATAATCAAAGATATCTCGTAAGCCAGTAGAGCCAGCTTAACATGTAAGACAACAAAAGAAAGGTTATAAAATTTTACATAAGCGCCTCATACTTAACTTTTCGATCAGTTTTTTAGTTTCTGCGTTGTCAATAAACATTTCGAATGAAAAATCAAAAAAAAAAAAATATTTCAATTGGGATTTTTTCTTGAAAAAAAATTCGGTAAAAATAAAAAAACTTCATTGAACAAAAGTTGAAAAACCTTAAACAGAAAAAGGTACTAACCGAGAAAATCGATGGATAAATAACGGAGTTATATCCAATAAAGTGAAAATACTAAAAGTCAAATTTTACTCTATTTTTGTAATTTTCCTTGCATGCGGGTACAATTTTGAAAATTATTTCTTTCGATTCGACCGATTCATATTTATTTGATTAGGTGAACCATCATTAGTAAAAAAAATAAATTTTTATTTTTTTCGCTTATGTAGTGTTGCCGTATTCGAAAAAAAAACAATTATTCGAGGTGTCTTTCGATTCGACCAATTCATATATATTTTGATTAGGTGAACCATCATTAGTAAAAAAAAAAAATAATTTTTATTTTTTTCGCTCATGTAGTGTTGCCGTATTCGAAAAAAAAAACAATTATTCGAGGTGTCACTTAACTTCAACTGTTCTGTAAAGAGAACGCCTTATTTTATTCCTCATCTGAAAATTTCACTGGAAAGGCAAAAAAATTGCCTTTTTATCATTGGGTCAGTTGTTGAGATCGGATAAAAAATAGCCAATCTATAGTCAACCAAATTTCAAATTTCATGCAAATTTCGATGATTTTCAGAATCTTTCTTTAACCCCTTTAACATTTTCTTGTTCGAAAAAATAGACAAAGTGAAGTTTTATTATTTTCGTCATTAATATATTTTATTACAAAAATTTCGAGCCAATGCGGAAAAAAATCGGACGAAAAATTACAGCTCTATTCTAGATTTGGTGAGTGAACCTACTAAATTACTGTCTATTTAATTAACAAAACAAAAATTTCGTATGTTTATACACTAAATTTCGAATAGAGCTGTCATTTTTCATCCGATCTTGGTGCGCATTTGCTCGAAATTTTTGTAATAAAATATATTAATGACAAAAATAATAAAACTTCACTTTTTCTATTTTTTCGAACAAGCTATTAAAGAAAGATTTTGAAAATCATCGAAATTTCCATGAAATTTGAAATTTGGTTGACTATAGATTGGATATTTTTCATCCGATCTCAACAACTGACCCAATTATAAAAAGGCGATTTATTTGTCTTTTCAGTGAAATTTTCAGATGAGGAATAAAATAAGATGTTGAAGTTAAGTGACACCTCGAATAATTGTTTTTTTTTTCGAATACGGCAACACTACATGAGCGAAAAAAATAAAAATTATTTTTTTTTTACTAATGATGGTTCACCTAATCAAAACAAATATGAATTGGTCGAATCGAAAGAAATAATTTTCAAAATTGTACCCGAATGCAAGGAAAATTACAAAAATAGAGTAAAATTTGACTTTTGGTATTTTCACTTAACTCCGTTATTTATCCATCGATTTTGCTCATTGAAGGTTTAAAATTTTTACAAAAGTCTATGCTTTGTAAAAAAAGTATAAATTGTGAGGTCATCTGGCAGATTCTTTATTTTTGAGGTGATAAAAAGAGTTTTCGATCACAGAATTCCCAAAAAAATTTAATAAAGTTCGTAAATATAAATTCATATCTCCGCAGTTAATAATCGGATGGGGTCGAAATGTTTAAAAAAGTTCTTGACAATTCAATTGTCTTTCATAAAAATATAATTTTGGTCAAATCCGTCAGTCCAAACGGAATTTATTGACTGGTCACCTTTTTCAAAAAAAGCAAAAGAATGATTTGGCCGATATCTCGGAAACCCATCCATGAATATTTTTTTAAATTTTTTTTTGAGCTAAGGGGACCATAGCAAAAAGGAATTTCACAATAAAGTCCTGGTCATTTTCGGACTGTAAACTAGTGTAATTGGTCAAATTTCTTCACAGCGACAAGGGGCAGAGGATAAGAAAATAAATGGGTGTAAAAAATGTATTAAAATGGTTACCGGAATAACGTTATCTTTGTTTTTGTTAAGTATATCATTTACCAATTTCCATTCCTTTCTGATGCCACCTTTAACCTTATTGAATTCATGACAGTAGTAAAAGAATCACAAAAATACATACGCGATAATCAAGTAAGGGGTAGATAGACTTTCAGAAGAAAATAAAAGCTTAAATGTCAGTTTGAAAGTGAAGAGCTTAGAGCAAGAAGTGCTTGTAATAAAACAAAAAGAAAACAAGAATAACTTAATCATAACAAACTTGCTGTTTATGCGAGCACGCATAGTCCCCAAAAGTAGGGATAAATTCCCCGTATTTGGCAAAGCAACTTCATTGCTAGATCAAACAATGCCTCACTGCTCATAGCTGTCAAATTCTTTTGTAATTCTCTTTCATTTATTCTTTTCGTTTAAAAAACCACATTTGAAACAGCATTGGCTGCAACATAAAAGTAAAAGTTTTAATTCTATAAAAGTTTAATTGTAAAATCAATAAATTTAAATCAAAGTCTAATACTCAATAAAGAGTTTATCATAAAATTTGTACTACAAAACAGTATTTGTTTTCTTTCGTGTGGGCGCTACCCAGTGTGGTTTTTTTTCTGTTGTGCATCACGTGGCTAAGCAGTGCCAAACTCTTCGGAACACCAACGATCCTAAGTGGGGGAATTAGTACGACGTGCAGGCGATTTATGTCAATTAAAGTAACGGCAAGATGTTAATCTGGAGAGAGGCATACACAGCAACTCCCAATAAGTAGATTTTTGGTCAAGGACAAGGTAACCTTTGAAATTTTTGCCACATTTACCAAAAAAAAAAATTCGCTGGCTCCTGGTTATAACTCAAGCCAGCGACCAGAACACTTGCCAAAAATTGGCGAACAAGTTAATATCAATGTTCCCAAAAAAGATATAATTGATATTTATCCAAGCGAAAATAAAAAATTAATACTTTTCCGCTTATAGTAAAAATGTGCAATGATTCATTTAAAATCAAGTGTAATGAACTCAGAAAGAAGAAAGAGCAAATAGATGTTACCAAAATCTTTCCCAATTATAATTTAAATGGAAAAAATATAAATTTTCATCATCTTTTGGAAAAAGAGCTCAGCGCACTGTTAAAGAAACTTTGTGTGAGGGCATTAAGAAACATACAAATGATGTTAAAAAGTTAGATAAAAAATACAGAAATCCATGGATGGACTCTGAGCTCTTTGATCATTAGATCAATTAATCATTAATTTGTAAAATTCATTTTTGTTTTTAATTATAACTAGTAAGGGTGTAACTTTTGGCCTGGCCATAAAATAAATACCCTACACTGCAATATTTTGAAAATTTTGCTTATATAGGAGGTGCCACGCCCTCTTGTCCGAGTTCACCCAGTTTTTGCTCAGAGCTTGCATTTATAGTTCTTAGTGTCTGAGTGAAATTTGGTTGAATTATCTCAAAAAACGTTTTCAGTATAGAGTTTTGAAACTTTTGCTTATATAGGAGGTGCCACGCCCTCTTGTCCGAGTTCGTCTAGTTTTAGTTTAGAGCGTGCACTTATAGTTTTCAGTATTTGAGTGAAATTTAGTTGGATTATCTCAAAAAACGCTTTCAGTATAGCATTTTGAAGCTTTTGCTTATATGGGAGGTGCCACACCCCCTTGTCTAATTTCACTCAATTTTTGTTGAGAGCTTTCATTTATCATTTTGAGTGTCTGAGTCAAATTTGGCTCGATTTTCTCAAAAAACGCTTTTAGTATTGCGTTTTGAAGCTTTTGCTTATATAGGAGGTGCCACGCCCTCTCGTCCGAATTCGCCCAGTTTTTTCTCAGAGCTTGCGCTTTTGATTCGTAGTTTTTGTGTGCATTTTGGTTGTATTGTCGTAAAAACTACTCCTAAAGTTGCATTTTGAATATACTTTTTGTATAGGCGGTAGGCGTGTCCGCTAACCGATTTTGCTCATTTTCAATCCCCCCGAGCTATCTTTGACGGCGAAGGTAGTGTTGCGAATTTCATTGAATTATCTTGCTTAGTTTTCCCAAAAAATGTATTTCCACACACAGCCGTTACCCAGCCAGCCAGCCAGACAGACGGACATGGCTATATCGACTTCAGGAGATGACGCTGATCAAGAATATATATACTTTTCAATATCTGCCACGCCTCCTTCTCTGCGTCACAAACGGAAGAACAAAGTGAACATACCCTGGGTGTAGGGTATAAAAAATGTTTCAAAATGTTGTAACTCGGCCATTTTTTTGTAATGTTCCCATGATTTTTGTTTTTTTTTTTTTTTCAAAATATTTGTGAAACATTACATTTGTGTCGTTCATTTTAATAATGGTGCAACTTATGGCATTTTGTTAGAAATGAATAAAATTGGGCTCTGTTTTCACGGAATTTTTAAAAAAACCATATTTGCCAAATAGCCGATTATTATGCAAATAATGTGGATGACATTACTTTTGCCCTTGAATGAACTTGCACCACAATCAAAATGAATGACACATATGGGCAAATCCGAAAATAATCTCCTCTTATATGACCCAGTTTTTAAAAAAAAATTTTTTTCATGTACAATAACCAAATGTGGTGGAATTTATTCGTAGACGTATGAGCTGTAATTTCCAATAGGCGAACAGAAAATTTTCGACCTGAGGGGGTGTCAGGAGGTCGTTTTATCTGAAAATTTTGGGAAAATCGAGATTTTCGATACTATACGGGAGAGCACATACTTCAGAAGTAGTAGATATGTTACGGGGCACCTTTCCAAATATTCTGAAGTAAAATTCAAAAAAATCGTATGTGGGTCGCGGCGACAAAATGGGTTAAAAAGTCTAAATCACTCATTACGGCCACATAACAGGTCCTAAAATTCTGAAAAAAATCAAGCAAATTCCTTGATATAACGTAAAGCGAATTTGTTTATGATGTTTTTTTAATTTAAGCGCCCCCTGCCGAGTAAAAAATTAAAAACGCTAATTTTTGGGTAAAAAACGTGATTTTTGGCGAAAAGCGAAATTTTGAGTTTTTTTCATTTTTTGCTCCAAATGAGGGGCTCAAATTAAAGAAACATCATAAAAAAAGTCGATTTATTTTTTCTCAAGGAATTTGCTTGATTTTTTTCAGAATTTTAGGACCTGTTACTTGGCCGTAATGAGCGATTTAAACTTTTTAACCCATTCTGGCGCCACAACCCACATAGGATTTTTTTGAGTTTTACTCCAGAATGTTTGTTAGATATCCCGCTATCTTGCCTTATGTGTAGCTATGGTGTGCTCGATCGCATATCGCCAATAATCGCATTTTTTACCCAAAAATTAGCGTTTTTACCTTTTTACTCGGCAGGGGGTGCTTAGATTAAAAAATATTATAAGCAAAGTCGATTTATTTTTTATCAAGGAACTTGCTTGATTTTTTTCAGAATTTTAGGACCTGTTATGTGGCCGTAATGAGTGATTTAGACTTTTTAACCCATTTTGTCGCCGCGACCCACATACGATTTTTTTGAATTTTACTTCAGAATATTTGGAAAGGTGCCCCGTAACATATCTACTACTTCTGAAGTATGTGCTCTCCCGTATAGTATCGAAAATCTCGATTTTCCCAAAATTTTCAGATAAAACGACCTCCTGACACCCCCTCAGGTCGAAAATTTTTTGTTCGCCTATTGGAAATTGCAGCTCATACGTCTACGAATAAATTCCACCACATTTGGTTATTGTACATGAAAAATTTTTTTTTTTAAAAACTGGGTCATATAAGAGGAGATTATTTTCGGATTTGCCCATATATGTCTTTCAAACGAGCCTTACTTGTCGAGAAAGGTTCCTTTAGAAGATAGAAAAAGCTTGAAGAAATCACTTTGAAAAAAAAGAATGTATTTTTTGGGACTATTTTTATATAACACTTACCTATTGTAGTTAAGGTAATAAAACAGTAATATACTGAATCAAAATAGCTCCAACCTTCAAATTTCGAAAAGGCCGCAGCGCCACCAGCTATCGTTAAAGAGCTTAAGGTTGTAACAACACATATTAAATCTACTTCGGATGCTGCAGTTCGTTTACAGCGAAGTGATAACCTCACTGATTGTATAACAAAGCTGAATTAAAAAAAAAAAGTACTATTAAACAAATTTTAATATTTAATCAGAAATCGGCAGAGTAAATTTTAATTATAATTCAATTTTAATTCTAAAATAATATTAATGGTTTTAGACATTTTTAAGTGTGTTATTAAATGACATACATATGGGACGTTTTACCTCAACCGGGCCACCTCCGTCGCCAGAATTTGTGCTGACGGAAAATAAAGTTTTGGATACTAACATTTTTGTTTTTTTAAAAGCTTCCGAAAGCCGAGTGGCGTTTTTAAAAATTTCAATATGGCAATGTTGTAACGCGTAAAATCATTTTTTCCAATATTTTGGCGTAAATTTCATCACTAAGGTTTGAGGAGTCGCTGATCACGAATCTGAAGTAAGAATTCGAGAATTTTTTAATCCAACGTGGCGAATGCAATATGACGTCTCACAGTGAAGGAAAATCCTAATGGCAAGAGTCAAAAAAATAACGCTAGAGTTCTCAAACTAGACAGGCATGATTATTAAATATTTCTAAGCTATATGTATAAGTTTGGACTAATTTGAACAACTCTAGCTTTATTTTTGCGACTTGAGCAAAATTACTATTTCCCCACAATATGAGACGCCATAAATAAAAATACGCCAAAATATTTGGGGCGTGTTACAACATCGCCATGTTGAAATTTTTAAAAAACGCAAAACGAAAATTTTGGTATCCAAAACTTTATTTTCCGTCCGCACAAATTCTGGCAACGGAGGTGGCTCGGTTGACGTGACGTCCCATATGCATACATTAGGCCGGGTCAAATTCTTTTGCGTCAAAGAGTATAGCAACAAGAAAATTTACGGACAATTCTAAAAAACAACAATTCAAGAAACCATGGGTCAAAAATCAATATCGAGAAATACAATAAAAAAGAAAAATATAAAATCAAAATATTTTTTTTTTATTTTTTCACAAGTAAAAGTTATTTACTGAGAAAAAAAGTACTTAAACATTAACTGATACACACATATTTGAAACAATTACACAAATTGCTATTTTTATATCATGTGAAACATGCTACAAAGAAAAAATTATTTATAGTAATTACTATTTATACAATTAAAGGCAAGGTTATAGCAAAAATCAAGTTTTACCTATTAAATTAGGCTCTTGCCCCAGAGCTGATGAAGAAAAGGGTGCAGCACTTTTTCGAAATAATGGGAAAATTATAGGTTACATCAAAGATTATCTTAGGAGCAGGCCTTATTACAAAGACTGCATACTTAGTTTTGGTCAAAATCCCCGAAAAGATGGCCCGCCCGGGGCTTGAATGAAGGTCTAAACGACAAAAATCATTGTTTTTTCGCAGTTTTTTTATTTCATCTCAAAAACCACGAAACTATTGGTAGTAATTCTTCCTAAATCTTTGAAAGGGGTTAATTTTCTACATTTTTTGTTTTTTTCTCATTGCTCTACAGTGAAGCTTGCCCTATGGAAGTCCCGGAAGAAGTTAAAATTTTTTGATTCAAAAAACGGTTTTTTTCCTATAACTCAAGATACAAGAGACACACAAAAACTTTAGAGCTCAATAAATGTAGGAAGTCTGCTTTCTTATAGTTTTGCTTTGAAATCTTGATTCCAAAAGTAAACGGTTTTCCGCTAGAGGCCGAAATTTGTTAAAAATAATTGTGTATGATGAAAAAGCGACCTTTTATTGTTTGGTTTTAAAATATACCCAAAAATTTGATTAGAAACTAGTGAAAAAACTAAAAGCTTCTAAACATGGTCTTTAGAATGGAAATCGGATTGAAATTGCGCGAGATATGATAATTCTTACATACTTGGTATTTTTTGTAAAGTTCTAATTTTGGGTATTTTTGTTTCACAGTGTGTTTTGCATCCACAACTTAAGATTTTTTTATGATTATTACTTTACGTTAAAGGACGATAAACAGCGCAACTTTCAGGATCAAGAATATCAAAATCGGTTTGTAGTTTCTTTGCGAATTTCAGCCTGAGAGTTTGGATTTTTTTCCATTTTTGTCAAATACGGCTTTTTTTGAGTATGAGCGACTGTATACCCTAAATAAATAAATGTGTTCTATTATATCCCAAGAACTGTAGATAATATAATTTGCTATATTTTACTCCTGATAGTGATCTTTCCACAGCTAATAGTTTGTGCCCTAGAGGCCGATTTTTGTGATAAAAAAAATCAAATTTTTAGAAATTTTTATTTCGAAGCGACCTTTCGATGTTTTTGCTTGCAAATTTTCCCAAAATTTCTGTAAAGATAAGTTTAAAAGCTTTCAAACGTAGTCCTTAGAATAGAAATCGGTTGAAATTTACGCGAGATATGACAGTTTATATACTCAGTGATACAAAAAAATAACCAAAAATCATATCTGCACAATAAAAAAATTCTCTTATGTCTCTCTATTATAACTTTTATATCTTGCGTAAATTAAAGACTACGTTTGAAAGTTTTTAACTTTTTCTTAAGTGCCTTTTTAAAATTTTTGGAAAATTTGCAAGCAAAAACATCAAAAGGTCACTTCGAAATAAAAATTTCTAAAAATTCGATTTTTTTATCACAAAAATCGGCCTCTAGGGCACAAACTATTAGCTGTGGAAAGATGACTATCAGGAATAAAATATAGCAAATTATATTATCTACAGTTCTTGGGATATAATAGTACACATTTTTTACGGTATTTAAGGTATAAAGTCGCTCATATTCAAAAAAAGCCGTATTTGACAAAAATGGAAAAAAATCCAAACTCTCAGGCTGAAATTCGCAAAGAAACTACAAACCGATTTTGATATTCTTGATCCTGAAAGTTGCGCTGTTTATCGTCCTTTAACGTAAAGTAATAATCATAAAAAAATCTTAAGTTGTGGATGCAAAACACACTGTGAAACAAAAATACCCAAAATTAGAACTTTACAAAAAATACCAAGTATGTAAGAATTATCATATCTCGCGCAATTTCAATCCGATTTCCATTCTAAAGACCATGTTTAGAAGCTTTTAGTTTTTTCACTAGTTTCTAATCAAATTTTTGGGTATATTTTAAAACCAAACAATAAAAGGTCGCTTTTTCATCATACACAATTATTTTTAACAAATTTCGGCCTCTAGCGGAAAACCGTTTACTTTTGGAATCAAGATTTCAAAGCAAAACTATAATAAAGCAGATTTCCTACATTTATTGAGCTCTAAAGTTTTTGTGTGTCTCTTGTATCTTGAGTTATAGGAAAAAACCGTTTTTTGAATCAAAAAATTTTAACTTCTTCCGGGACTTCCATAGGGCAAACTTCACTGTAGAGCAATGAGAAAAAAACAAAAAATGTAGAAAATTAGATATCTCTCTGTGCTTTGGCTTGAGTCGGACGTGTTTTCTCTCAGACGAACTTAAATAAACCAAATTGTGAACATTTATTCTTTAAATATTGCGAAACGGGTCGCTCTTTCTTATGATGAAGACGAAATGTCGTCATCTAAATTACCTAAAGTTATTAATAAGAACAAATCAAATTTAAATTATAAAAAAGGCAATGTGCGAAAAAATTATTGGACACCTTTTCAAGCATTATCTGATTATGATGATGCTGATGTTGAGTGCGACGAAAGTGCCCAAACTGAAAAACCTACTAAAGTAGCAATTCCACCAATTAAAGTTTTGGTCCAAAGTAGTGAATTTATCCAAGAAATCTTGGCAACTAGATGTATTAAAGATTTTCTAATTAAAAAAATATCAATTGGCATTAAAATTCTTAGTGAATCAGAAGTGACATTTAATAAAATAAAAGAAATTTTGCGCGAGTCTTCGTGTCAATTTTTCACCCATGATGTCAAAAGTGATCGTTCTTTTAAAGTCGTTCTTCACGGACTCGATAGTAAAACATCGGACGAAGTAAAAAATGAACTGATTTCTCTTGGTTTGAAGTGCAAAGAGGTAAAAATAATTAAAACTAGTAAGGGTGTAAATTTTGGCCTGGCCAAAAAATAAATACCCTACACTGCAGTATTTTGGAAAGTTTGCTTATATCGGAGGTGCCACTCCCTCTTGTCCGAGTACACCCAGTTTTTGTTCAGAGCTTGCATTTGTAGTTTTTAGTGTCAGAGTGAAATTTAGTTGGATTATCTCAAAAAACTCTTTCAGTATAGCATTTTGAATCCTTTGCTTATATGGGAGGTGCCACGCCCCTAGTCTGATTTCACACAATTTTTGCTGAGAGCTTTCATTTATATTTTTTAGTGTCTGAGTCAAATTTGGGTCGAATATCTCAAAAAACGCTTTCAGTATAGCGTTTTGAAGCTTTTGCTTATATGGGAGGTGCCACGCCCTCTTGTCCGAGTACACCCAGTTTTTGTTCAGAGCTTGCATTTATAGTTTTTAGTGTCAGAGTGAAATTTAGTTGGATTATCTCAAAAAACTCTTTCAGTATAGCATTTTGAATCCTTTGCTTATATGGGAGGTGCCACGCCCCTAGTCTGATTTCACCCAATTTTTGCTGAAAGCTTTCATTTATAGTTTTTAGTGTCTGAGTCAAATTTGGGTCGAATATCTCAAAAAACGCTTTCAGTATAGCGTTTTGAAGCTTTTGCTTATATGGGAGGTGCCACGCCCTCTTGTACGAATTCGCTCAGTTTTTTGCCGGAGCTTGCGCTTACGATTCGTAGTACTTATATGTATTCTGTTTGCATTGTCGTGAAAAATACTCCTAAAATTGCATTTTGAATATAATTTTTGTATGGGCGGTAGGCGTGTCCGTCGACCGATTTTGCTCATTTTCAATCCCCCGAGCTAACTTTGACGACGGAGGCAGTGTGCCAAATTTCATTGAATTATCTTGCTCAGTTTTCCCAAAAAGTGTATTTCAACACACAGCCAGCCACCCAGCCACCCAGCCACCCAGCCAGCCAGCCAGCCAGCCAGCCAGCCAGCCACCCAGCCAGCCAGCCAGACAGACGGACATAGCTATATCGACTCAGGAGGTGACGCTGATCAAGAATATATATACTTTTCTATACCTGCCACGCCTCCTTCTCTGCGTTACAAACGGAAGGACAAAGTGAATATACCCTGGGTGTAGGGTATAAAAACGTATGAAAACTATAACGATACTCTTTATATTGTGTATTTTGAGAATGGGTCGGTAAAGTTGCATGATCTTCGACGTGACGTAAAATCTCTTTTTCGTGTTATTGTTCGTTGGGACTTTCAACGTAAATTAAAAAATAAACTCGTACAATGTCGAAACTGTCAAATGTTCGGTCATGGCGAGCGTGGTTGTTTTGTTAAATCGATGTGTGCAAATTGCGCCGGCAAGCACAAAACTTCTGATTGCAATATAGACCGAGTGCGATGTGCAAACTGCAATAATTCTCACAAATCAAATGATCTGTCATGTCCAAATCGTGCTGTTTATTTACAAATCAAAGAGAAATACAACCGTCAAGGCACTCGCTCCCCTCAATTCGAGCGATCGTCCAAATCTCTTCATCATGCAAATTTCAATTTTGTTGAAACCAATTTTCTTTCTCTTAACAGAGAACACATAATGAGTGCTGCTAATGCAGCAACACTACCTGCACAATCAAAGCAAATTCGGAACTCTTCTTATGCACATGCAGCGGAGTCAGCAGCCAACAACAACCTTTTCACAGAAGAGGAGATCACAAAAATTACATTTGATCTTGTATGGAAACTAAAAGAATGTCTAAATAAACAAGAACAATTTAGCGTTATCGCACAATTAGCTGTTAAGTATTTGTACTCTAGCAATAAGTAATGTTTGTCTCTCAACTTAAACTAATTTTTTGGAACTGTCGCAGTGTCCGCAATAAGTATGTTGAACTTTTCGACTACATTCAAAACAACAATATTGATATATGCATGCTCTCTGAGACTTGGCTTAAGCATTCGGATAAACTTGATCATCCCAATTACTATTGTTTGCGGAATGACAGAGAAAGTGAAGGTGGCGGCGTTGCCATTTTGGTTAAAAAATCAATAAAGTTCACGGAAATTCCTAAAATTAACACAGATGTTATAGAAAATGTTGGCATTCAAGTTATGTCTACAGACAACAATATAATAAAACTCTTTAGCGTTTATTTTCCAGGTGGCTCTAGTTCTACTGAAATTCGAAGCAAGTATAAAAAAGATCTAAGAAAACTTTGTAATACCAATGGATTTTTCATTTTTAGTGGAGATTTTAATAGTAAGCATCGGGAATGGGGTTGTTCTAGGGCAAATGCTTGGGGAAATATACTTCATGAATTTACAACATTTTTTCCCATAACAATTTTGCATTCTAGCGATCCAACGTGTATACCGGCGTCGAACAGATCGCTGCCTTCAAATATTGACCTTATCCTTACGAATATTCCAACATTCATCACTCACCCAATAGCTCTTAATGAATTTAGTTCAGATCATTTACCGGTAAAATTTTTCATCAGTTTAGATTTTGCGTTCCATAAAAACTTAATAATGGACTATTCAAAAGCAAACTGGAATAAATATCGCTCTATACTAAAAAACTATTTTAATGGTTTGCCAGTAAATATTGTTGATGTGGTTTCCACAGACATAATCGATAGAAATTTGGAAATTTTTAATGGAAAAATATCTGTTGCTGTCCAGAACTCTATTCCACTCAAAGCTCCTAAGACGAACTTTATTAAACTTCCTTCTTATATCCTGAATTTGATTAAAACGAGAAATTACCTTCGTGGGCAATGGAGCCGTTTTAGGCAGACGTCTGATTATAAATTGATGTCTTGGTACTCTGCCGAAATCAAAAGGGAGATATTTAAACATAGAAATATGTCTTGGAATAAAAAAATTAGCTTGCTGGAAAAGAGAAGTGAGCCTTTTTGGAATATTTGTAAACTTTTACGAAGAAAACTTACTCCTATCCCTCCCTTATGTGAACAAAACCAAACATTCATCCTAAGTCAGGACAAAGCCAATATTTTTGCAAATAAGTTTTTAGAAAACCACAAGTTGTCTGAGGATTTAAGTTCACCTTTTCAAGAGAATTTAGTAAATTCAACTGTTCAACGTTTTGACTCGCTGTGTGTAGATACGCAATTAGCAGATTATATAAAAATTGACTTTATTCATGATTTAATTCGCGAGGCACCCTTGAAGAAATCAACAGGGCACGATGATATTAAAAACATAATGCTGAGACATTTGCCTAGAGCAGCGCTTGTGTTTTTAACATTTCCTAACTCGTGGAAAGTAGCTAAAATAGTACCTATTCGAAAATTAGGAAAGCCTGCAAACACAGCCGACAGCTATAGGCCGATCAGCCTTTTAAGTAGTGTCAGCAAAATTTTTGAAAAAGTTATTAAACATAAGATGACCTTGTTTATCGAACAAAATAATATTATTCCAGATGAACAGTATGGATTTAGACGATTCCATAGTACAACTCGCCAAATCAAGCGCATCTGTAATCATGTAAAAGCAAATTTATTGGCTAAAAAATCCACTGGGCTAACACTATTAGATGTTGAAAAAGCATTTGACTCGGTTTGGCACAAAGGCATTATTTACAAGTTGATATATTTTCAATTTCCTCCACTACTCATTAAAATTATACGAAGTTTCTTGAGTAGCCGTTATTATTGTGTATCGATCAATGATGAGTATTCTGATCTAATTGAATTACCCGCAGGAGTTCCCCAGGGTTCTGTCCTGGGCCCCCTTTTATTTATCATATATTGTTCTGATTTTCCTAGGTATAATGACTGTCACTATGCAATGTATGCCGACGATATTGGTATATTTTATTCGCACGAGTTTGGTCATGATATTGTGACTAAATTGCAGGGTGCGTTGTACGATATTGCAGAGTATTTGAAAAAATGGAAAATTAAATTAAATGCTAGCAAAACGCAAGCCATCTTTTTTACTAGAAAAAGAAGTTTTTGCTAGATGCCTAGCACTAGTTTGAAATTGTTTACCTACAGTATACCTTGGACTGAGAACGTCAAATATTTAGGTGTTGTTTTTGATAAAAAATTGCTTTTCCGCGATCATGTTTGCCACATAAAAAGTAAATTTGACACCGCAATTAAGATGTTATATCCACTTATAAACCGAAAGTCAAGTTTAAGCAGCGCAAATAAGATCACTATCTGCAAAACTATTTTCCAAGCAATTATTTTGTATGCTTGTTCAGTCTGGAGTGATTGTGCTCAATCGCATATTAAAACTCGGCAAATTTGCCAAAATAAATTGCTTAAAATGATGCTTCGACTCCCGTGGCATTTTTCCACAAAAAAACTCCACATTGATTCCGATGTCAAACTAATATCAGTACGTACAAAAGAAATTACTGAAAAATTTAAAATCCACTGTGCTATATCCGCGAATAGTCTTATCTCAGAGTTATATCAGTAACCATATATATGTATTTATAGCGATCTCTTTACGTTAATTGTGATTTTCCCGTTAAGATTAATTTGTTTTTGTTAGTCTAGCTTATTTTCATTTTCAATAAAATAAATAACTTTCATATCGAAGGTTTTTTTATAGTAGTATTTTCCTTCGAAAATAATGTTTCTTTTGCCCCTAAAATAATATCTGTGATAATTAAAGTAAGATAATGATTCAGAATTAAGGTAAATGAACCATATGTCTGTAAATTGTGCGATAAAAAAATCTTTTGTAACGCTTTATTTTCTACTTAATAAATATACAATTATTATGTAGAAAATTAATCCCTTTCAAAGATTTAGGAAGAATTACTACCAATAGTTTCGTGGTTTTTGAGATGAAATAAAAAAACTGCGAAAAAACAATGATTTTTGTCGTTTAGACCTTCATTCAAGCCCCGGGCGGGCCATCTTTTCGGGGGTTTTGACCAAAACTAAGTATGCAGTTTTTGTTTTAAGATCTTAGTCTATGATAATTTTTGATGCACTAATTTTTTTTGAATTTTGCTGCACCTTATTGAAGAATTACTTATGATTAATGTATAAAAAATTTAAACTTAACTTCCAGTCTCTTATCAAAGGGCATTGAAAGTAATATATTCTCGGAGTGGGCACAATAGTTTGATTAACTATTTCGCGTACATTTGGAATAAATAATAATTTTAGACCCATGGTTTCTTGGGCAAAGCTTTTTAGAATTTTCCATAGATTTTTTTGTTGCTATACTCTTTGCCAATTTTTTGCATCCCGAACAAATTGACCCTGCCTAACATACATACTTCAATAGGGATTCCAATTTTTGAACTTTTTGCGATCCTGGGATTTCGGGATCAGAAATTTTGAATCCTGGGATCCCGGGATTTTTCGGGATTTATAAGAATTTTTTTTCTTCCTAAATAAAGCAGAATTTAGTATTAAAAATTTCTAATATTTTGTCTTGTACACCCCTACTACACCCCTACAAAGATAATTTATTTAAAAAGTGTCAAAAATATTAAAGAAAAATTTCTTAAAACAGGTAATTTTATGAAGCAATTTTTAAAAAACAAAAATTCATAAATACTTACATATTTACTTCAAAAACAAACATAAAGGTACATTGCAGCATTGTATGCTTAGTTAAAAACATATATATTGTAAAATATCATACTTATTTAATTATATAAGTCGAGATAAGACAATTCTCCAAGATTTAAGTCCTAAATGTAAAATTTAAATACGCTTCTATTGGTATAATCGACATGTCTCTATAATTTCTTGTTTCAGAGACATAAAGGTGTCCCATAGTTCACGCAAGATTTGAACTTAGCGCCATTCGTGCGGTGAAGTGTTATGAACCAAAAAATAATTTGACAGCTGACACTTTAAGATTAGTTAAACTTTATGGAAAAAGGAGATGCAGCGCTGCATCAACGAAATTGAGCCACATTATTGAAAAGTAGTTAAACAGTTTTTAGGCTCTCCTGAAAAGTTCCAATTTCGAGCTAGGTTGTGTTGTCAAAAGTCCACAGATAGACATATAACCTGCACACGAAAAGCATCTTTCTGATTCAACACTTGTTGGTTTAACTGAAGAAAGATAATCGAAAATTTTCTGGAGGAAATAACCCCTATCACCACTATTACAAAATATATCAATTTCTTTCATTAAAACGTCGGATAAATTACAATACAAGACTTTCTAGAAAACAATTTTTGGAACAAGTCAAGCGTTGCTCCCAAAGCCAAATTTATTTTTTTTGCCAAAATATGGCTTTGGAAATTAATTACAACAACAACAGCAAAAACAAAAAGTGTCGCTCAGATCTGGTTTCGGAGATACAGCAATCGGAAGATCGGGATATAGCTTTTATGAAAACAAGTATAAGTTCTGAGTCCATTGATGGATATCAAAAATTTTTTCTGTCATATGAAAGGTATTATAACTAGCTACCAAATTGGTGTACAAAAGTTTTAAATCCGAGTTTTCGGTTTCGATATATGGTGATTTTAAGATAATTTTGACCAGGTTTTTTTTAAAAAAACACTATTTTTTCCAAAAAACGTCTTATCAATCCATAATTTTAGTAACAAAATATGAAAGGCCAATCTATTTTCTTTTATTAACTATGCCATTTGTATCTGATTTCCTATATTTGTAAGGTTTTTTTTTAAAAAAAAAAAAAAAAAAAAAAAAAAAAATAGAAGAATTAAAATTTGTATTTTATTTTATATGATAAGATGTCTTCATCTACAACAATATCATCATCATCGTTCTCTGCTTCATAGGAAAAAACTTTATGGAACTCTCCCTCATATTTAAAAAAATCCTCCATTGGCTCAACCCCCTCTGCTTTTCACTTTTTAAGGAACATAAATTTTGCAATATATCCTTCGTAAAATCGTTTTCTTCTGTTAAATACATGCAAAGCGTTTTTGACATATCGCCACAGGCCCTCAATCGTATTTGTGTGGTCATCAGTTACTGGATCTTTAAAAGAAATTGAGTGGTTCACCGTTAGGGGGTTAAGACCTTCTTTTTGTAATTAATTATATAACCTGACTGAATGACTTGGGAAAATGTGGAAAAAAGAAAGCGCCGCAGGCGAAAAATTGTTATTAAAAATTTCGCGCGAAATTTTTAATAACAATTTTTCTCTTTTGTAATAAAAAGTAGTAGTAAGCCTCACGTTTTTGAATAAAAATTTTCATTTTGTTGTGGTTGATAGTGGTGTTGTTAACAGTGATGTTGATGTTGTTGTTGTTGTTGTTAGTAGTAGTTTTGTTGTTTTGCGAGTGTTGTTGATGTTGTTGTTGTTAGCAGTGTTGTTGTTTTGTTAGTGTTGTTGTGTTGTTGTTGTTGTTGTTGTTGTTTTTGTTAGTGGTGTTGTTGATGTTGTTGTTGTTAGTGTTGTGTTTTTTTGTTTCGTTAGTGTTGTTGCTGTTGTTATTGTTGTGGATAGTTGTGTCATTGTATTTGTTAGTGGTGGTGTCGTTGTTGTTATTGTAACGACTCGAACGCCAGACCAGATATTGTGGTCAAGGTTGCTATTCCTGGCCTCCCAATCGGATGGTCTCCCTTAGCCATTGTTGTTGTTAGTGGTGGTGCTGTTGTTGTTTTTGTTAGCGCTGTTTTTGTTAGTGGTGGTGTTGTTGTTGTAATATTTGCTAAATTTCATGTAAATTTCTATAGATTAATTTTTGTTTTTCTATAAAAAATGCCCTAATAATGCAAATTCAGCTTTGAATGGAATACCTTATGAAGGAAAATAGATAAGGCTTCCATATTTTGTTACCACAGCTAGAGGTTATTAAGGTATTTTTTTAATTTATAATAGTTTTTTAAAAAAAAACTGGTGAAAATTTTCACAAAATCACCATTTCTTGAAAACCACGGCTTGGATTTAAAACTTTTTCGGAATAATTTTGTAGCTAGTTAAAATATCTTTCATATAACATCAATATTTTTGAAATCCATCAAGGGATTCAGAACTTATATCGGTTTTTATAAAAACTATATCCCGATCTTCCGATGACCATATCTCCAAAACTAGGTCCGAGCGACACTTTTTGATTAAACATTTTTTGTAAGAATTATAACTTTAACAAGAAAAGCTTGGTTTAAACCAAATCGGGTTCTGGGAGCAACGCTTGACTTTAGCCCAATTTTTTTAAAGTGTTATTCAAAACTAAATTTAATTTTTCTTTCAAGTTTTTTGCTGCGTTTACTTTAACTGTATGGCTATTGTCCTCAATTTCGCAAGAATTTTCAGTTTCAAATCTAGAGAGAATACGTTTTATCTCTACTTAATGCGATTTTTCTGTTATTTAAAACAAAAAAACTTACAAAAGAAATCCCGGGATTGGTAACACTAATCCCGAGATTTTCGGGACTGCAAAAAGGCTCGAATCCCGGGATCCCGGGACTGAAATCCCTAATACATACATACTTATTTTCAATGATCAATCTTCATATACATACATATGTAAATCTTTCAAAGCAATCTTTCAACGCACATTTATAACAAATTGAGGATCATTAAAACGCGGCTATCGGAGAATTTCTTTTTCTATGTTCTCTGTGTGGTATTCTCAACCAGATGCAGCCAACTTTTAGTTTGATCATGAATATGTAAGGGTAAAAAAGTGCATTTTGCAGAAATGGGTCGTCCAGCAACGAAAATCGGTGATACCCCATTTTAAGAACGGCCAATCTATGCGCTAAGCTTCTTAATATGTTAGTTTGAGTCCCACCTACAATGCAAAGCACAATTGAAAGCTTCGTTAATGCAAATCGGGTCCAAAATTAGGGTCAAAATGCGTCAAACAACAATTTTAAACCCGCTGACGATTCATTTATGGTCCACAAAATCAATACTAACCCACATTATTTGCTCCAAAAACCGTCTGGGATATACATCAAGAACTAAGTAACTCGTGCAGTGCAAAAACTGGCGGCTGCGTGTCCCGAGACCACAGCTTCAAAGCCCAAGTAGTCCTTCATAAGCAAAAAAAAATCCAAAAAAGTCTACTTGGTTTTGCGATTCGGCTCAATATTACGTTTCCGCCATAAGTATGTCATGTCATCAGGTTAAAATATGTTAAATTTAGACTCGTCCATGATTATGACGTTGCTTTAAAAGTCCTAATCTTTGTGGGCGTGCTAATACTGAGCTCGATATCAAAAATAATGTAGGCTGTTCTGGTTGTTTTTTTTTTGCTTATGAAGGGCTACTTAAAATTGTGGTCTTGGGACATCCCGCCGCCAGTTTTCGCACTGTACGAGTTACTTGGTTCTTGATGTATATCCCAGACGGTTTTTGGAGCCAATAATGTGGGTTAGTATTGATTTTGTGGACCATAAATGAATCGTCAGCGGGATCAAAATTGTTGTTTGACGCACTTTGACCCTAATTTTGGACCCGATTTGCATGAACGAAGCTTTCAATTGTGCTTTGCATTGTAGGTGGGACTCAAACTAACATATTTAGAAGCTTAGCGCATATATTTGCCGTTCTTAAAATGAGTTATCACCGATTTTCGTTGCTGGACGACCTATTTCTGCAAAATGCAGTTTTTTACCCTTACATGTTCATGATCAAACTAAAAATTGGCTGCATCTGGTTGAAAATACCACACAGAGAACATAGAAAAAGAAATTCTCATTAAATATCGCGAAACGCTGGCTCCAAAGGGAAAATAAGCATCTGCACGAAATAAGCTGTGACTTGAATTTCTCCTGATCGGTCGGTTTTTTCTGCCTTAAGCGTCTCGGAATCAAATTTTGTGGTTTTTTTTTTACTTTACAATAGACATTCCCGTCTAAGCCTGCATTTAAAATTTGATAATATATGTATTAGTTTTAAAGATACAATGTTTTAAAGTTAAAAAAAAAGTACTGCACGAAATAAGCTGTGAGCCACTGTATGTTTCGTTTTTCGCCACAAAGGCTTTCCAGACCCTTTGTTTTTATAATTATAATGAGGGAATTCCTTTTAACGTTTAAAAGTTTCGAAAAGCACGTTAACCTCGAAAACTTTCGAGCTTCGTAAACAAAATTTAAAAATATGAATGAAACACAGTTTACGCAAGTCTCGAAATTTGTCTTGGCAAACGCAATGCATAAACAGGTTCAAAAAATTACGAGAGCGATTGTTGTCAAACTAATGTAATGAAAAAATATTTTTAGTTTTGGAAATTGAATCAGAACTGAGTATTTTTCAAATCATATGACAGTTGATGCGTTGTTTACAAGTTTTAAGAAATGTGTGTTCCTTAAAACAAACTCGTAAGCTTCCGAGTTTTTCATGGTATATGAGTCATCGACGTTAAAGGAATCCCCTATTTTATTTATTTTTATTTAAATAACTATTATTGGAAAATTGCATGTAAAAATTGCCGAGCTGAGATTTGAACACCGATACACCATCATTACCCTGGCATTTAGTGGACTTATCGCCTCTTAAGCTATGTATTTTTATACATGTAACGCTGATAGTAAAAGTGGGTTAAGAAAACAGTGAGAGCAAAAAAGGTTTAGAATTTTTGCCAGCGCAAAAGTGGCATGTCTTTTCCGCCACTGAGTAAAAACCACTTTTGTTCAGAGTAAAAAAGAAATAAAAAATAACTGCGGCTACGAGATATCTTTTTAAAACGTTTTTGTTTGCTTAAAAAATGCAAGTAATTTTTGCTCTTATGTTATTTTTATGGCAATTCTGCTCCGAAAGGCTCATTTGGTGAAGATTTCGAGCTCCCGCTAGAAATATTACCATCTTCTCGTCGCGGTGATTCGACTAAAACATGCCGCTATCAAACGTCCCAGTGAACAATCTGTGGCAAAAAAATTCGACGTGCTTAAGCTAAAGAACGACACAGGTCTTTCGATAAAGAACTGGATTAGCGAGGAAACTTGGAGTTTTGTTGAATAAAGAAGAAGCGCTAAAAAACTGTGGGATGACGCTAAAACTAGAGCGCAAAAGATTGACGCCGAAAAAGTCTTTAACTCTCTCAATAAAGAAGTCAGGCGTTCGTGCAGACAAGACAAAAGAAGAATGTATAACGACCACGTGAGCGAAGCCGAAAGTGCTGCTAATGCTCAAATCTCAGGCAGCTTTACAATATCACCCGCAGAAAACACCAACAGAATCGCCCTATCAAAGATAAAAATGGAAATCTTTTAACATCCGCGGACGACCAACTAAAGAGATGGAAAGAGTATTTTGTGATATACTGAATCCCACATCTACCACATTCCCGCAACCAGAATCACCAACTATAACTGCCGCAGTGACTTGCAGTAGTAGTCGAATACAAACACAACCGCTTCCAATCGATGAAATAGTGAAAGCTATCCAAAGCATGAAAAACAATAAGGCCGCCGGTATAGATCAAATAACAGCTGAGATTCTTCATCCTCTGATTTCCAGAATCTGGAGCGAAGGGCGTTTGCCAGAAGATTGGCTACATGGCATGCTAGTCAAAGCATGATCTAAGCGAGTACCGAAATTATAGAGGAATAACTTTGCTCTCAGTACCATCAAAAGTACTGACAAAAGTGCTTCTAAACAGGGTAAGCGAAAAACTTGATTCGGTCCTCCGGAGGCAACAAGCAGGATTCCGGCCAAACCGATCATGCGTGGATCAAATCAACACCCTTAGGATAATTGTCGAACAATCATTTGAGTGGCATGCTGCGCTTCAACTTGTCTTCGTAAGCTACAGCACTGCCTTCGACAGTGTCTCCCGAGAAAACATCTGCGTTTCACTGCAGCAAAGAGGCATTGCCGCAAAGGCCATTATTCTGGCGTACGGTAGGGGTGGTTACTATCACCATCTCTCTTCCTTATCATTCTTGACGATATCGTAGATAAAGCTCTTAATAAGGCCAAAAGGGGTATCCAATGGAACTTTACCGAACGTCTAGAAGATCTCGACTACGCTGAGGACTTTTGACTTCTATCGTCCAAACACTCAGATATGCAAAGCAAGATTGAAGACCTTGTCTTGGAATCGCAAAAAGCCGGCCTAAAAATCAACGCATCCAATACTACATAAAAGCATGAAGCTGATCGCAAACAGAAGTGACATCACGTTAAAAGCTGGAAGTGGTGATATCAAAAACGTCGACAGCTTCACATATTTAGGCAGCATTATCTCCATGGATGGTGAAGCAAAAGGGGATATCAACTAAAGAATACCAAAACGAAAGTGCGCATTTTTGATTGGATTGTGAAATCGGTTTTGTTATATGGGTGCGACTCATGGCTTGTTACTGAACAACTTACGAACAAGCTGCAAGTATTCGTCAACAAATTCTTAAGGCGTATACGGTATACTAAAGGTTTGGTGGCCTCGCACTATATTAAATGCCGAGCTACATCAAAAATGCAATCAGAAGGCTATAGCAAACGAGGTCAAGCTGCGAAAGTGGAGATGGATTGGTCTCACTCTCAGGACACCACACAGCGAAGTTTGTCACCAGGCTCTTGAGTGGAATCCACAAGGCAATAGAGGACGTGGTAGACCTAAAACCAACTGGAAAAGGTCGCTGGAAAAGGAAATCCAAGAATCGGGAAAGCCGTGGCAAGAGATCAAAGTCATCGCAAGGGATCGCAACAAATGGAGACGTTTCATTTTGGCCCTTTGCTCCTCTTGGGACATAAAGGAGAATACACCTAATTCTGTTTTTACACGGTAGAATGGTTCCAAAAAAAACCGGGTAGAAAAAAACCGTGTAAAAAAAGACATTGATCTTATACAAAAATAGGTGATTTGTTCCTTATCTTTAAAACCTATTAAGATTAGTGAAAAATGAAAAAACTGCAAAATTTGTCTATAAAAAATGTCTTTACCAAGCACGTTCACAAAATATTAACACTTTTCAAATTTGCTTGTATGCACAATAAGGGAATTCCACTAAATTTGTGATATCTGCCGTAAAATTATAATAAGACGCAACTCATTTTCATAGTTTTGAGAAAATCAAAATTTTATTTTTATTCAGAAAAGGCAGCAACTTCTCTTTCTTAAAAAATGTATTTTATTTTTCATCTTTTTTGTATTGAGTTACTGCCTTTTATGTTTTTAATTATGAAAAATATGAAAACATGGTGTAATGTTTACATTTCTTTATTTGCAATTTGCAAGAGAAGTGGAAAACTTAAAAAATTGTCGATTGGACTAAAATATAGATAAAAAATTGCTTAATCCGATGGAGAAATAAAGTTTGAAATGCCGTAACTTAGGTTGCGGCCCTAAATTTTTTACTGCAGATATGAACACATTTCGCAAAAATTAAATCTGACAAATAAAATTTAAGCCTAAAAAATTTTGAATCGTGTTAAATGGAATAAAATCGTGTAAAAATATTTAAAAAAAAATATTTTTAAACCGTGTTAAATCAAAACCGTGTAAAAAAAGACCGTGTAAAAACAGAATTAAGTGTACATACATACAATTCTGCTCCGATTACATTTTTCTTGGAAATGGTGGAACTTTTGAAAATTTGCCATTTTTTTAATACATATGTATGAAGCATAACACGCCAGGTGTACCAGCTGAAAATTTTGTTGTCTCCGATTTCGCTCAAATTTGGCAATATGGTAGAACAATAATCCGGGAGGATTTGGTCCTTGTACCATTTGTTGTTAAAATACAGGGTGTTGAAGATGGCGTTTTTAGTCATTTTCATGAAAAGGGTGTTTTTTAAAAAATTTATACCTTATACCAAAGCTTGTAAATTGATATATGTTAGTAACTGGTCCCATTCATTTTTAGGTGTTCTTTAAACAAAAAAATATTACTTGGTGAAAAAAAATTTTTTCACCAAAATTTTGTACACTTAAAAACACTATTGAAATTTTTTTAAAAAACACCCCTTTCTAAAAGTACCTTAAATTAAACCATAATCAATAAGCTTTAAAATTATGTATGACTCAAGATGGGATTCGGTCCCTAGATGAGAGTTTTTGTCTTTTGAACGCCCGCGGCAGGCAAAACTCTTTATTTACTCAAGAGCAAGGCATCTTACGAAAAAAGTGTACAAGAGATAAAATGCTTAGAATTGTTCAGGAAATACGTGAGAAATTTTTTGAAAAATTTTCAAAAAAAAAATTTTTTTCCAAAAATTATTCAAAAACAAAAGTTTAAAAAAATTCCAAATAAATTCACATGTATTTCTTGAACGATTCTAAGCATTTTATCTCTTGTACACTTTTTTCGTAAGATGCCTTTCTCTTGAGTAAACAAAGAGTTTTGCCTGCCGCGGGCGTTAAAAAGCCAAAAACTCTCATCTATCCCATCTTGAGTCTTTTTTACTTTTGAAAAAAAAAAAATTCAAAAGTATTTTGAAGTGTAAAATATTTTGGTGAAAAAATTTTTTTCACCAAGTGTAATACAATATGTTTTTATACAAAGAACACTAAAAAATTAATGGTAAGGTATAAATTTTTGAAAAAACACCCTTTTCATGAAAATGACTAAAAACGTCAACTTCAACACCCTGTATTTTAAACAACAAATGGACCAAGGACCAAATCCACCCGGATTATTGTTCTTGCACAGCGGATCTACCATATTGCCACATTTGAGCGAAATCGGAGACAAAAAAATTTTAAGCTGGTGCACTTGTCGTGTTTTGCTTCGTATACGTTATGTATTTCTGCTGTTTCCCTTGTTATGATTTTGTTTTTTGTTATTACATGTGTTTTATATGAGCTTTGGTAAACGAAATTGCGTTTTTAGCGTAAAAAATTTTTTTTTCAATGGAAAATTGAATTCTCTACAAAAAGTTTCCCGCATAGTATATCGAAATTTTCGCTAGACATAATAGGGGCATTCACGATCTGGAGTAACGTATTGGGTACCAGAGTAATAGGGTAACAGTGCCCAACCCCAACAACAAAATGTACGCAAGTTACTCGGTTACTCTTTTAAAGCTTACTCAGATCTGACGCTGCATTGTTAAAATATAGGCCATTGGTTCAGTTTGTTCAAGTTAGCTCTAGTTTTCGAGAAATGGCCGTTTGAATTTTGCTCCTTGAATTAAGTGGTTTTTTCTATATATCTTGTAAGCAAACTGACTTTTATTACATCTGGTGGTGGGGTTTTGTTTGTCTCGTCCATATCTAAAACTTTCACTACCAAATCAGTCCTTTTGGATGCATTTTTGACAAGTTAGAGCACAAAATTCCCAAAAAAGTGATATTTTTCGTCTTTTATGACATGCGGCTCAATAGAAATCACCCGATTGGTGAATTTATATACAAATTTTGCCTTGTAACGTATAGCCGAGTTCCATAAGAACATTTTGATCTATATAAGTATATATAAAAATGACTGTGTGTCTGTCTGAAGCATTATCACTCAGAAACCATTCGTCCAATTGAGCTGAAAATTTGGAAATGAGTATATATTAGATATGGGAATGTTTTTATGCTATACACGAAGGTTTCCGAAGACCACCCGAAGGCTTAATAGTCAAAACGAAGAATATGTAGGTACACCAGAGGAAAAATATCTATGGCAAGCTTTCAACAAGTTTTAACTGATAGTTTTTTGGAATACCCGAAGTTTGCCGAAGGTCACCCGAGGGCTTCATAATCAAAACGAAGAACATCTAGGTATACGAGAGGGAAAAACTCTATGGCGAACTATCAACAAGCTTTAAGTGATAGTTTTTTGAGACACCCGAAGGTGTTCGAAGGTCACCCGAAGGCTTCATAGTCAAAACGAAGAATATCTAGGTATACGAGAGGGAAAAAATCTATGGTGAACCATCAACAAGCTTTAACTGATAGTTTATTGGAATACCCGATGCTTCCCGAAGGTCACCCGAAGGCTTCATAGTCAAAACGAAGAATATCTAGATGTACTACAGGAAAAACATCTAAGGCGAACTATCAACAAGCCTTAATTGATGGTTTCCAAAATACCTAAATTTTTATTGGTGACGTGGCAGAGGCGATAAACAAAATTTTATCCCTGTATACCTTCTAAGCTATTGGGAATCAAAAAACAAAACAAACATGCCTAGCGAGCGGGCAAAGAAGGCTAGTATAATATATGTGTCATATGGGCAAAAATTTCTCAAGTGAGCCACCTAAAAAATTATACGTAAAAATGGCTTTAAAAAATGATGTTTTGTAACAACTCGATTAGACCTAGAATATCTACTGGGTCTCTTTAAAAGTGTATGAAATTTTTGGGATTTGTAGCACTGTGTATTTTTACACTTTTAACTTTTTTTTAGTGTCAGTTAAAATTATTTTATAAACAAAATAAATATTAATATAAAAGTTTTTTGTAGTGTTTTGTGTTATGAAAATTAATAATATGAGTAAAATAAAATAAAAATTGATTTAAGTGAGTGACCAAGCAAAATTCCCCCAAGTTAAAAAAAGGGATTATTCCCTTTCAAAACAAAGTGATAAAGTATGCTCACAATTAAGAGTAACTGAGTAACATGTTTCTCAGCTCGTTACTCCAGATCGTGAATAAAGGGGGCATTTTCACCCCTATTTTCGATTTACACCTTCTTATTCAATAGCACTCTGGGGTTTTTCTTTTCAAATGACCCATTGACTAATTTCTGTAAAAAAAGCCGTGAACATCTTAGTTCCTTTCTATATGATATAAGTAATCAATAGACTACAAGATTAGTGATAAGCAAAATTTGTCTTGGTCTTGAGTCTTGTCTTTGACCTTAGTAAGTTTTCAACACCAGGCTGCTACGGTCTTATCGAGGATAAAATCATCCCTGAATTTCAAATTTGGCATCTCAAAAACTCAATTGCTTTGGAAAAATACGGTTTCGAAATTTTGAAAACTCAATAATCTGTAGAAAATTTTTCAAGACCAAAACGGCGACCAAGTCTTAATGACCAAGACTCAATGTCAAAACCAACACCAAGTCTCAATGTTCAAGATCGAGACCAAGACTGCTATGGTCTTGGTCTTGGTTTGCTCATCACTATATAAGATAAGCATACGATCACCTGGGTATTTGATGTAGGAAATTTTTCTTTCTAGAAAACGTATGCTAGGCTGTGAATGTCCGCCTTGCAGAGTGCCCAAATTGTGTAATTTCACACTTCAACAAAAATTTTTTGGATAGGTTCTAACCTAGCACTTTCGATTGCTATTGGTGAATAAAAAAAAACTGAGAAATTTACAGAAAACTGTGAAAAATAAAAAATACCCTCAATTTCGCCCTCCCACGATTAATGCCAAATTATGAGATTGGATCTAGTGGAGCATTTTTGTTTGCCATTTATGAGGAGAAAAAAACTGTCAAAAGATTTTTCGAAATTTGGTCGTAAAGCGGCGCTTCAGTGATTCGAAGCTCGAAAAATCAAGTACAAAGAAAAACCGTAATTTTAGGTTTAAAATTTAAATTTTCTACACATGTAGCAAAAACAGGTTAAATTTCCTTTGCAAGAGTTCTCTACTTTCTATCCTTTATTTATGTTAAATTTAGTTGAGAATTCATTTAATATTGGGTGTACAACTTAAAAACCGGAATTTGACGGTGGATGTCCTTACTAACAAATATCGTGAAAGCTCGAACTTTATATATATGTCATTTTGAAGGTACATTTGACAGCTGTCAACAGTGGCGGATCCACAGGGGGGGTTTTCGGGTCCGGACCCCCCCCATGGGATCATATACTTTAAAATTTTATGCTTTTATTGGGCATGTTGGTGAAGTTGAAACACAAAGTTATTAATAAATATTCGTAATTTATTGAATGTTTTACACAAATTTTAATTTATTTTCGAATAATAAATGCAATAGAAGATAATTACGAAGAAGATAATTACGAAGAAAATCAATATGACCGATCAAGAAAAAATATATGATCCACAAACGGTTCTAGTCACTCTTAAATTTTCGAGGCTTTTCAAAAAACTTTCTGAGAATTTCGTCTTCAGTCAAAGTTATGCGATGATGAATGTTCAAAGATGCAAGACCATTGAGACGCTCTTGACCCATAGTGTTTCTCAGATAATCTTTCATTCTCCTCAAAGTCGAAAATGATCGTTCTGGAATTGCTGTGGTCACGGGTATCACCGCCAAAACTCGTAGGATTTTGTTGACGTTTTTGAAAGTTCTGCCATTTATGATCCGCAAAAATTCCTTCTATTTAGATTTTCAATGGATATTATTTATTTTACTTTGTTCCAAATTGCACCAAAAAAATCTCTTACTCAATTAATTGTCAATAAGTCGTCTATTAGTGATTTTTCTCTGATTCTTTTAAATTAAAAAATTTTGTTTTGAAATTAAATAGAAAATAAATGATAATCTATTAGTATTATAATCAATCTGATTTTTTGGTACAATATATGAGAAACCTGGCATTATTTTTTAGTCAAAAATGATCTGAATTTGGGAGATACTCACTGCTAATGCATCAAGTGCATTTTCGATGTTTTGATTGCAGATCCGTTGTCTCCACATTTTGACTTCTGAAATGAAATTACTCTCGGAACAATCCAGTATTTCTTCGTAAAATTGGTAGAGGCTTGCACATTTCTTCTCGTCGAATTCTTGTTTGAGGAATAGCTGTCCAAAACTTTGAAAAACTGTTTTGTGTTTTTCGAACCGACTCTGAAGATGAGAAATGTAGGTGTCGAGAAATGGGATGTAAAATGCGATTTTGTAATACTCTTCAACTGTTTTCGCTTCAACGTTGCAACGATTTTTTTGTCGACTGCATCGACGAGGCATTTTCATTTCAATCTCGTACTCCGAACAAATTTCAGAAACTTTTTGATAGACAATGTGGAAGCATGAATCCACGTTTCCACGCTTTTCCTTGAAGTCGTTCAAAGCATCATCAGCCAATTTCGTGGCCTCTCCCAGATCTTGATTTTTCAATTGCAATTCTCGACTCAATGGCAAAACGATGGAATTAATTGATTCCATAATATGACAGCAAATTTGGAACTCGATTGTGAAAATCGCTGTCAAAAGTTGAAATGCTGCCCGTGAAGTTTCTCGATCCTTCCACGTTTTTATTTCTTCCAACGCTTCAATAACAGCCGGTTGAAGTTCGACGTATCTTGATACAGCTTCATGAGACTGAGCCCATCTTGTAGGACAAATGGACTTCAATTTTTCTTTTCTTCGCTCACTTTTCTCTGTCATTTTTGAAATTTCGTTCTTCAAGATGCTTTGTCTCTTGGGCCAGTGAAAAAATGCTTGAATTGCTCCGATAGTTCCCAACGCGTTTTTGATACCAGATACTTCGCAAGCTGCACTGATGGTCAAACTGAAGCTGTGTGCGGCGCAATGCACATAAATTGCGAGAGGAAAATGAGAACTCAAATAAGCCTGTGCTCCATGAAATTCGCCATTCATTGCCGGAGCTTTGTCGTATCCTTGTCCGTACATGAATGAGCAATCCACGCCGATATCGGTCAGATAATTCCTGATGGAATTTGCCAGAGCTTGTCCAGAAACGTCAGTGACGGGAACGAATCCGAGGAAATCCTCACAAATATTTGTTTGTGAATCCAAGTATCGTATGCAAATGGAAAATTGCTCTATGCTTGAAATGTCAGTCGATTCGTCGGCTAAAACTGAGAATCCTTCCGATTGATTTATTCGATCAACGATTTTTTTTCTGATCAATTCATGACAAGTTGCGATAATTTCATTCTGAATGGTTTTGCTCAAATATGTTGAATTTTTTGGAGCAGACAAAAGGTTTTTCTTGAGTGTTTCGTCACCTTCAGCTCGATACCGTAAAATTGCACGAAAGTTTCCTTCGTTCGAATATTTTCCATCCGTTTTATCATCCGCGTCAGGTTCCTCTTCATTATACAAACACGCTCATAGATGGCGCAAATATCAACGGAAAAACTTAAAGAAAAATCGCACGGCGCTGTCATCGCGACTGGGTTGGCGCGCAGTTTGAATTTGCGAACAAACTATATGCACTGCCATAACGACTGGACAGCACCAATGGCTTTTCTATAACACGGTAGTCCAGCCGTTATGGTGACCTGTATATACGTGGTAATTATGCATATATCTCAAGGAAAAAATGTCTACCCTTCCCCCTTAAAAAAATTTTGGACCCCCCCCTTATCAAAATCCTGGATCCGCCACTGGCTGTCAAAATCAGTCAACAAAGCAATTTTATCTTGTGTGCATCATTATTATTTTTCACGATGAATAACTTCGAAAATTGGAGAAAAAGACAGCATTTGCGGGAGGTTCTGTTGGGTCATTTTTTTGCAAAGAAAACTGCTGCGGAAAGTCATAGTTTGATTGTAGAAGTTTATGGGGACTATGTTCCAGCTGAATCAAGCTGTCGTGAGTGATTTCGACGGTTTAAAAGTGGTGATTTTGATGTCGAAGACAAAGAACGTCCTGGTCAGGACCAGCTAGATGTGATCCATTATGAGCTGTTGCCAGGTGGCCAAACCATTAATGCTCAACTATATCGTCAACAATTGATCCGATTGAAGCAGAAAATCCAGGCAGAGCGGCCAACGTATGCGACCAGACACGAGTCAATCATTTTCCACCACGATAACGCTTGGCCACATATTGCTGCCCCAGTCAAAAATTACCTGGAAAACAACGGATGGGAAATCTATACAAATTTTGCCTCACCCGCCTTATAGCCCAGACCTTGCACCATCAGACTACCATTTGTTCCGATCAATGCAGAATGCCCTATCAGGAATACGGATCACTTAATTTCAAGATATCGAAAATTGGCTCGATTCATTTTTGGCCGCCAAGCCGGCGCAATTTTTTTGGGATGGAATTCATAAATTGCCTGAAAGATGGGGAAATGTTGTAGCTTCCAATGGACAATACTTTGAATAAAATATATTGTAACATTTTTCCACAATAAAGCATCAAATTTCGCTAAAAAATTCCGGTTTTTAAGTTGTACACCCAATAGTAAGGGAGCTAGTGGCAACATCGTCGTTGATGCTTGCATGGAATGTAGTCCTCATTTTTGTGGTTAAGACATACTAATTGGTTCCCTGATATTGCGCTGATTTTTTTTTTAATCGAAATTTGAAATTGTAAAAAAAATTCTGCCATATATCATAGCATCGCGTCTGTCATTGATTTATTGCATTAGAGTTATTCTTAACAAAAAAAAATTAGTGACGATAGACGTCTAGAACGCTTATTTTTTTTAATCGAATATTGAAAATACATATAAAGAAGTATGGTTTATAGCCCTGGAAAATAAAAATATTTCTGCGAAAAAATTCCAAGTGAATTTTTTTCACCGGAATTGTCTTTACTAAAGCATGTTGAATAATGTGTAAAAAGTCCATTGAAGTCCATTGTGCGCATAAAAATTTATTCAGGCTCAAAGGTCGCTAAAATCAGTTTTTTGCAAATATCTCGCTAACGCAAACAATTACAGGAAAATTTTTCTCCACAATTTTGTAACACAGGAAATATCCTATGTAAAAATGCAAAAAAGTTTTCGGGTAGCTTATAGTTTAGGAGATAACTCAATTTAAAAAGTTGTGCACAGTTTTTATATGTAAGTGCTACGTATAAGTTCTTATTAAAATATCTTACTTTTAAAATTCCGAATACTCTTTAGCGAGGAGTTAAAATTAAAAAACCGTATAAAAGATAATTGGATTCTGTATGCACCGTATTAAATTTTTTTTCGAGCCATTCATGGTCTAAAAGATATTCTTCAAAAGCCGTCAAGGTTTCGAAAATACCGGTTTTTGAAGGATATCTCTGAAACGATCCTAGATCTACAAAAAATAAGCAACATGAATACACATTTAAGTAACCGTTTAGAAGTTATTCAATAAAAACCGGTTTTTTTTGCCAATTAAAGGTTTTTTTTTTGAATATCTTCTAAACGGTTACTTCAATGTGTACACATGTGGCTTATTTTTTGTAGATCTTGTGATTCTCTACAAAATTGATGCTGTTGCTTTCTATCGTATGACTTACCGTTTCAGAGATGTCCTTCAAAAATCATTTTTTTCCAAAAAAAATTTAATACTGTGCATACAGAATCCAATTATCTTTTAAACGGTTTTTTAATTTTTTTTTTTTGTACGGCTCCTCGTTAAAGAGTATTCGCAATTTTAAAAGTAAGATATTTTAATCTGAACTTACACGTAGCATTTACATATAAAAACTTTGCACAAATTTTTAAATTGAGTTATCTCCTAACACGGTGTGCCTTAACCCGTTCTAAATCGGACGTCGTAGCACATCAAATTTTTTTCCAGATTCTGCTTACTTATCGTTCAAATGATGTATTAAAACATTTTCACTCGTGACTCCTCGACTAAATTTTGAGATAATCGCTTTTCCAATTGGGGCATTTTCCCATACAAAAAGAAAAAAAAAATTTTTTTAACTACATTAAACAAAAATTAAAATAATCACAATCGATGTGTTTTGCGATGTTTAACGTGAATCCAACCTCAGAATTGCTCTATCTTGTATAGTTTATGAGATATTGTAACCTAAAGACCAAAAAAAGTCGTTTTTTGCCGTTTTTTGAAGCTATATAACTATGTAACATATCATTTATTCGTCAAATGTGGCTTAAATACTTGAAAGCTCCAATCTTTTCCTTTAAAACCTAATTTAAATTATATTTATATCTTCATGCTTCTAAGAGATATCGTAGACCGAAATATTGTCAAAACGAATTTTTTGCACTTTTGTGTCTTTTTAGGTTAGGATATCTTTGAGGGAAAAAAAGATATCAACATAATTTAAATTAGGTTTTAAAGGCAAAGATTAGAGCTTTAAAGTTGTTTACCAGATTTAACAAAATTAAAATTTCTTTCACATTTTAAACATGTTCAACGAACCGACGATTTCAAAATTCAGCCGTATGCCATACACGTAACAACAACACTCGGGGTGTCAAACGGCTGAATTTAGAAGTAGTCGGTTCGTTGAACATGTTTAAAATGTGAAAGAAATTTTAATTTCGTTAAGTGTGGTAAGCAACTTTAAAGTCCTAATCTTTGCCTTTTAAACTAAATTTAAATTATGTTGATATCTTTTTTCCCTCAAATATATCCTAACCTAAAAAGACACAAAAGTGCGAAAAACCCGTTTTAACAATATTTCGGTCTACGATATCTCTTAGAAGCATGAAGATATAAATATAATTTAAATTAGGTTTTAAAGGAAAAGATTGGAGCTTTCAAGTGTTTAAGCCACATTTGACGAATAAATGATATGTTACATAGTTATATAGCTTCAAAAAACGGCAAAAAAACGACTTTTTTTTGGTCTTTAGGTTACAATATCTCATAAGCTATACACGATAGAGCAATTCTGAGGTTGGATTCGCGTTAAGCATCGCAAAACACATCGATTGTGATTATTTTAATTTTTGTTTAATGTAGTTAAAAAAAATTTTTTTTTCTTTTTGTATGGGAAAATGCCCCAATTGGAAAAGCGATTATCTCAAAATTTAGTCGAGGAGTCACGAGTGAAAATTTTTTTATACATCATTTGAACGATAAGTAAGCAGAATCTGGAAAAAAATTTGATGTGCTACGACGTCCGATTTAGAACGGGTTAAGGCACACCGTGCTAAACTATAAGCTACATGAAAACTTTTTTAACATCTTTACATAGGAAATTTCCTGTGTTACAAAATTGTGGAGAAAAATTTTTCTGTAAATGTTGGCATTAGCGAGATATTTGCAAAAAACTGATTTTAGCGACCTTTAAGCCTGAATAACTTTTTATGCGCACAATGGACTTCAATGGATTTTTTACACATTCTTAATCATGCTTCAATAAAGACAATTCCGGTGAAAAAAATTCACTTGGAATTATTTCGCACAGCAGCTCTTTTTTCGTCTTATTTTCCTGGGCTATTACTCAAATATTTAATCTTTTTTTCTGCCACCAGCTCCCAAACTATCGTACATATCGAAATTTTTGAACTTTTTTATATAAAATCTTTAAATACCGCACTTCGTTACCAGATTCACTGAAAACGCGTTTTGAAATAAAATTAAAACTAGTAAGGGTGTAACTTTTGGCCTGGCCAAAAAATAAATACCCTACACTGCAGTGTTTTGAAAATTTTGCTTGTAAGCGAGGTGCCACGCCTCCTTGTCCGATTTCACCCAATTTTTTTTGAGAGCTTTCATTTAGAGTTCCTAGTGTCTGAGTTAAATTTGGTTCGAATATCTCGAAAATCGCTTTCAGTATAGCGTTTTGAAGCTTTTGCTTATGTGGGAGGAGACACACCCTCTTGTCCGAGTTCACCCAGTTTTTGTTCAGAGCTCGCATTTATAATATTTTGTGGGTGAGTGAAATTTGGTTGGATTATCTCAAAAAACTCTTTCAGTATAGCATTTTGAATCTTTTGCTTGTATGGGAGGTGCCACGCCTCCTTGTCCGATTTCACCCAATTTTTGTTGAGAGCTTTCATTTATAGTTCCTAGTGTCTGAGTTAAATTTGGTTTGAATATCTCGAAAATCGCTTTCAGTATAGCGTTTTGAAGCTTTTGCTTATGTGGGAGGTGCCACGCCCTCTTGTCCGAGTTCACCCAGTTTTTGTTCAGTGCTTGCATTTATAATATTTCGTGGGTGAGTGAAATTTGGTTGGATTATCTCAAAAAACTCTTTCAGTACAGCATTTTGAATCTTTTGCTTATATGGGAGGTGCCACGCCTCCTTGTCCAATTTCACCCAATTTTTGTTGAGAGCTTTTATTTATAGTTCTTAGTGTCTGAGTTAAATTTGGTTCGAATATCTCAAAAATCGCTTTCAGTATAGCGTTTTGAAGATTTTGCTTATATGGGAGGTGCCACGCCCTCTTGTCTGAGTTCGCTCAGTTTTTTCTCAGAGCTTGCGCTTACAATTTGTAGTATTTATGTGTATTTCGGTTGCATTGTCGTGAAAAATTCTCCTAAAATTGCATTTTGAATATATTTTTTGTATGGGCGGTAGGCGTGTCCATTAACCGATTTTGCTAATTTGCAATCCCCCAAGCTTACTTTAATGACGGAGGCGGGGTACCAAATTTCATTGAATTATCTTGCTTAGTTTTCCCAAAAAGTGTATTTTCACACACACCCAGCCGTTACCCAGCCAGCCAGCCAGCCAGCCAGCCAGCCAGCCAGCCAGCCAGCCAGCCAGCCAGCCAGCCAGCCAGCCAGCCAGCCAGCCAGCCAGCCAGCCAGCCAGCCAGCCAGCCAGCCAGCCAGCCAGCCAGCCAGCCAGCCAGCCAGCCAGCCAGCCAGCCAGCCAGCCAGCCAGCCAGACAGACGGACATGGCTATATCGACTCAGGAGGTGCCGCTGATCTAGAATATATATACTTTTCCATATCTGCCACGCCTCCTTCTCTGCGTTACAAACGGAAGGACAAAGTGAATATACCCTGGGTGTAGGGTATAATGACATAACGATACTTTGATGTACGAGTAGCAACACACTGTTCTAATGTTATGAAATGTAAAATTCGAACTTTAAAAAGTTGTTTTTACAAAAAAACTCGTCATTATAAGATCCAAACTTCGAACCGCTGCAAAGCCTCATAGCAACTCAACTTCGAAAAAGGCTTTGGCAGTGTTTTTCTACTTATTAATGGCAATCGAAAATGCTCTAATAGAAATTTTTCATTGATCGTGGGAGCGAAAAAATGCAAAGTAGAGGATATTTTTTAATTTTTTACAGTTCTCTTAAAATTTCTCCAAAACGGTACAAGATATGCTTTTAATATCTGCGAAGAAAGTAATTACTTGAGTATGCATAAGTTATGTTTAGAAGACTTAAAGTACGCTTTTTCATTATTCTGGATTTTCGATATTCGAATCGCTAAAGCGCCACTTTACCACCGAACTTCGAAAAATCCTTTGACAGTTTTTTTCTACTCATTAATGGCAATTGAAAACACTTTACTAGAACTCGTCTCAAATTTCACATTGATCGTGGGAGGGAAAAATATGCAAAAACTAGGATATTTTTAAATTTTTCAGTTTTCTGTAATTTTCTCCAAAACGATACAAGATTTGCTTTTAATATTTGCAAAAGAAGTAATCACTGAAGTATGCTTAAATTATGTTTAAAAGGCACCATAAACGAGAAATGAAGATTTCATATAAAAATTCTGAATTTTTAACCTTAAAATACGGTTTTTCCATAGTACTTGATTTTTCGAACTTTGAACCGTTATAGCACCGCTTAGCGACCGAACTTCGAAAAGTCCTTTAGCAGTTCTTTTCTACTCATCAATAACAATCGCAAGTGCTAGGTTAGAACCCATCCCAAATTTTTTGTTGCAGCGTGTTTTTAGTTAATATGTTATTTGTGAATTAATTGTAACGGTTCAGGAAGTTCGAGATTCCTTAATTTCTATTAAAAAATATTTTATCTTTTAATTTTTATTAACTTAATATTTAGAATCATTAATAAAGGCATGAATTTTAAAAATGTCTGTTTCTTTATTGTGAAGTTTCCATTCAAGAATTCTATATAAGAGTGAATATAGAGCTGTTGCACTTTTTTACCAAAGATTTCAATAAAATTAAAGAGTCATAAATTTTGGGATCATTCAGATCCCAGATCAGAATTTAGGATCAAGAAAATTCCGAAAATTTTAAGAAATATCATTGATATTAATCTCAAACTATAGTTATCATCTAGAATAAAACTAACAGAGTAGTTATGAATTAAATACCTGCTCAGTCTATTTACTCTTTCTCCAATGCTTTGAAACATCACAAGGCCCAAAGGTATGCCAACGATTGCGTAACACATCGTAAAAAGCTTTCCGCCAATGGTACTAGGTGTAGAATGACCATATCCGATTGTGGTTAAAACAGTTGTCGCATAGTAAAATGCGCCAGTGAATTTCCATTGTTGACCAGCTTTATGTGGTTCGGATTTCAGGACAACAGTTTCCATGACTTTGAAATCTTCTTGTGTAATATTGTATTTTCGTATAATCATATCTTCAACAGCTGTAAAATAAGAAAAACTTAATTATATTAATATTATTAAAAAAAGAAAGCCTGGAATATAATCAAGTTAATAACATGATGTTGAGTAAATACTAAATATACTAAAATCATTTCACAATACTATTTATTTGAGTATCTATGTTTAAATCATTTCACAACACTATTTATTATTATGTTAGCCACTCAGAACGATTGTTTATTGTTTGTAAATAAATATTGTTAACAGATTGTTTTATGTTCAGCCAATCAGAATGAATGTGTTTGAATTGAATTGAATTCTTTATTGAGACTTTTTTTTTTAAAATCGAATGTACAGATTAATTAGAAAGTTCACTTATTGAACTACTAGCGGCTGTAACATATGGCCTGCTTTAAAGTTTACGATATTAATAAAATACTAACATTGGCTCTTGATATGTAGTCTTATTAATTACAAATTTACTCTTGCTCCTGGAATAATATAGCTGTCTCTTTTAACGACTGTTAACATACATACAATTAAGAAAAAACAAAACAAAAAAGAAATGTAAGAAGAGAACGACACTACTCAACCATGCGTGACATGCAAGCAAATCACACATAAGCCAAGCAGTGCCGCTATCTCTCTCAAGTACCAAAATCAACATACATAAATAAAATCGACTATGTAGATAAATCATAAATTAATTAATTAATTTGAATACACTAAAAATGTCAAATAAAAGACAAGATATGATGACCAGTGATACAAGCATAAGTCATAAACAAGGCAAAACACTAGCCCCAGTGCAAACACCAACACAAGAGGTCCTACCGTCATTCATGACCCCACTCCCACCATAAGCCACCAACATTTGAATGCGAATATTTGCGTAATTCTACACTGAAATTAATCGAATCAATTATACAAAAACATTCGTACAAAGGAGATTCCTTTTATAATATAACTTGAAGCTCCATAAATAAGCATCATAAAACTTAAGATAAAAAGCTACACAGGTAGGCTCTGTCCGCCACCCATGAAAAGTGAGAAACTCTATTTTGATAATAGAGAAAGATATGAGTGGTATATCAGAAAAGTGAAAAAAAAGAAAAAAATGTTCGTTATTATGAAAGAAAAAACATTTTTTTACAAAAATTAAAAGAAAGACTATCCTCGGTTATGCCCTACCGTGGCTTTCAAATAATAAGGGATTGGGGAGTCATCGGGTATCCCGTCAATATCCTCTAGTAGGACACCTACAGGAGAGTGGTAAAAAGTGTTGCCCCAGGAGCTATTCAGCTGTGAAATATTAATTTCTTTTATAATTTCATTTTCAGAATCATTCATTCTGGCAATAAATTTCCTCATCAGAAATACAGCATATTTTATAATCGGAGTAACTTTGGCCGCCTTGTACAAAAAATTGTTGGAAAATTTTTTTGTCCTAGTCTCAAAGTTAACATTTAAACACATTCTGAGAATACTCCTTTCAAAGCGCTCCAACTCCAAAGCGACTGCCGGAGAGATAGAGAACCAGGAAGGGAAAGCATATAGCAAGATTGGCCTCAAAAGGGTTTTATACATCAAGAGTTTAGTTTTTTGTAACATACCTTTGTTTCTAAGTAAGGAAGAGAGAATGTTTGAGGCTTTACGGGCTTTAAGAATGTTGCCTCTGGCATGAGCGTTAAATTTAAACAGGCAGTTGAAATTAACACCAAGATATTTCAATTGATTTTTGAAAGGAACCCGGACACCGTCGACCACTGATTCAAGATTCCTACTCTCCCTCACCGCACCTTCCTTCCCTTTGCCACTAGCATTTCTGATGCAGATACAATCAGTTTTTTGATTATAAATTTTAATACCTCATTTTTTATAATATTGAACTATTTTATTAACGTGCTCCTGGACGTTTCTCAATGCATTTACAGGGTAATAATCGTGCGCGTACACCAGAGTGTCGTCCGCAAATAAAATCCCAGTGGAAGAGATTACATTGTTATTTGAGATGAGATGTGGAAATTCCGACAAGAAGATGTTAAAAAGACTAGGTCCCAACACCGATCCCTGAGCAAAACCAGAAAACGAATCACACAAATTAGAACGGCTAGCTAGTATTTGGATGAAAAATGTTCTATTAGCTAAAAAACTTTCTATCATAAAAAAAATATGAGGAGGAAAGTTTAATTGCAGCAACTTGAATAGAAGACCCTCTCTCCACACATTGTCAAATGCCTTTTCAAGGTCAAGAGAGCAGACAATAGTGCATTTCTTCTCCCTTAACCCTAAGGTCACATCGTTACGTATTTTTAAAAGCGCGTGAACCGTTGAATGTTTTTGCCTAAAACCAAACTGCTGCTCAGGTAAAAATTCTATAGGAACCGACGATGGGGAATTAATTTTATTCAGAATTATCTTTTCTAGAACTTTACCGATATTAGACAGAATGGAAACCGACGAAAATTTTGTATCATGATATTGTTCGGTTTTTTGGCTATGGGTATAATTTTAGCTGTTTTCCATAAGTTTGGAAAATAACCATTATTAAAACAATTGTTAAATATAATCGTAAGATATTGAATAGCCAAATTGGATATTTTTTTTAAATCAAAATTTGAAATCAAGTCCGGACCAAAAGACCTTTTGGGCCTGAATGAACCAACTATATCTGCAACCTCTTCTTGGGTGGTAATGAATTCAGCGGATTGAGGCTTAAGGGAAGTATCTGTTGCATTTAAAATGAAAATATTTTGACATTTACTCTGTCTCATCGCACTCACAACCGATTGGACTTGGCTCTTTAATTCAGAATCGCAGTCATGAGGCCTATCAGAAAAAATTTCCGAGAAGTGATTTTCGAAAGCTGATACAACCTCACTCTCTCCAGATAAATTAGACCCGGCCAGGAACGATCTTCGACAACCTATCATCGAACTGCCTGTTCATCCAGATTCTAACCCTATCTTTTATTATCTTTTTCAGTAGAGAGATTCTTGCAGAGAGCTCCTTGTATGCCGCATTCACTCTATTAAAGGAATTGTGATAAATCTTTCTGCCAAATATGTTTCTGTTTAAACAACTTTTCAATATCCTTCGGTACATTCTTATATTTTTTAAAAGAACTAGGAATCCTTTCCGCATGACTTTCAACTGTTTCCAGAAGATAAGAGTTAAAAAAGACAATTGCTTCATGTATTTCCTCATTAGAGAGATTTCTTATTTCCGAAGGCATACTATCAGTGATCTTGTAATCTAGGTCCTCACGAAAGGCATTCTAATCCGTGTTCTTAAAAGACTTACCTTGACTACATTGAATGATAGGCAGTTCCAGGCTACTAAATTGCAAATTGAATAGGACCGGGCAATGGTCTGAGAAAGTAGAAAGTGTCCTAATTGAGAATTTTATGTCAATTAGGTTGATTAGGTGCGATGAGACCAGGTAATGGTCAAGGAACAAAGAGCACCTTGGAAAAGTAGGAGTTGCCGGCGTCACATTTATAAGTAAAGGCAGTTGATTAAAAAGCCAATTTTCAAAATTTCTACCATTCAGGTTAGTCATCGTGCCTCCCCAACTGCAGCTTCTCGCATTAAGGTCACCACCAATCACCGCACCGTCGAACTTCAGCACAAGCGCCTCTATCTTATTCAATTCATTCAACAATATATCCGTGCCACAATTAGACGGAAAATTAATTGAGCCAAGAGTCCCGTGCTGTCATTTAACAATTTCACACGTGCGTAATTTAATAGATCACTTAAAATTAACATAATTTGTTTGTTTGTTTGTTTGTTTATTTTCTATCAATATTTACATTATCTTCATTATGAAAAATATTAACAAATTTTGAGATTTTGTCTGATGACATTACAGCATATATTTTCAGTCATTAAAATTATTGATAAACATAGATAAAATAACTTTGATTTATAGGAAAAAGATAGTAAAAAACCCATTTATAATATCACAATATGTACGTAAGATACAGATTAAATAATTCCTAAGGATATTCTAAATAACAACCAAGGTGATGTATATACATAAATTATATAGATCGCTTCGTCGTTACTAAACTAAATCCCTAAGATGAGCGTAATGTGACCTTCTGCATTTGTCCGTAAATGTCAGAGTTAATTCGCCTATTAATGTCTCAATCGTTTTTTGTTTGGATAGTATGTGCAGTTGTGAAGTTGGAAAACATTTAGGCAAATTGAAAATAATTTTTAGATTTTTATTTTGTATAACTTGTAGTCTTTTTTTGTGTGTCTTAGCGCAGTCGATCCATAACTGACAAGCATATGTGAGGATGGGTCTGATGCATACCTTATATAAAAGTAGTTTATTTTTAATATTAAGTTTCGACTTTCTGTTAAGAAGAGGATACAACGCTCTTCCGCATTTTACTGCTTTTAAACATACATTCTCCAAATGTTTTTTAAACAACAATTTTTGATCAATAGTAACGCCTAGGTATTTAACTGAATTCGAAAAAGGAATGACTTGGCCTTGCATTGAAAGTGGGCGAGAAGGAATTCGTTTTGGTGAATTATTAAATGGAAACAATATTGCCTGGGATTTATTTTCGTTCACTTTAATTTTCCATTTGGAGAAAAATTTATTAGCAGAACGCAGACATTCTTGCATTCGTTTGGCGATAGCATTTGAGACTTTACCATGACATATAAAAGCGGTATCATCCGCATAAAAAGCAACATCGCCATGGGTTAAAGCTTTAAAGTCTGATATATATAAAGAATAAAGAAGTGGTGACAATACGGAACCTTGAGGTACACCAGCAGGGATAGACATTTCAGAAGAATTAAAGCCATCTACATCAACAACATAAAATCTATCAGTGAGAAAGCTTTTGACCAATTTTACTAAATAAAGTGGACATTGCATTTTGTGCAGTTTATACACGAGACCATTGTGCCAAATGGAGTCAAAGGCTTTTTCAATATCCAAAAATAAAATCCCTGTGGAGTATCTTCTTCTTTTGTTAATCTTAATCATATTGACTACTCTTTTAATTTGATGTGCCGTAGAGTGTTGGGCCCTAAAACCATATTGAGAGTTATGCATAAGCCCATTATCATCAACAAAGGTTTTTAATCTATGAAAGACAATTTTTTCGAACAATTTATCTAAACAACTCAACAGACTTATAGGGCGGTAACTTGAAGGAAGCTTAGGATTCTGACCACTTTTTGGAATTGGGATTATTTTTGCTTTTTTAAAAATTTTTGGAAAATAAGAATTTGTAATACAAAAATTAAAAACTTTTACTAAAAAATGTAAAGCGGATTCGGGAAGCTTTTTAATAACAATATTGTGAATGTTATCCAAGCCAGGAGCTTTCGAGTTCTTAAGTTGTGCTATTAATGATGTCAATTCGGCAACGTCTGATAAGGTTTGAGGATCATCATTGGTTGAATTTTGCTTCAATTTTTCAGTTATTGTTTCAACTTTTCTTTCAACTGAGCTACTGTAGTTAGTTGTTGTAAGATGAGCTCTTAAAAAATGACTTGCTATAGCATTCGCTTTTTCTTTGCTGTCAGTAATCTCGCAATTATTGATCTCTAGCGTTGCAAGAGGCTTATTTTTTCCCTTAATATGCTTCGTTATTTTCCAAAATTTTTTGTTCCCAACAGGCAATTTAGAGAGCAAATCAGACCAGCGGTCATTTCTACACTTGTTAATATTACAAGATATAAGCTTATTAAGCTCCCTTATTATTGATTGAAAAGTGACCTTCAAATTAGGGTCCAAGCATCTCTGAAATTTCCGTCTATATTTGTTTCTGGAGGAGATAATGAGCTTACATAAGTTAGAGATTTGAAAAGCGTTGTGATTACGATTTTTTTTTGGTATAGTTTCCGAACAGACATCTGTCAATAGGTTGGTAAATTCTTGTAACACGTTTTCAATATTAGAACAAGTTAAATTTTCTTGAAGTATAACTGAATTATTTAATAACAATTCTAAGGATATTTTGAAGCCGTCCCAGTTAGCACAAGAAAAGTCCAGAAAGAGTTTTTCACTCTCAAAAACTGTTTCGTTTATACAGAGGGTAATGGGAAGATGGTCAGAATATAAACTGCATGAATGAGTGACAGGATTAGTAAAAAACAAGGAAGAATTAGACAGCAAGAGATCAATAGTTGATGAATGTCTGTTTACTAAATTCTGTGGTATTCTAGTTGGATTACATGGATAATAAATATAATAGTTAGATAAATTTTGATGATTAAAGAGACACTGTCCTGCTGTATTTGTTTTTAAACAGTTCCAACTGGGATGATGCGCATTAAAGTCGCCTAAAATGAAAAAATCTCCAACAGTAGACGTTATTAGATCAAGATCGCCTGTAAAATCTGCAGTATATCGCGGGCAGTAAGTAGCTACAAACATTACTTCTTTATTGCTGATCTCCACTGAAATGCAGATGTTTTCAAACAATTTTGTTGGAAATGATGAAAGAAGCTTGTGCTTTATAGATGATCGAATAGCAATGGCGAATGAGATCTTCTATCTTTTCGGTATATTTTATAGCCAGGTAATCCAAGTTTGTGTGAAGATTTTAAAAACGTTTCATTTAACATTAGAATGTCAATCGATCGCATTTTCATAAATAGGTGAAGTTGTGCTGATTGGGAAAAATCTGTAATGCCTTGGCAATTCCAGTGCATTATTTGAAGACAATTTAGAATATTATTAGTATATTGCATACTTAAGCATCGACATAATCACGTTGAGTTGTTCAATTTTTGAAGTACAACTTTGTAAATCCTTTATAGCACCAGCACATTACCACGACTAACACTTGTCGTATGCGGTTGTCGTGATCTTAAAATGTCTGTATCGATCTGTGAAAATTGCAAAAATAAATGTTTAAATTGTGTGGGCGATAATATTATTGCCTTAATTTCTAAACTCTCTGATGAAGTTATTGAAGTGAAAGCTAAATTATTTTCTTTAAGTTCCGTAATAGAAGAAAAAAAAAGAAATTTGAACATTGATCTTGCTAAAAGTGACAATAAAAAAGATAAGAAAAAAACTTTGTAAGCTGTTTCAAAATTAGTTTCGGATAACAACGTTTTAAAGAAAAGCTCAGAATATTCTCTTCGTTCGCGTACTCGTACTCCCGATAATCTTATTTTAAAAGATACTGAGAATTCCCTGCCTGTTTTTGTTGGCAATGGTGATGGGGATGCCGTACGCGATGCTAGAAAGTTGAATGATGAGTCATCTACTGCATCTTCAAAAACAAAAGAAAACGACGATGACAACAACGCTGGTACTGCAGTGCATTCTACTAGTAAGCCAACTGATGAGTCATCTTCAAAGCAAGACGAAAATTCTTCGCCAAAGAACACTGCTATTTCGGACTTACGCATGAACCCCCATTCTGTTGGTGTTACTGCTGATGATAATGACGTCATCAACCGATCATCTGTTCCTGCTAAGTTGACAATAACAATTCCGTCTTCTCCTTTTGTTTCTGTTGCTGCTGCTGCCGATGCTATTGATGACGTCGTGAATGACATCGATAATTTGTTGTCTTCTCCTTTGCCTGTCTTGTCTAACAATGTTTGGAAAATTGCGCATGATAAGAAACATAAAAGAAAAAATTCAAGAAATGATGCCGCTGCTGCTGATGCTGCTTGTTTAAATCGTCAATCTATTCTTAATGCCCATGCTGCTGTTAATGACGTCACAAAACGGTTATCTGCTTTGCGTGCACATGCGATTCCGCCATCCCCGCATGTTTCTGCTGCCGCTGCTGATGTAGGGAGTGATGTTGACTCTCTTTCATCTGCTGCATCGCCTATATTTTTATTTAATGTGCGTAATACGGTGCGCAATAACATTCATAAAAAAAATGTAAACATTGTTATTGGCAATAACAATAGCAAAGAACTTGATGTCGCTACAACAAAGAGAGCATTACATCTCTCTTCTTTCAAGCCAACTGTTACTGCTGATAGGATTATCGATTACGTTTCATCCCGTACAAAGATTGAAAAAGATACAATGTGCTGTTTTATACTTGTGAAGAGGGGTACTAATTTATCTAGTCTAAGCAGAGTTAATTTCAAGCTAGAAATTGATGAAAGCGATTATGCTAAGGTTTTTAACCCGACGTTGTGGCCGAAAGAAGTGAAAGTTCGAGATTTTTTTTTTTTTTATCAAAAAGAGATGCGAATCTAACGAATCTCTAATTCAATGTTTGCAATCTGATCTGGTCCCGGAGCTCGCACCGCAAGCCCAACCAGTTATAAATGATCGCTTAGTTGAAAATATAGATTGCAATAGAAGATCATATTCTTTGTATTATCAAAATGCAGGAGGCATTCGCACTAAATGTTCTCAGTTTTTACTAGCGATGTCGCTGCAAGAGTATGATATTGTTGTTATAACTGAAACCTGGCTTCATGAAAACATCTTTAATGCTGAACTGTTTGGCGACTTCTATAATGTTTATCGTGTTGATCGCTGTCGTGTTGCAACTGGTCGTGAAAAAGGCGGTGGAGTCCTAATTGCTGTGAAATCTATTTTAAATAGTCAATTGGTTGCTTTACCTAATAATAGTAGACTCATTGAACAAATTTGTGTAAAAGTAAATTTTGCTGAGGGTAAATGTATTTATTTAATTAATTCTTATATTCCTCCCAATAGTAACTACGATTTATATAATGATCATATTAATAATATAAGTTTTGTTTTAAATCAAATTGATTCCATCCAGCAGATAATTGCTTTAGGTGATTTTAATCTAGGGTGCATTTCCTGGTTATATGATAATAGAAATCTATTACCATGTAACTTTAATTCAGATATTGAATCGCTAGTTGTAAGTTTTTTTTTATCAAATGGATTCAATCAGTTAAATTCTTTTAAAAATGATTTGGAAAGGATCTTAGATTTAATTTTTATTACTGGTGATTTGAAGGCAACCTGTGAATTAAACTCATCTCCAATTTCTAAAAATTCCATCCACCATAAAGCTTTAACCATTAATTTTGAGTTTTATGTTTTTAGTGCTTTAGATATAAATTTTATAAATGAATTTGACTTTCTGAAGGGAAATTTTTTAGAGATCAATACGTTTTTAAACTTATGCGATTGGTCATCACTTGATTTCATTCAGGATCCAAATTTAGCTTACAAATTTATTTTTGATATATTCCAGTCTGCTGTTACCCTTTTTGTTCCTCTTAAATCAAGAGCTTGCAACAATAAACCACCTTGGTTTAATGCTAGACTTTTGCACTTGAAAAATGTAAAGAATAAAGCTTATAAAAAATTTAAAAAAACAAACTGCAGCTTAGATCATGTGCGATATCTTCAAATGCGTAAAGAGTTTGATTATCTACACAAATTTTTGTATAATAAATATATTTTAATGGTTGAATCTCGATTAAAATCTAATCCGAAATATTTTTGGCAGTACTTAAATGATAAGCGTAAAACAAATGGCTTTCCGGCAAGCATGAGATTTGGTGACTCTAAATCTAATGATACATTGCAGTCATGCAATCTTTTTGCTAAATTTTTTCAAGAAGTATATGAAAAATTTGAGAACACTTCCTGGTGTGAGAGGGATGTTTTTACATCAAATTCAGATTTTATTAATATCTTTACTGTTAATGAGGAAGATGTTTTAAATGCAATTTCTAGCTTAAAACCTAGTTTTAAACATGAAAAGGATGGTTTTCCACCCATGTTTTTTAAAAACTGTGCCAGTAATATTGTTAAACCCTTAACTAATCTATTTAATTCTTGTTTTAAGTCTGGTTTATTTCTCGATATTTGGAAAATTTGCATCATTGCTCCCATATACAAATCTGGCGATCGTAGTGATGTATGCAACTATAGAGCTATTGTAAAGCAGCCTACTTTTGCAAAGTTATTTGATATAATTATCAAAAACAAACTGTTTAACCATGTAAGTGAAGCTATATGTGAAGCTCAACATGGCTTTCTCCCTGGAAAATCCACTTGCACAAATCTGACATTGATTTCAAAATATATCGTTGCAGCCATGGTAGATCATAAGCAACTTGATGTCATTTACACAGATTTCTCGAAAGCTTTTGATAAAGTTGATCATGTAATTCTTTTAAAAAAATTAAAAATATATGGTCTTTCAGATTTGCTCATAAAATTTTTTGAAAGTTTTTTGACTAAGCGTAAACTATTTGTTAAAATTGGGAATACTATTTCTGATACTGCAATTGATGCATCGTCTGGTATTCCGCAGGGTACACATTGTGGTCCACTTTTATTCATATTATTTATTAATGACTTACCAAGAGTTATTAAACACTCCACTTGTCTACTTTTTGCAGATGATGTCAAATTATTTCGCAAGATATCTTGTGATACTGACTATATGTTGCTTCAGAGTGATTTATCCTCTTTTAATCAGTGGTGCTTATGCAATAACCTAGCATTGAATTTAAGCAAATGTTGTATTGTTTCTTTCGCGAAGTGTTCTGAACCTAAAACATTTGATTACTGTATTAATAATAAGTTATTACTTCGTAAACAAGAAATTAAGGATCTTGGAGTAATTTTTGATTCAAGCTTCACCTTTAAATCTCATTATGATTATGCTGTTTCTAAATCTTATGCTAAATTCTTTAAATTTTAAAGACCCCATGACAGTGAAAGCTCTATATATTTCCTTGGTAAGAAGCATTCTGGAGTATTGCTCAATTATTTGGGATCCCTTCTATACTGATAGCTCAGATAGAATTGAAAGAATTCAAAGAAATTTTACTAGGTTTGCATTGTATAAATTGCAGTGGCCAGATGGAGTTCCTTGCTATGATTCAAGGCGAAAACTCTTGGGGCTACAGTCTTTAAAAGACCGTCGTGTGTCCTCTTCTTTAACTTTTGTTTACAATATTTTGTCTGGTAAAATTAATTGTAAGGAGATTTCCGATTCATTTGTGCTCTATGTACCTAATAGAAATTTAAGACATAATCGTATGTTTGAAGATCAAGTCCATAGGACAAATTATGCTCTTAATGAACCGATTGCTAAGTGTATTCGTATTTGTAATAATTATTCCCAATTGTTAAATTTTAATTTAAGTTTAAACTTATTTAAGCTTAATTTATTTGTTTTATTTAATTAAATTAAGATTATAGTCTGTAAGATTTATTCTGTAGACCGAAATAAATAAATAAATAAATAAATATACTGAATAGCTCATCAATTGTGAAAAGGTCATCTCTGTTCTTAGGCTGCTTGTTCGCGGCTCTCAGCGTTTCGGAATAGCTTATATTACCATTTTTTTGAACAAAATCCGCAGGATTAGCATTTAACTTTCCACTCATATGTGGGAATTGGTCCGGCACATGATGAAAAGATTTATAAACATAGTTTTGTTTCACCGAACTTTGTTTCTGTATTGTATTATGGCGCATATTGACGTACTCTTTCCGGCTGGGGCATCGAGGTTCGTCAGCTCTATGATTTGAGTTCTTGAGATTCTTTTTGCTGCAGTTGAAACATTTGTAAGTTACTGCTCCATCAGATATTTTGTTTATAGGACAGGTGGATACGTCATGATTACCGCCGCAAGCAATGCATACATCATTACGATAACAGTTTCTAGCTCCGTGACCATACATGGCACATTTTGTGCATAAGGTGGGGCCATTGTTGCTTTTTAATGGTTTCTTCCAGTGAACCACAATACCCCGAAGAAATCTAACTTTCAAAATATCGTGCTTCGTGTTAAGCGATCTGTCAAATCCTAGCATGTACAACGCATCATCAGTAGACGAACGAGCAGTCATGATTTCTTTGATATTAATTACAGATATGTTGTAAGAGTACTTTAGCTCTTCAATTAATTCGTTTGGTTCTGTTTTGGGAAGTCCAAAAAGAACTAGCTTAAATAGTTTTTTGTCTTTTATTTCATGAGTAAAAAACTTAAAATTCGGTTAGTTTTTTTTTAGCTGACTCAAACTCAGTCATTGACGGCGAAATGATTTTTGTACCAATGGACAATCTTTTAAAAATGAATTTTGTTCCAATTAGCTTGTACACCATAGTAAAGCCATGAACGGCATCTACTATTATTGGAGGAATCACTACTTTGAATTCTTTTAATTCAACTTCTTCTTCACTAAATGTGTCCTCATCCACATCAAAAGTTTCTAAAGGCTTGAATCTATTTTCATAAGCACTGATTTTATTTAATGAGGCTATGCCCCAAGTCTTTTTTCTTTTAACACCGGCCATGTGTTTCAATAACTTGAACCGTGTATTAAGTTATAACAGTAATATGTATAAATTGTTTTTGTAAAACATTCGTTTTGTTTTTCACTGATTGCTTTTGCATAACTATTCGTAGCTTGCATCAGCAAAACAATGCAATGTTTTTATTTTAAATGAACCGTTTTTAATTCAATGATGGAGAGCACAGTAAACACGTCTATTCGCGATCAAAGATAGCATAAGACTGATTAACATAATTTCTTATTTCTGAAATAAATAAAAAATAGTTATAAGAATAAAAACTAAATAAATATTAAAAAAGACTTTGCCTAGTGCAATTATTAAAATGAACGACCCACCCGGGAATAAATCAAATACTCAGCTTCAACCTCTCATTGAAGTTGACAATATAAAAAAACTAAAATCGCTCTCTGACGGTCCAAAATACTTACTAATTTCAAGAGAGAATAGCAGCGATACACTAAAAAATGTGTCTCCCTTCTTAATAAAAAAAAACAATAGATCATCTTTGTGATGGAGAAGTTGAAATGTGCAAAAAATTGCTCAGTGGTGATTTACTTGTAAAAACAAAAAACATTACTCAAGCGCGAAAACTCATAAAACTTACGGCATTCTCTCAATTTATTAAAGTCTCAGTCAAAGAACACGAAAATCTGAACCGTACTAAAGGGGTCATATACTGCAACGATTTAAGAGGTATAGACGAAAATGAAATTTTGTTAGGACTACAAAACCAAAATGTATGCGAAGTTCACAAAATTCAAAAATTGTTTAATGGACAAACAACAGAGTCAGGTTTAATTATATTAACTTTTGACGTTACCATACTGCCAGAAAAGATCAATATCGGTAACGAAAAAATTCAAGTTCGTCCATATATTCCACTCCCGCTAAGATGTAAACAATGCCAACGTTACGGTCATACTACTAAATTTTGCAAGAATCAAAAATTATGTCCCAATTGTTCAAAAGACTTTCATGTAGATATTGAACTAAATGAAGAATGCAGCAACAACAAATTATGCATCAACTGTTTTGATAATAAAATTGCCAACACCAACCACAATTCTCTCGACAAAAAATGCCCGATATTTATAAAGCAGAAAGAAATTCAGGCCATCAAGACTTTGCAAAAAACAGACACAAAAACTGCTTACACCATTTACAATGAGAGACACAACAACTTACCTCAAACATATGCATCGACTGCCAACAAAACAACAACAAGTAACAATAATTCTTCTCCTCGTGCCTTAACCAATTACTCAAACAAAGACGACAACAACAACAATACTAATAACGCACTCCCTTTAGAAATACTAGCAAAAGAGAAAGCAACTAATCCACCACCACTTCCAGCTCGCAATTTAACTACCGATCACCAAAAACCTACCTCTTATCAATCACAGATCATCGGTGAGACCAAGATAAAAATTCTCCCAAAAAATATATCGAACCGACTAAAAGCCGAACTTAAAGCTAAAGCAAAAAACAAACCAAACATAAAATCTATCAACTCAACAACTCTTATTCACCACAATAGCGCAGAAAATCTTTCCATGCAAATGTCAAATTCACACGAATCAGAGGATGAGAGATCCATGGTCTTGGACGAATCTAATTAACTCAACATATGTTATTTAAATCAAATATTATATACATTCAAATTAGTATACGTAGCTATTTGCTTTATTTGAGTAAGACATATTTTAGTTATAATTACTAATTTTACTATTTCACATATATAATTATAATGAATGTAATTCAATGGAACATAAAAGGTTACACTAACAACTTTGACCAATTACAACTTCTAATAAAAACCTACAATCCAAAAATTATCGCCCTTCAAGAAACCCACTTATTGAATACACTCTACTTTCCCATCCCAATCAACTTTTCTATCTACACCAACCCAAACCCACTTAACTCTTTTGGCGGAGTTGCTTTACTCATTCATAATTCAATTCAACACCAAACCATGAACATAGCAAGCGATTTTGAATCAGTTGCCGTCACTATTCAATCAAAACTAAAATTTACGGTGATATCATCATATATTTCACCAAACAAATCATTTAATAAAAAATGTCTAGAAAACGTTTATAGTGCTATCAACTCTCCGCTTCTTATACTTGGAGACTTCAATAGCTGGCATAGAAAATGGGGATCAACTAGAAATAATAAAAGAGGCAACGTTCTGTCCAAGTACATAGACAATAATCAACTTATAACACTCAGTACAGGTGCTCCCACCCATTTCAGTACATCACATACTTTCACCAATATAGACCTATCTCTATGTTCCCCAATAATAGCACCACAAGCCAAATGGAATATATCGGACGACCTACACAATAGTGATCACTTCCCTATAACTATTTCACTATTTCAATCTGATACTTGCGAATCTGACAATCCAAAACGACGATTTAAAATCAAACTAGCAAATTGGGATCTATTTCGGCTAACAGCAACAACTCAAAGTTCTCTGCGTTTATTAAGTTGTAATATCAATAAAGAAGCAGCAAATATTCAAAAAATTATTCTGTCAAGTGCTAATATGTCCATTCCGCAAACAGCAACCAAAAATTTTAAACACAATGTTCCGTGGTGGAACAAAAACTTAGAACATTTGAAACAACAAAAAAGGGCCTGTTGGTATAACCTAAGACGTAATATTTCTACCGGAAATCTTATCGAATACAAAAAAGCCAATGCTAAATTTAAAAGAGAGCTTAAGGCTTCAAGGCACTTATCTATTAATAGTTTTACAAGTGAAATAAATCCACAAACACCAACATCAAAAATTAATCAAACATCCGCCGATTTTGTGGCCTAAAAACTAAATTTAACATCCACTCTATTAAACATCCAGTTCAAAATGGGACTTTTATAACCTCTAAGCAAGAAATTGCTAACCAATTCAGCGAGTTCTGGTCTGAATCTTCCAACGACAACAATTTTTCCATTAATTTCGCATTAAAAAACAAGCCATACAAACTACACATTTAGTTTTTATACCATCTAGCAAAGCTTCTTTAATAGAAAAAGATATCAATATGCTTGAACTCTCTATTGCTCTTCAAAAGCTGAAAGGCACCACTCCAGGATATGATAGAATCTCTTATCCCATGATCAAGAATCTACCAAAAAGCACTCAATTTAGAATTCTTCAATTATACAACAAAATATTCAGCTCTGATATCCCTCAGTTTTACAAAAATAGTTTAGTAATACCCATCTTAAAACCAAATTCCAACAAAACAGACATTACAGCCTACAGACCTATTTCTCTTAACTCATGCTGCGCAAAAGTCTTGGATAAAATTATAGCTAACAGATTATGGTGGTTTGTCACTTCCAACAAGCTTCTCGATAGTCATCAAATAGGGTTCAAAAAAGGCAAATCTGTTTCCAATGCTCTAATGTTTCTAGATTACTGGATAACCGAGGCTTTATCACAAAACCAACATTTATCTATACTTTCCCTAGACTTTGCAAAGGCCTTCGACAAAATTGGTTTACACACATTGATCGATCAGCTTATCGACTGGAAACTTGGTTCTAAAATGATATCATACATAGTTAACTTTATGACTAATAGACAAATTAAAGTACGTGTTGGAAATTCAGATTCGAAAAGTATCCGTATTTTTAATGGAATCCCTCAAGGCTCTCCTTTATCTGTAATTCTTTTTCTCATAGCCTATAATAAACTTTGTGCTAAAATCAGCTTCCATAAGGATATAAAGTTCTGTGCCTATGCAGATGACTTTTTTATATTGAAGACCCTAAAAAAAACTAAAAATCAAATTGTTAATATGTCAAATTTAATTTCTGACATCCAATCTTGGTGCGATTTTTCGGGAGCAGAGTTGTCTTTACATAAATGCAAGCATCTTCACATTTGTCGTAAGCAGATGTGTCGCACGCAAGTTACAGCGAATAATTTAGCAATTGACAATTCAAACGAACTGAGAATTTTGGGAATTATATTTAATAATAGGTATCGATCGCAATCCCACATAGAATACTTACTACATACACTATCAAACTGACTAAATATCGTTAAGTGCTTGTCTAACAACAAATTTAACTGCAGCACCCCCACGCTTATCTCAGTCATTGAAGCCCTCCTCAATTCCAAAATCCACTACGGACTGTTCTTGCATGGATATTCCCCTAAGTCGAACTTAAATAAGATTAGGTCTATAGTTAACTCTGCACTCAGATCAGCTACGGGTGCCTTTCGCACAACTCCTACGTATAACCTTCTATTTGAAACTAAAACAAAAACAATAGAAAACAGAATAAGCCACATTACTGCAAACTTATTTAAGCCCCTTGTGGAAAGCTATGACACTCCCTTAGCTTCTATTATTCATAAAATAATAAAGTCAACAAAAAATTGGAAAATCCCCTAAGTTATACACAAAGTCATAAATATTTGCCGCGAAACAAACATCCCTTTTCTACCAATCAAACCACCACCAATAGACCATCCACCTTGGCTCTTCAGGCTTAAATCCATTGATACAACTCTTCACAAACACTACAAACCATCTACCCATCCCAGTACCTTCCGTAAACTGTTTATAGAATTAAAGGCTAATAATCCAAATCGTCGATTTATATATACAGATGGATCCAAAATAAACAATATGTGCAGCTTCAGTATCACATGCGATACAACAGTAATGAAATCATCGTTGCTTCCATTTTACAGCTCCATCTACAGTGCTGAATTGATAGCAATCTTTGACGCAGTAACGTTAGTTTCAAAACAAAAAGGCAACTTCGCTATATGCTCGGATGCTCTATCCGTCATTCAAGCTTTAAAGAATACTCAAAACAACAATTTCTACATCGCACAAATAAGGAACATTCTAACAAATACCTTTCCAAAAATAAAAATTGTCTGGGTCCCAGGTCACGTAGGCATAACGGGTAATGAATTTGCAGACCAAACCGCCAGAGCGGCTTTTAATTCACCTCTTACCATGACAGTAAACTATAACATTTCAGGGAAACCTGGCATTGCACTTCAAACTCCTACAAATCTAACAACTTTATGAAAAATAACTTGCAACAATTTCTGACTTTCCCTTTAATTCAAACAATAAATAGATTAGACATCATAAACCAGATTAACACACCTCCACCTTATAACCCACGAGTCCAACAACAATTGTCCCTTCTGCCATTTGAACATTACTATTTCCTTAAATCACATCCTTAATTCCTGCCCCGGATTCGATCCTGTTAGAAATAATTTATTCCCTAATTCCCTACCGTTATCTTATATATCAAATCCCAATCTATCCCAAATTAAAATAATTATAAATTTCTTAAAAACTACTCATCTATATTTTGAAATATAAAAACACCCATTTCAATTTAAATATGTACATATGAATAAAAATTAAATTAGTATATTATAACTAAGTACTCAAAAAAGCCGAAGGCCTAAACCTCTACCATTTTTAGAGATGTGGATGTAGGATGGCGTGTACATCTAGCTATCCAATGACTAGCTCGTCGTGTGTCGGGGTTCTTCCCTAATCCATCCTCTATTGCCACTACCACAAAATTTATGTACACTAAAAGAAAATGTTATGAAAACACAATGGGATAAAAAAACTAACCCGACCAAAATAAAATATAAATACTGCCCAATTGCTTATTTACCTGTTTTAGGGGAAATCCAGATGTAAATGGTCCCCGTCTTTACCCACCCTACCATGGCAATTTAATTAGATTTTTAATTGCCCCTATTTTGGAAAAGAAACAACAAAAATTATTTCAGACCTATAACATTGCACATGCTGACCCTATGGCGGACGAAGCCGAATGAATTAGCAACACATTATTTCTTTTCACAGAGCTTTACAAAATTCACATATTTATTGAGAAGATTAGAACAGTGTATAACACTTATACAATGCTAACGAAGAGCGTAACTCTTCAGCTTAAACATTAGATCAATATTTTACAAAAACAAATGCGTAAGTGAAAAAGAAAGCTTAAAAGAGAAATACTGGTTTTGAATGCATCAATAAAACGCAACAACAATGTTCTATGCAACAACAATGCTTTTAAGCAATAAAAGAATAGAAAAAAAAAGTTTTAAAATATCTAAGATTATAAAAAGAACAATTAATAGTATCTAGAATTTAGTTTCTTACTTCAGTACATTAGAGTGTATCCCATAAAAATGTATGCCAATTTTTATTCAATAAAATTTTTATAGTTATTTTTAAATTAATTAATTAGGATAAATTTAATTATGTATCATATGAATTAGGTGTTTTAAGTAGATTTTAAGGAGCTGTTATTTTATAACCACATAATTATTTTAGGCATGAGTTATTATTTTTCTTTGCTTTTAATAATTAATTTAGTATCTAGTCAAAATAAATTTATTTTCACCAAATTATTGATATAGTTCTATTCAATACGGAACTTACAATCTTACGTGTTACATCCATCGGTGAAATCGGTGGGCCCAGCGACGACACTATGATGATTTATTTTCTTGAAGCTTTGTAGCTAATTTTGTTTCAAAGGTTAGTTTTAGTCAGATAATTTGGTCAAAATTCAATTTAATTTGATTTTTGCAAGACTTTCTCTTTTTTTTTTTTTCAAAATTTAAACTTAAGTCAAAATTTTAGAAATAATCAAATTTTTGTTTTAAATTATTAAAATATAAAGGTTATAAGAAATAATCAAATTATTTATATAAATCGCAAGTTTACATTCATATAAATTTATGTAAAAATTTATTTAATAAATTGATTGATTTTTGCCTCTTATGTTTTTTTTTCAGGAAAAATTCTTAAAAATTAAATTGAACAAAAAAAAATTTAAGCTATATGCATATATTTTATTTACATATATATATATATGTATATATATGTATATTTGGTTCGATGCACAAATTCCTCAAGGTTAAGAAGGTTATTGGAGTCCCACGCGGACTTCGATGAAACTTTCAAACAATTATAATTCGATTTCGTTTGATGAATTAATAAATTCGAATTGGGCTCCCCACGTTGTTCCGATGGGGCAAAGCCTCAATGAATCATGTGCTCGGAGCACCTGCATGGAAACCCTAGGGTTATAAGAACTCCCTTAGAAACGTGACTTAACAATATGAATAATTTAAACTCACCAATTTATATAAAAATATCTGCAAAATTAATTTAATTTCTAATTGAATTTAAGGTTTTAATTAATTTGAGTTTACCTTCAACTCTTTTGGTAAAAACGTGTTGTCTTTTGACAAGAAAAACTATACGGCACTTTATATTAAATATATATATATTTTGAAACACGGACTTAACAAATTGTGTAGTACTTGCTTCTTGCACTGCTTAAAATAGAAAGAATGAGAGCAAACCAACGGGTAATTTATTAGGTGGTATCATAGGTCTTTTTGGTTTACAGGTTTGGGACAACCACAACAACAACATAACAGATCGATAAAGCAGATCGATAAGAGATCAATAATGTTTTGCAAGTTAAGTTGTTTCTATAAGTACATACATATGTACATACTATTTGCTTGACCACAACGAACCAGTGGCGGTGTAAAAAAAAATAATAATATGGATTTTTAATTCGTTTTGTCCTAAATTCTAAAAACAAAGTTTAGATTTAAGGAATTACTAAAAAAAAAGTCTTCATTTATATAAATTGGTAAATATTGTTCATAATTGCAAGTCTAAAAAAAAAAAGAAGGTATCATAGATTTGAAATAAAAACAATACTTTATTTGCATCTCCATGCAAATCTAAATAACTAAATTTACTTGAATCAAATAACCATCCTCACAAAACAGGTTCAATTAAATTTTTACAAATAGAATTGAATCTGAAAAAGGAAGCAATAATGAAATTTCTGAAATATATATTGGTGTAAGTTTTGGCAAGAGCTGAAAAAAAAAACATACACAATATTCTAACTTCTGAAATATTTGTTATTTCCAAATATCTTTCGCATGATATATGCCTACCACTTTCCCATTAAGGTCTTCCAATTCATAATAAGAATTCCCAAGCAATCTTTTAACTTTTGATACGATTCCAGTTGGCGCTAGTTTAGCATTGAAGTTTTTCTGGAGGTTGCTCTGAGCAAAATTTCTTCTTATAACCTGCTGTCCAATATCGAAACTTCTGGCTGTCGATCGTAGGTTGTATGAACGCACATTTTTATCGTAGGCTGCTTTAATTTTCTCTTTAATGGAATTTCTGAGCAGAGCCAATTCGTCAGCTTTTTCTATTTTAGCGTCAGCCTCTGACAAAATTTTTAGATTTCTAAGAATTTAATAGTCGTTACCGTGGGTAATCATGCTTTGTCCAAAAAGAAGCTGGTAGGGAGTTTTACCAGTAGTTTGGTGAATGCTAGTGCGCAAAGCACAGTTTATGCTACTCACGTATAAGTCCCATTGCCTTTGATCTTTTCAATCATTGAACGTAAAGCCTCATTTATTGATCTATTGACTCGCTCTGATGCATTTGATTGTGGGCTGTAAACGGCCGTGCACAAGTGCTTCACGCCATATTTCGTTAAAAAGCCTTCAAAATCTTTGCTTTTAAATTGTGGTCCGTTATCGGTCACAACTATCTCAGGCACTCCAAAACAGTCAAACAACTCAGTTTTCAGAAATTCTAAAATATTTTTAGTTACGAATTTTTTTAAGGGTTTTAAAAATGGAAATTTTGAAAAATGGTCCAAAGCTATGAGGAGACCAATATTTCCTTTTTTGGTTCTTGGAAAGGGTCCTATCAGATCGAGATATATTCTCTGGAAGGGTCTTTCAGTTTCCACCATTTGTCCCATAGGAGGTCTTAAAGTGTGAGTAGGGGATTTAGAAGTTTTGCAAAGATCGCAATGCAGAACGTAATTTTTGACGTCTATGACTAGCCTTGGCCAATATAAATATCGCCTGATACGCTCCAGCGTTTTAGCAATGCCGCCATGAGCAGAAGTTGCAGTATTGTGGGCTGAATAAATAGCATTTTGTCGAAGCTCAGATGGAACAAGCAATTTCCAAGATTCAGATTCGTCTGAGTCTCCAGTAGAAAAATTTGTTCTATGATAAATGAATTTATCAATTACTTTGTAGTCTGGCATTTCGCTTTGCAAAAATTTTTCCCTTAATGTTTTATATTCCTCACTCTCAAAACTATCAGAATTTAAATCTACCATTGGTAAAACTTCAATTTCTAATTCGTCAACAGATTCAGTAAAAGTACGTGAAAGAGCATCTGCTACCACATTTTCTGAACCTTTTCTGTGCTCTATGGTGAAGTTAAATCCCTGAAGCTTAAGTGCCCATCTGGCCAGTCTGCCATTTAAATCTTTTTGTCCCATGAGCCATTTAAGACTCGCATGGTCAGTGACTACTCTAAACTCATGTCCTTCGATATAAGGTCGGTATTTTTTTACCGCCAGCACAACGGCTAAACACTCCAGCTCAGTTACGGTGTAGTTGCGCTGCGCTTTATTTAATATTTGTGACATGAAAGCTATTGGCTTTTCAACACCATTATCATCTGTTTGCGCAAGCAGAGCACCAACACCGAACTGGCTGGCATCACACTGGACAATGAAAGGTTTAGAGTAGTTTGGATGCGTAAGGACAGGAGCAGAGGACAATTTTGCTTTAAGGATATCAAATGCTTTTTGAGCATCAGGGTTCCAAGAAAATGTCTTCTTCTTCGATAGCAGTTCTGTTAAATGAAAAGTGGTTGACGCATAGTCGTCGATAAATCTCCGATACCAACCGGTAAGGCCCAAAAATTGGCGAAGCTGCCTAACTGTTTTTGGTACTGGATACTCAGAAATTGCGCAAACTTTATCGGGATCTACCTCAAGTGACCCTTTCCCAACGACAAAGCCGAGGTACTTCACTTGAGATAGACCGAATTTGCTTTTAGGCACATTAATTGTCAAACCTGCCTTTCGAAGATGAGAAGCCACTTCTAATAAGTGTTTTACATGTTCTTCAAAACTCTGTGACACTACTAGCAGATCATCAAGATACACGAAAACAAATGATTTAAGGTTATAAGGTATTACCTTATCCATCAATCTGCACATCGACTGCGGCGCGTTACACAATCCAAACGGCATGCGTTCGAATTGATATAACGGCCGATTTGGTACAGTGAAAGCAGTTTTCGGTCTAGAACTTTCTTCAAGCATAATTTGCCAAAAGGCATCCTTGAGATCTATTTTTGAGATGCAGTGCACATGAGGAAGCCTTGAAATTAAACCATCAATGTTTGGGATGGGATATGCATCTTTAGTGGTAACAGAATTTAGTTTTCTCGAATCTAAGCACATTCGAATTTTCCCAGGCTTAACTATTAAAACAGTTGGAGATGACCAAGATGAATTATTTGCCTCTTCTATAACGTCTAGTTGTAGCATTCGATCAATTTCACCGCATAATAATTTTTCCATCGCAGGCGAAATAGGATAGTATCTCTGCTTAATAGGCAAAGCACTTTCTGTGTCGATCTTGTGCTCAACTAGAGTTGTAAGACCTAAGCCCTCAACTTCAAAAGATGGAAAAGCTGCTATTGCAGAATCTAGCATGCGTTTTTCTGAAGAACTTAAATTCAGAAAATCAGAACCTAAATCAAAACTTTTTTCTTCAACAACTATTTCGTTAATATTTCCAAAACTAATTTCTATACCAAAAGCTTTCCAAAAATCTATCCCACAAATTACATTTTGCTTAATAGAAGGTATTATTAAAAATTCAAGTGACTGAGAATCATTTCGAAATTTAACTAACAATTTTATTGACGCAGCAACTTTTTGTTTCTGACCATCTGCAGTCCTTACGTCACCAAAACATTTTGTAAGTGAGCTTGTGTTTTTCAATATCTCTATCGCTAAATCGCCTCCAATACAACTTTTATTCGCCCCACTATCCAGAAGAGCCAAATAAAATTTGTTCTGAATTTCAATGTTAGCATATGGACGAACATCAAGATCTATGTGCACAATAGATGAAACAACAATTTTTCTAAGTGATTTTATTTTACTCCAAAAGTTACGCATACGCACCGTTGAGCGTTTTGGTTTTTTAAATATTTCTTCAGAGAATATTCTCTCTCTTGCATTGATATATTCCGCTAAGCGAACATGAAAAGGTCTTTTTAATGGGTGTATCATGACATTGGAACATAACTTCTGAGATGGCACAGTGTTAGATTCGGTTAATTCCGAGGACGATTGTTTTTGGGATGACCGTTGAATACACGACGGGCATCCGACTTGGAGTTTTTCTGCTGAGGATTACATTTTGAACAATTTGGTCGATATGTGTCTACTTCACCGCAACCGTAACAAAATATACGTCTTGGTTGTTCACAGTCTTGATATGCATGACCTAAGTCATCGCAATTCCAGCATTTTATTGGACTACGTTCAACTGCACAAATTTTATCGTCATTACCGATAATTTCTTCAATTTCATCTTCAGGAACTGAATTTTCAACATTCACTTCTGAAACATATCTACGAGATGGAAACTGACGAGATTGGTAATAATTAGGAAGATCTTTCATTAGTTTTTCGTTCTTTCGAACCTCGCGTCGTAATGAAGAAATACTCGTGATATCCAAGTGCAGCAACTCGAGTCTCAAATCTGGCTTTAAGTTTCGAATAAGTGTATCAACCAATTCTAGTTCTGGCATCGGTGATCTAAGCTTATCGCATAGAATCATTATTGAATCAAGGTATTCGTCAAATAATTCTATATTTTTTTGTTTTCGTTTTCTGATGTCATCACGGATTTCTGAGTCGGAAACAAAATCTTTATATTGCCTACGTAAAGCATCGCACAAGGAAAACCAGTCTAGATTATCGTTTTGGCGGTGATAACGCCAGAACCATAGCAAAGCTTTTCCTTCAAATAACGAAAATGCATGTTGGCACAAAACATCGAAATTGTTATTTAAGTGAGTAGAAGTTAAAATATTTACACGGTATATAAATTCATCGACAGTGATATCGTCGGATGAACCATTGAATTTAACATTCCATTTATGAATGATATTGGTAATTTTATCTGTCGCAATTGGAGTTCGTTCTATAGCTCGATTTTCCCTAACCGTAGGGTTTCTATCATTTTCAGTCACAATTGGAGGTCTTTCTCTATTCAAACTGTTTCGATCAGTGTGATCACGAATTTCAACAGGGAGATCTCGAGGCCATTCAAAATTGCTAATAGATTCTGATCTATTTCCTAGAGATTCGCGTCTACTGGGTTGAGGATTCTCATTTAAATTGAGATTTTGAAATACTCGTTGAACTTCAGTTGATATGGTATGAGCTAATTCAGAACGAAATTCATTAAGTGAGGTTGCAATCAAATTTTGAATCCGCCTATCTGGAATATTGCTATTCTGTGGAATATTTAAAGTATGTCGTCTAGATTGACTGTCACTCTGACGAGGTGGTAGTTCTAAAGGTGGATTATTATATTTTGAATTAGTGTAAAGGCGAGTCATAGGACGATTCTTTGAATAAGCTCCCTTACCTCTAGACGAAGAAGTTGATGCAGCAGCACCATGACTGATTGTTCCCGATTTAGGGGCAGGCTGTGCAGCAGCAGCAAATTCAACAGTTGCTTGAGCTGACCTAGAATTTTTTCCAATAGGAATTTCCACAAGACTTGAAATATTGCAAGCTTGTCAACAAGTAGGACAAGTACGATTACTTTCTAACCATGCACGAATGCAATGATCATGGAATGAGTGCTTGCATGGAGCATCGGTTTTCTTCTCAAAATCTAAAATTGATTCTCTACATACTGTACAGAATGGATTATCCAAGTCCAATAGGCTTGGAATATTTTCCTCACTATGAGTTAAAGGCATAATTTAATTATGTATCCAAAATATTTAATTATGCACTGTTATACAGGCCAAGAGTATCTCGTTAAAGACCGAGAGTGTTTTAAAAAGTACTAAATGAATAAGAAAATTATTCTCAATATTCGGATAAATAGAATTATCTCAGTTAACAGCAATTCATCTGAGAACAGATAGGAATAATTCGTCATAATCACAAAAAGAAATAAATTGGAGCTTAATATAGAACAATAGATTATAGAAAAACAAAATTTTTATAAGAATTTAAATTAAATTATAAAAATTATTATAATAAATTTATCAAAATATCAAACTTTCAATAGAAAAAAAAAAATTTTATCAAAGTCTGTGTTCAAATTGCAAAAAATAATTATAAAGGCCACAAACTTATCTAAATTTTTGAAGGGAAATCGAAGATTCCTATATGTTTATATGTTTAATGTAAACTCAAAAATATTCGCTAAAACGTCCGTCATTTAAAATCAGCATGCGCAAAATAAAAAGTAAAAACAAGGTAAATGGCAAATAGCAATAAATCTAAATACTGAAACTAAAGGTTTAATTACTATTAAAAAGTAAAACGTTCAATTTGAAAGAAACTCAATGGTCAGATTAACAACTTTTTTATTAATCTGCTATTCCAAAAGAAAAAGTTCTTCAAAAAGAATGTTTACCAAAAAAAAAACATGATTTGAAAAGAGAAATCATTTTGTTATTCGTTGCTTGATATGAAATAGTAATCTATTCTTTGGTCGACCAATCCACAAAACTCGAATTGCAATCGCAAAATCCTAAAGATAGTTTTTACTAAATCAATATTCTAATACAAACATAATAACGACAACAAGTCAAAATCAAAAATGAAATTGTAACGACAGTAAGCAATCGCTACACCGAAAAAAATAATTGTTCGGACCTAACTTTCGTTAGGCCCCACGTTGGGCGCCATTTGTGTAATGGTTGGACTTTTGGTTTCAATGGTTATAAGAACACTACTTATTGTTCTTTAGAAATAAAGGCCTAAACCTCTACCATTTTTAGAGATGTGGATGTAGGATGGCGTGTACATCTAGCTATCCAATGACTAGCTCGTCGTATGTCGGGGTTCTTCCCTAATCCATCCTCTATTGCCACTACCACAAAATTTATGTACACTAAAAGAAAATGTTATGAAAACACAATGCTGCCCAATTGCTTATTTACCTGTTTTAGGGGAAACCCAGATGTAAATGGTCCCCGTCTTTACCCACCCTACCATGGCAATTTAATTAGATTTTTAATTGCCCCTATTTTGGAAAAGAAACAACAAAAATTATTTCAGACCTATAACATTGCACATGCTGACCCAATGGCGGACGAAGCCGAATGAATTAGCAACACATTATTTCTTTTCACAGAGCTTTACAAAATTCACATATTTATTGAGAAGATTAGAACAGTGTATAACACTTATACAATGCTAACGAAGAGCGTAACTCTTCAGCTTAAACATTAGATCAATATTTTACAAAAACAAATGCGTAAGTGAAAAAGAAAGCTTAAAAGAGAAATACTGGTTTTGAATGCATCAATAAAACGCAACAACAATGTTCTATGCAACAACAATGCTTTTAAGCAATAAAAGAATAGAAAAAAAAAGTTTTAAAATATCTAAGATTATAAAAAGAACAATTAATAGTATCTAGAATTTAGTTTCTTACTTCAGTACATTAGAGTGTATCCCATAAAAATGTATGCCAATTTTTATTCAATAAAATTTTTATAGTTATTTTTAAATTAATTAATTAGGATAAATTTAATTATGTATCATATGAATTAGGTGTTTTAAGTAGATTTTAAGGAGCTGTAATTTTATAACCACATAATTATTTTAGGCATGAGTTATTATTTTTCTTTGCTTTTAATAATTAATTTAGTATCTAGTCAAAATAAATTTATTTTCACCAAATTATTGATATAGTTCTATTCAATACGGAACTTACAATCTTACGTGTTACATCCATCGGTGAAATCGTTGGGCCCAGCGACGACACTATGATGATTTATTTTCTTGAAGCTTTGTAGCTAATTTTGTTTCAAAGGTTAGTTTTAGTCAGATAATTTGGTCAAAATTCAATTTAATTTGATTTTTGCAAGACTTTCTCTTTTTTTTTTTCAAAATTTAAACTTAAGTCAAAATTTTAGAAATAATCAAATTTTTGTTTTAAATTATTAAAATATAAAGGTTATAAGAAATAATCAAATTAATTATATAAATCGCAAGTTTACATTCATATAAATTTATGTAAAAATTTATTTAATAAATTGATTGATTTTTGCCTCTTATGTTTTTTTTTCAGGAAAAATTCTTAAAAATTAAATTGAACAAAAAAAAATTTAAGCTATATGCATATATTTTATTTACATATATATATATATGTATATATATGTATATATGGTTCGATGCACAAATTCCTCAAGGTTAAGAAGGTTATTGGAGTCCCACGCGGACTTCGATGAAACTTTCAAACAATTATAATTCGATTTCGTTTGATGAATTAATAAATTCGAATTGGGCTCCCCACGTTGTTCCGATGGGGCAAAGCCTCAATGAATCATGTGCTCGGAGCACCTGCATGGAAGCCCTAGGGTTATAAGAACTCCCTTAGAAACGTGACTTAACAATATGAATAATTTAAACTCACCAATTTATTTAAAAATATCTGCAAAATTAATTTAATTTCTAATTGAATTTAAGGTTTTAATTAATTTGAGTTTACCTTCAACTCTTTTGGTAAAAACGTGTTGTCTTTTGACAAGAAAAACTATACGGCACTTTATATTAAATATATATATATTTTGAAACACGGACTTAACAAATTGTGTAGTACTTGCTTCTTGCACTGCTTAAAATAGAAAGAATGAGAGCAAACCAACGGGTAATTTATTAGGTGGTATCATAGGTCTTTTTGGTTTACAGGTTTGGGACAACCACAACAACAACATAACAGATCGATAAAGCAGATCGATAAGAGATCAATAATGTTTTGCAAGTTAAGTTGTTTCTATAAGTACATACAAATGTACATACTATTTGCTTGACCACAACGAACCAGTGGCGGTGTAAAAAAAAATAATAATATGGATTTTTAATTCGTTTTGTCCTAAATTCTAAAAACAAAGTTTAGATTTAAGGAATTACTAAAAAAAAAGTCTTCATTTATATAAATTGGTAAATATTGTTCATAATTGCAAGTCTAAAAAAAAAAAGAAGGTATCATAGATTTGAAATAAAAACAATACTTTATTTGCATCTCTATGCAAATCTAAATAACTAAATTTACTTGAATCAAATAACCATCCTCACACAAAATTATAAAAATTCTTCATGAAATCTGAAATTTTCTCAATGAGGTTTCTAGCACTCATTCCAAATAAGTTATCCGCCATTCCCATAAACTGGCCTATTACATTCGGCTGACCACCCGTGCTAAGCGGAGGTGGATCATTCGGCTTCTTAAATTGGCTGGCATACGACCCTAGTAAGGGTGGAGGTGCTTGCGCAGGAGTGAATATAGCGTTAGTTCTAATTTTTCTCTTTTGGCTCTGAGAGCATTCGTCTTTTTGACCTTACTATAATCTTTGAATTTAGCACAGCCACGATAATTAGCGGGATGATCCCTTCCACAGTTCACACATTTGGGTTTTACACCTGACTCTTTAGTCACGAAGCAACTCCCCGGATTATGAGACTTATGACATTTTACACATTTATACCCACAGGCGCAATTGTTAGCACTATGGCCGAATTGTTGGCACCTCTTACACTGAAGAGCATTAGAGGTGTATCTGGGTTTTTCCCATGTTATTTGTGTGTTGAAAAGATATTTTATTTTTAAAATATCACTTACTGATTTCCCGGGCAGAATGCTCACTGAGAAAATGTCATATTTTATGCCTTCCTTTAAGGATCTCGGCGTAAAAAAATTACTCACTCTGCTAATTAGCCCCGGGGCAATACTTTCCAACTCTTCAAGTACCTCACCTTCACTATAATCTGAGCATAAGCGTCTTAGCATTATACTTTCAGTACGGTCCTCCTTATGAGTGAACGTAAATGCATCAACCCCCGGAGTATCCCGAAGCTTTTCAAAAAGAGCCCGATGAGCCCCCTTATTCTCTATAAAGACCTTAGTTTTAACACCCCTGTTTTGAATTTTAAACTCTAATTTTTCACTTCTCAAGGTTTTAACCATCTCCTTAACATCAGTACCACTTAATATATTGCAGAATCGTTTTCATTTCTTATTAGGTTATGGGCCCAGAGGCTTAACTTTATAAAAGTAACTATAAGAAATGGCTGAAGAAAATCATTCGAATAAATTTGTACAGTTCGATGGTACAAATTTTAGTAATTGGGATTTTCGTTTGAAAACGATCTTGGATGAAAAGTTTTTGCTGAAGTACATTGAATGTAGCTTGGAAGAATTGATCGGCACTGAAAACGATGAAAAGAAAAAGGCTGACATGAAAGCAAATGAGAAGACATGCAAATCGATTATAGTAAGATGTGTGGCTGATAGTCATTTGGAGTACATCAAGGATGAAACTTCTGCGAAAGGAATGTATATTGCATTGAGGAAGGTATTTGCAAGAAAAAGTTTGGCTGGTCAGTTATTTCTGCGTAAGAAATTATTAACGATGAAATACAACGAATCGGATGGCATTGCACAACATTTTCTTGAATTTGACAAAACTGTTCGTGAGTTGAAAGCAGTTGGAGCTCAAATTAATGACATTGATATTGCTTGTCACTTGTTGTTAACTCTTCCGGAATCATATGATTCATTAGTGGTTGTACTAGAAGCATTAGATCCAGACAAATTAACAGTGGACATGGTCAAGATGCGATTAATGGATGAGTATAGCAAAAGATCAAACAAATGTGGTGGCAGTAGTGCAGTAGATTCGGTTGCAATGAATGTCAAGAAATCGAATCTTAAATGCTACAATTGCGGTAAAACAGGACATAGAAAATTTCAATGAAAGTTATTAAAATCAAAGAAGAATGCAAATATGGCTGATGATACTATTGAGCAGAAGTGTTCTATTACATTCAGTGCATTTGTTGACGAGACAATTTTTACAAATGGAAGCAATGATGATAATGCAACATGTTTTAATGCTGGTAAGTGGACAAAGCATAGGTCAGTTCGCATGTATTTAGATTCAGGCGCAACGGATCACATGATTAACGACATTACGGTATTTCCAGCGTTTAAAAAGTTGACATTTCTTTCACAGTTTCTGCTGTTGCTTAAACTTCTGCTTGCGACAATTAAACAAGTCGAAGTCAAAGCAAACGCAAAAATCCGCAGTTGACAAAATACGAAGCACTTATTTTTCAACAACTTCGGCAGTTGTCGTTTTGCTGCGACTGAAACTTTTGACAAATTTGCAAGTCGAAGCAGCAGCAGCTCGTCAACTAATTAAGTCGAAAAACAGTTGCATTCGCAGTCGACTGTTTTTGACTTATTCAGTTGCTTAAGATTTTTTTTTTTCAACTTTAAATATGAACGTGGACAAAAATTATGAAAAGGGTAAAAAGATTGTCAGTATCAATACTATTCAAACTGCATTTTTGCTAAATGCGAGTGATTATAGGTAGAAAATTTTTTTTAGTACAGATGCATAAATTTAAAAAGGCGTAAAAAAACAAATATGATCCACGCGACACTTCGGCGTCTAAAGACTGACCTGTACATTTCATGAGCAATTACTTATTCGGTAAACCCTTTTCATAGGTAGCGTAATAGATTTTTGCAAATTGGGTTTAACCATGTACGCGCATTTTAACTTTGTCTTTTGAGGTAGTTTACACTACGAAATTTTTCGAACAAAAAACAAAGTTTCCCTCCGCCTGCCTACATGCTCAAAGAATTTGTTTCTTAGGATAATTTTTTGTTCTTTTGATTTCTGAATTTGCTTTGCTCCTTGCACTTACATATGATTTAATATTTTGTTTCTCGCTCTAGTATGCATGCAAGTGTACAAAATATATTTTCGGTTATATTTTTTTAGTCTTTAAATCATTACCAAGTGAAGTGTTTGTTCGTACAATGGCGCCAAGTAACAGTGAAATCTGGAAATTTTTTGAAAACAATGAAAACGACGGTTTAGCGTCATGTAAAACTTGCAAAAAAAAAAACTTAAAAACAATAGATTATAATCTATAATTATTATAATTTGAAGGCAGCCAAAGATATATTGATTAAAATTGAATCAGTAAAAAATAAAAGTGCAGATGAAAATTTTGAAATCGACGATTCATTTTGGGAGTTTATTGATAACTATAGCACTGTTTTCAACCCCTTGCAAAAAAGCATAAAAAAATTTCAGGAAGAACAATTGCATTTTGGTAATTTTTATGCACAGTGGTTAAAGTGTAAAATTTGTACAGAAAAAATTGTACAAGATTCGACCCAAATTTCTACTCTTCAAATTGGAAATTTGATTTTGCAAAGTTTCAAAAAAAGAACAGCAAGGGTACTCTCCAATAAAGGCTTACTCGCATCAGATTCTATAAATTTTTTAAAACAAATGTGGGATAGAATTAACCCAGTGTGCCAGATTTGAACCGTCTGGCACACTGGGAAGGAACTGGATTCTAGCAACACTGAGTGTTCAACACCATATTGCAGTACAGAACAGAATAACACGTTTTTTGATGTAGAGGATGAATATTTAAACGAATTTCTAGCGAATGGTATTCAAGAGAACGAAGACAACACAATTGACGTCCACACAAAAATTGAGAACCTTCAACTTCCATTTCTAAGGAGCGATACAGATGTGTTAACGTTTTGGAAGGAGAAGGAGTACATTGATCCAGAGTTGTATGCATTGCGTAATGTTTGCTTTGCAATGGCTCCAACGCAGGTAATTATTGCATTATATTAAACATATTTATACACATAATAATCAGTCACTTTGCATGCTTCAGAGCTATGAGTTAACTTAAAATTTTTACAACTTTATACCTTCAGGTTACAATTGAACACGCCTTTTCAACGCTAAAATTAGTTCTTTCAGATTCTCGAAATCGTTTAAGCCAGGAAACACTAGAAAATATATTGCACGTAAAGCTGAACCCGAAATTCCTCGAAGCAGCTATTGATTCTTTGCCGCTGTTTGAAGATGATGACGATGATGAATAATAAATTAATCCAATAAAGATGTGATATCGTTTGTTTATCGTTATATAAAACAATACTGAAATGTTATAATACTACTAAGTACAAATTTAAAAATTTTTTATTACCATTTTTGTTTTGTTGTTTAAAGTTTAACATGCATAAGTTTAAGAGTTTTGAAAAATAAATGAATTTAAAATAAAGAAAATTTAAAGTACACTTATATGCTTATAGTTTTTAAAACGCATTAACAGAACAAAACATAAAAATGCGCGTACCTACGTGGTTGAGCCCAATAAGCAAAAATATATTACGCTACCTACAAAAAGGGTTACACCAAATAAGTAATTTTGCTCATGAAATGTACAGGTCAGTCTTTAGATGCCGAAATGTCGCGTGGATCATATTTGTTTTTTGTCTGTACTAAAAAATTGGTTCAGCAAATTTTTTCTACCTATAATCACTCGCATTTAGCAAAAATGCAGTTTGAATAGTATTGATACTGACAATCTTTTTACCCTTTTCATAATTTTTGTCCATATTCATATTTAAAGTTGAAAAAAAAAATCTTAAGCAACTGAATAAGTCAAAAACAGTCGACTGCGAATGTAACTGTTTTTCGACTTAATAAGTTGACGAGCTGCTGCTTCTCCGACTTAATAAGTTGACGAGCTGCTACTGCTTCGACTTGCAAATTTTTCAAAAGTTTCAGTCGCAGCAAAACGACAACTGCCGAAGTTGTTGAAAAATAAGTTCTTCGTATTTTGTCAACTGCGGATTTTTGCGTTTGCTTTGACTTCGACTTGTTTAATTGTCGCAAGCAGAAGTTTAAGCAACAGTTTATTTTGAAATCGTGCAAATAGCTGCTGCTTAAAATAGCAAAAAATTTGCGACTTTTGCTACTTTGACTGCAGCAATTTAAACACTGGGTATTTCAAGAACTCACTTTATTAAACGAAGGTGTTAACATTAATGTTGCAAAACATGGAATATCAATGATAGCGAAAAAGAATGGGAATGTATTATGTTCAACGGAATATAAGAATCAAGTTACAAATATTATGTTAAAAGACGTATTATATATTGAAGATTTAAAATGTAATTTGATGTCACTTTCAAGATTAACAGACGCTGGCCTAGAAATTTCATTCAAAGGGAAATATGCATATATTTCAAATCAAGAAAAAGTGATTTTTGTTGCTGAACGTAAGAATCGTTTGTATGAAGTTACTATGAACATTCGATATGATGAAAAATTCGCTGGTGTTAGTGAAAATGCGAATTTCAATGAAATGAGAGTTTGACATGAACGAATGGGTCATTTGAACTCAAACGATTTACGAAAATTGATGAATAATCGAATGGTTGATGGCATGAAGGTAGCAAATGCCAACCGTGATATTGGTTTTTGTGAGTCTTGTGTTTATGGGAAGCAAAAGCGTCAACCATTTCAAGCAGTTAAAGAGCGTCGATCGAATCGAATCTTAGAGCTAATCCACAGTGATGTTTGTGGGCCTGTAGAACAAACGGCATATAATGGTGATAAATATTTTGTTATATTTATTGATGATTTCTCCCATTTTACAGTAACTTTTACCATCAAAAAGAAAAATGAAGTGATTCAGAAATTTAAAGAATATGTGTCATTAGTTGAAGCAAAATTTCAATCAGAAAGAATGAATCGTACTTTAGTGGAAAAAGCACGTACGATGTTAATTGCTGCAAATATTCAAAAGAAATTTTGGAATGAAGCTGTGCTGAATGCAACGTATATAGCAAATCGTTCTCCAACAAGTGCCTTCAATAATGATGATCGTGTTAATAAAACACCGGCTGAATTGTGGTTTAAGCTAAAACCAAGCATTGAGAATATGAAGATATTTGGTTGTGAGGCATACAATCATGTTCCAAAAGAAATTCGTCATAAGCTTGATTCAAAGGCATCAAAGTGTATCATGATGGGTTATACAATGAATGGTTATCGCCTTTGGGATTTAAAAAAGAGTCAAATTGTCATTGGAAGAAATGTTACATTTAATGAAATGGAAATGTTGAGATACAAACCAAAATTAGTTGAGATTTGTGAAAATAATAAAGCAATTGAAGAGACAACCAATGAAGAAAATGCGATTATGAAGAGTAATTCGAATGAATTGAGTAAAATATATGATTCGGATGATTCAGTATATGAAAATGCAACAAGTGCATCAGACACTGATAATACTATTATTAATGAGGAATCAAATACTTCATTGGAAAAAGATAATTTAAGACGAAGTGAAAGGACAAGAAAACCTCCAGAACGTTATGCAAATAGTAAATGGGGTCATTTTGCATTGAATGCTGAACAATATGTGGAAAATTATCCGGAAACCATTCAAGAAGCAATGAAGAGGGATGACTGGAATGAATGGAAACTAGCTATTGAAAATGAAATGTCATATCGTGGTCATCATAAAAACAATCTACAGTTAGTTTGTCATCGGCAGAAGCTGAATATGTTTCTTTGACGCATGCATCTTGTGAAGCAGTTTGGTTAAGAAATTTTCGAAGATAACCAATAATGTATTCATATAGCTGAAGAACCGAAAGACAACAAACGCCTGAAACATATTGACATAAAATATCATTATGTTCGGGAATTAATTCTAAATTGTGAAATTAAAATTTAATATATTTCAACGGAAAATCAATTAGCAGATATTATGACAAAAGATTTGAAACCAAATAAATTTTGTTATTTGAGAAAGATGCTAAAGTTATCAAATTGAGGGGCAATATTAAAGGTACAATTTGATACTTGTTCTTGTTGTATACTTGTTGTATGTCATACTTCTATTTCAAATAATATAATATTAGAATTGTATCTTTTGTGAATTCTGTCTAATATTTTCGTTCATTCGATTAATAAACTTTTATATTGTAACACACAATATATTGCAGAATCGTTTTCATTTCTTATTACCACTCACATTAATCCGCTTTAGCAAACGAAATTTTAAGCAGCAAAGAAAAACACGTCTGTCTTATTCGACAGTCAAAAATCCAATCAATGAATGTGTTTGTTTATTATATTATTTGACACGTTATTATCAACTACCTACATTAGGGTGGAGTGCTGCTCTATGGAAAATTTTTATTTTTACATATTCTAAACGGCTCAGTGCGGAAAAGGTGCTCGCTCCGTCTATCACCTTTTAGAGGTGTATAAATATTTTTTTAAAATTTTGAGTTTTAGTACTGCCCCAAGTCAATCAAACCTTAAGCACATCCTGGGAATATAGGGAAAAACTCAAAGTTTGAACACTGAAGTTTTTTTGATGAGGTTTTGTTCGTCCACTTCTCCTGAGTTGGAAAATATAAAAATTAAAATCCAGACTCTTCCATCTTGCGAATAAACTGGGCTTAAGCCCCTTTTTTCGAGGCATGTTTAAAATACCTATATTAAAGTTACCTCGAAGTCTTGGAAATTGAAATGTTTTGATCAGGCCTGTTCGTTAATTTGTCCAGATTTGGAAAATAAGAAAATTTAATCGGAACATTCCTTATTACGAATAAACCGAGCTTAAGCGCCTTTTTTCTTGGTATTTTTAAATTATTAATATTAAATCGACCTCCAAATTTTTGGCACTGAAAATTTTTGATGAGGTTTTGTTTGTTAGCTTCTTGTGAGTGGGATAAGGTGAAGAAGTGAATCAAAACAACTCCTTCTTGCGAAGAAACCGGCTTTAAGCCTCTTTTTTGCCTCTTAAAGTTTGAATAAAACATACAACTTTCAACTCGCAATAACTAATCTCACAGTTGTTTATTTTTTATTTCCACCTTAACCTACATAATATGTACATATGGGTATTTCTTCAAATAAGTCTACCGAGAGGGAAAATTTAAATATGTTCTAAAGCATAGCTGCCCGTCTAGAGTAAAATTAAAAAAATTTGGCACTCGCATAAAAAGTCGTGGCCCCCATGTAAAATTAATAAAAAAGAAAACATAAATTTTTTAAAATTATTGAAAACAACAACCAGCAAAAATTTTTAAATTAACAGTTACTTGTGCGAGAGTTTTTTTTCGCAAATCTAAAAACCCTGAAAGTTCATAAATTGATCAAATTTGTTGTTGCCATTGTGTGTTGTTTTTTTCTTTTCGATATGAACCCTTGCGTTTTGTTGCAACAACAAAACACACAGTCCTGTGTGGACGAAAAAGCAACAACAAAACACAGTCTTGTGCGGTCGCAAAAAACAACAACAAAATTTACGCATATGTTGTTGCTGGTGGTCGATCGCAATTCTTCAAAATTTCGCATATACCGTTACTTGTGTGTGCGGTTTTCATTTTCAATAATTAAATTTTGCTGTGGCACGTGAGATCAAGTGTTTTTCAAATAATGGCACTTTGCGATGGCACGCGTGGGCGGCTATGATATGGATTAAGCCAAAAACCAGGTGACAATGAATGTTGAACTTTTAAAGTTTACATAAACTTTTTAAAACAAAAATTTATTTTTTTTATTTTGCTTAAATGCATGTTTTAAAAATTAATTAAAAAAATACCATGTGACACCCCTGAAAACGATAATGTGCGCAGTAGACGTAGCAACGGCAAAGCAAAGACCTTGCGACATACGAGTGTGCATTGTGAAATAATTTGAAAGTTGATTTTCGAATGATTTTCAAATCGCGATATCTCATGAACGGTAAGTCGGACGAAAAAAGTGTTCGGAGAGACCGTCACACAGTGCGAAATTTTCATAGTCTAGCGGAACTTAATTCATATCTATGCAAAAATTAAGGGGGATTAGACAAGGGGTTATTATACCCCCCATGTATGGAAATACTTAAAACGTTGTGTTTCTGCTCCCATACCAGATATCCCTATGAAACTTGACAGAAATAACCATTTTCTTATCAAAACACCATAAAAAATTAAGGGGGTAAGACAAGGGGTATTTGCTGTTTCTTGCATTTTTATTCAGAAATGCTTCTAAATTTCGAAAGGATTCCCCCTACTAGCGAACGAATAGTTACCTTTAAACTATTTAGAGTGTCAGATGTTAGTGTTGGTGAGCCAATTTTCTTTCGGTTTTTCATGAAATTTCGGTGTTATATAAAATTTCCAAAGACATTCTGGAAAAGGTTTAGTTTAAAAGAGGATCGCAAAATATCGCGGAAGATGTTTTATATTTCCAGTAGAAGATAAACCTACCTTTCAAATTTTGTACGTTTCAAAATGGCAATTTGTGGTAACACCTTTTAAAGTATCCAATGAAGTTGAAAATGTAAATCTTATGAACTTCTTAAAAAGCACAATTTTCACAAACAAATCACACACGAGTAAGAAAAGATTCTGCAATTATTTGAATGCCAATAAGTGACAATTTCATTAAAAAATAAATGAAAAAATTTTTGGGTCCTACCGACTTACCGTTTTTATGTACCAATCTATAAACTAAAACAAATCGAAAAGCTTTCTATAAACAAAAAGTAAGAATGAATAAGTAATGCAAGTTTCAGGTGCATTTTGCAGTTGTTTCGCAGGGTTATTCACCAAACTGAGTATGAGGTTTTTGAGGTGGGATATTAAGCTACCGAAATAATGAATAATCTTATGCATTTTATGTTTTTCAAAAATTGAATAAAGTTCCGCTAAACCTCCCAAATTTTGCACTGTACTACAAAATGCATGAAAAAATTTTTCCTAGGGCAAATCGTTTCCGAGATATTTTGAAAAAATTGTTTTTTTCTAAGTTTTAGGATTGTCGAAAGATATCTCTTAAAATATGCGTCGCACGAAAGAAAAGCAACATGCAGTTTGTAAAGCAAGCAATTCCCTATAAACATTATTTTTACTTTTAACATCTCACTCACCGTTCATGAGATAATTAAATTTAAAGCTCAACACATCACAATGCGCACTCATAAGCGCACGGTGTGCCTTAACCCGTTCTAAATCGGACGTAGTAGCACATCAAATTTTTTTCCAGATTCTGTTTACTTATCGTTCAAATGATGTATAAAAAAATTTTCACTCGTGACTCCTCGACTAAATTTTGAGATAATCGCTTTTCCAATTGGGGCATTTTCCCATACAAAATGAAAAAAAAAAATTTTTTAACTACATTAAACAAAAATCAAAATAATCACAATCGATGTGTTTTGCAATGCTTAACGCGAATCCAACCTCAGAATTGCTCTATCGTGTATAGTTTATGAGATATTGTAACCTAAAGACCAACTAGTAAGGGTGTAAAATTTGGCCTGGCCAAACATTAAATACCCTAGACTGCAGTATTTTTAAAATTTTGCTCATATGGGAGGTGCTACGCCCTCTTGTTCGAGTTCACCCAGTTTTTGTTCAGAGCTTGCATTTATAGGTTTAAATGTCTGAGTGAAAAATGTTTTCAGCATAGTGTTTTGAAACTTTTGCTTATATAGGAGGTGCCACGCCCTCTTGTCCGAGTTCCTCTAGTTTTAGCTTAGAGCGTGCATTTATAGTCTTTAGTATTTGAGTGAAATTTGTTTGGATTATCTCAAAAAACTCTTTCCGTATGGCATTTTGAAACATTTGCTCATATGGGAGGTGCTACGCCCCCTTGTCCGATTTCACCCAATTTTTGTTGAGAGCTTTCATTTATAGTTCTTAGTGTCTGAGTTAAATTTGGTTCGAATATCTCAAAAATCGCTTTCAATATAGCGTTTTGAAGCTTTTGCTTATATGGGAGGTGCCACGCCCCCTTGTCCGATTTCACCCAATTTTTGTTGAGAGCTTTCATTTATAGTTTTTAGTGTCTGAGTTAAATTTGGTTCAAATATCTCAAAAATCGCTTTCAGTATAGCGTTTTGAAGCTTTTGCTTATATGGGAGGTGCCACGCCCTTTTGTCCGAGTTCGCTCAGTTTTTTCTCAGAGCTTGCGCTTACAATTTGTGGTATTTATGTGTATTTTGGTTGCATTGTCGTGAAAAATACTCCTAAAATTGCATTTTGAATATATTTTTTGTATGGGCGGTAGGCGTGTCCGTTAACCGATTTTGCTCATTTTCAATCCCCCGAGCTATCTTTGATGACGGAAGCAGGGTACCAAATTTCATTGAATTATCTTGCTTAGTTTTCCCAAAAAGTGTATTTCCACACACATCACCCAGCCAGCCAGCCACCCAGCCAGACAGACGGACATGGCTATATCGACTCAGGAGGTGACGTTGATCAAGAATATATATACTTTTCTATACCTGCCACGCCTCCTTCTCTGCGTTACAAACGGAAGGACAAAGTGAATATACCCTGGGTGTAGGGTATAAAAAAAGTCGTTTTTTGCCATTTTTTGAAGCTATATAACTATGTAACATATCATTTATTCGTCAAATGTGGCTTAAATACTTGAAAGCCCCAATCTTTTTCTTTAAAACCTAATTTAAATTATATTTATATCTTCATGCTTCTAAGAGATATCGTAGACCGAAATATTGTTAAAACGGGTTTTTCGCACTTTTGTGTCTTTTTAGGTTAGGATATATTTGAGGGAAAAAAGATATCAACATAATTTAAATTTAGTTTAAAAGGCAAAGATTAGGACTTTAAAGTTGCTTACCACACTTAACGAAATTAAAATTTCTTTCACATTTTAAACATGTTCAACGAACCGACTACTTCTAAATTCAGCCGTTTGACACCCCGAGTGTTGTTGTTACGTGTATGGCATACGGCTGAATTTTGAAATCGTCGGTTCGTTGAACATGTTTAAAATGTGAAAGAAATTTTAATTTTGTTAAATCTGGTAAACAACTTTAAAGCTCTAATCTTTGCCTTTAAAACCTAATTTAAATTATGTTGATATCTTTTTTTCCCTCAAAGATATCCTAACCTAAAAAGACACAAAAGTGCAAAAAACCCGTTTTGACAATATTTCGGTCTACGATATCTCTTAGAAGCATGAAGATATAAATATAATTTAAATTAGGTTTTAAAGGAAAAGACTGGGACTTTCAAGTATTTAAGCCACATTTGACGAATAAATGATATGTTACATAGTTATATAGCTTCAAAAGATGGCAAAAAACGACTTTTTTTGGTCTTTAGGTTACAATATCTCATAAACTATACACGATAGAGCAATTCTGAGGTTGGGTTCGCGTTAAGCATTGCAAAACACATCGATTGTGATTATTTTAATTTTTGTTTGATGTAGTTAAAAAAATTTCTTTTTTCTTTTTGCATGGGAAAATGCCCCAATTGGAAAAGGGATTATCTCAAAATTTAGTCGAGGAGTCACGAGTGAAAATTTTTTTATACATCATTTGAACGATAAGTAAACAGAATCTGGAAAAAAATTTGATGTGCTACGATGTCCGATTTAGAACGGGTTAAGGCACACCGTGAGCGGCACACACGTTTCAATAATTTTTGCCTCAATTCAAATTAGGATATCTACCAAACTATAAATCGCATGAAAACGAACTATGAAACGTTTTTATAGGAAAGCTACAAAATTGCGGACAAAAATTTGACCTTGAATAACTTGGGATCAATTAGGACTTTTGACATGTTATTTGTAATGGTGTTTCTAAGGTCTGTACCTATTTTCAGCTTTCCCTAATTATTATTATTTAACATCTATTTTTATGCTAATTTGCCTGGGCTATTGATGATGTCGGCAATAATGATTACGTGAATTATTATTGAATTATCATTAAATTATTATTAAATACTGAGCTCTATAAAAAACTGTTAATTACAGGGCAAAAAATATCAAAAATGTGACCATAGCGCTATTAAAAAAAAAAAAATTCTTCTTCATTTCTTCTCTGACAGAACATTAAAAAAATTTCTGAGAAAGTTCGGTTTTTTTTTTACTCAATTATATGTTTGTGCTTTTTCACTTATTTCATGAGAAAATTCACTTTTTCTTCACTCAAATTGGCTGCGCGTTCGTCTTCCATAGTTTTTGTCTTCCCAACCACAGGCTGCAGCAACTGAATGGAGTGTCGGTTTTTTTGCACTCAATTATATTTGTGTGCTTTTCACTAATTTCATGAGGAAATTCACTTTTTCTTCACTCAAATTGACTGGGCGTTCGTCTTCCATAGTTATTTTTCCATAAAATCCACAAACGAAAACGTTTAATTTGACATATCAGCAGCTGATACAATTTTGATATCATTTTGATATACATTTCTGATACAAAATTGACATGTTTTTCAATGATATCAAAAATATATCAAAATGATATACAAAAATTGTATATCAGCAGCTGACAAATTTTTGATATCATTTTGATATACATTTCTGATACAATGACAAGAACTTGACAAATTTTCTTGATCGGGCGACCATACAAAATAGTTTATTCAGATAATTGTGGAAATCGTAAAATTAAAATACAAAATGATAATAAAGAAAGAATTGTACATAAAAATATATTAAAATTAGCTTAAGTACTTCTTTAAATGTACTTATTATATAAGGACTGCGTTCGATAAAATTGTCCGATACAAAATTCAAAAAATCTCTAGAACTAGTAGTCCGATTTTCAAAGTTAGACTCATAGTTGAACCGCCATTTTATTACAATTTTTATAACGTATCTAGAATTTTAATAATATTTTTTTCACAAATTTTTTGTAACTTTTCTGACACTCCTTCCATTAAGGATTTTATGGTATTATTTGATAACTTTATAGCTGCTTGCGGAACCTGGCTTTCGAATGACATCCAAGTCTTCCTTAAATTTTTTCAAAACTCTTGATACCAATTTCACATTAACTTTGCTATTCCGAGCAATTCTATTTGTAGTCCACCGCGGGTGGTCTTCAAAAATGTTTATTATAGACTTTCGAACTTCTAGCTCGTTTGCCTTTTTTAAGTACATATGACTGACTAGGGACAAAATTTGAAAACCATAGTTTTGGTACATTCATTTCAAGGCCTACTGCAAAAAAAAAATTTAAATTGAGTAATTTGAAAACAAGTTATTAGATAAAATGTATCGGACAATTCATTTAAACTAGTATTAAAAAAAAATCTTGAAAATAATATTTTTTTTTTTTTCCTAAAAGTGAATGTGTTGAGTGTTTATATTAAAATCATTTCACAATACTATTTATTTGAGTATTTATATTAAAATCATTTCACAACACTATTTATTAAGGACTGCCCCAAAAAAATTTGATACTTTTATTCCTTAAGATTAAGATGATCGCGCAGGTCGAAATATGGGTGCTATTTTTTCTATATAACATGACGATTACAAAAATATATAACACTTGGTAAGCGAACTTCAAACGATAAAGATGTCTAGCAATCAAGAAAAAAAGAGCAAACTCATTTTGTACACTTACCTGCAAAAACCAGAATTAAAATATTCAGCCAAAGCTAAAAAACAGGTGCATCAAAAATCACTGTCCAAAGGGTTATTTCGAATAATAGAAAGGGTCAACTTATTACGCGGAAAAAGGGTTCAGGTAGAAAAGCCAGTATAGACCCACAGTTGGTGAAAAATGTGAAGCGCCTTTTTAAGCAGAATCCTAACACTTCAGATCGAGATATGGCTGCCAGAGCAGGAACCTTAAAATCTTCTATAAACAGATTAAAAAAAAACTTAAGCTAAAGACCAACAGAGTTCAAAAAGTACCAGGCCGTTCGCATGAAAAACAGTTAGAGGCTCAAAAGCGAGCTCGAAAGTTAAATGTCGATTACCTGACTAAATTTGACTGCTGCATAATGGACGATAAAACATACGTTAAGGCAGATTTTAAGCAGCTACCAGGACACAAATTTTATACCTGTTCGGAGAAGGGGCAGGTACAGAACAAATTTAAAGAGAGGAAAATTACAAAATTTCCCAAGCAGTATATGGTTTGGCAGGCCATATGCACATGCGGTCTGAGAAGCAGTTTTTTTGTAACACAGGGCACAATTAACTCGAAAATTTATATTTATGAATGCCTTCAAAAACGTCTTTTGCCATTTATTCGTGAGTACGGGAGTACTGTAATGTTTGTAGCATATCGTAGAAAAATTAATTTATTTAGTTGGTTTTTTGGTTCTTAATCAAGGGTATTAGCACGCGAAATTTCCGGCTCTGGCTCGTCAGCAAGTGGGAGTGTAGTTCATAACTCTTCGAAATAGAATTTTCACTGCAGATAAATTATTTAAAAAAAAATTGCGTGCATACACAAAAAACTCAGGATCACCGAACCAAAAAAAGCTAAAGATATATGAAAGAAAAAAAAATATAAACGCAAAGAAAAGTTTGGCACTGAACGTATTTTTAGATTTTTGCCCACAGATGAAATGTGGCAACATTTAGGCCCACCCTACCATGGATCAATGTTCCTGAAATAAGTTTTATAAAAAAATAAGTTCATTATTGACCCCCTTTAAATTACTAAATTTCTTTAAGGCAAGGCTCGCTTGAAATCAAATCTATTTTTGAATTTAAGAACTCATTATTTTTAAAAATTTATTACTTAATTAATTTCAAATAATTCATTAAAGTTAATGAAAACAATAATTTTATGGCTAATTTTAAATATATGAAAGTAATGTATGAATTGGCAATATGGCAAAATATTAAAAAAAAATACGAAAAATATTTTTGAAAAAAAGTTCCAGATTTGTTTCTTTCTTTGCAAAATATGTACAAAGTAAATAAAAAAGTATCAAAATATATCACTCACACATTTGAATATTACAACAACCACATTATCCCTTGATGAAAGATCTTTCAGCGTTGGTAGATATGCTTCCAAAAATTTCCTGTAATGCCTAACACCTCAGATTTTGCAAATTCAACTTTTGTTAGCTTAAATCAAATTAATAGTTCGCCATTAAAAATTACAGTAAAAAAAAATAAAGCTTGAGACAAATAAAATTATCATACATTTATACATATATGCCACAAAAGATATTCATTCAATTTTTCTTTCTTTAAATTCTTAGTATTCACTAACTTTTAACACAATTTCAAATTTTAAAACTAATATTTTTTCTTTTAAATCTATACAAAAAGATTCAATTCTTTACATTTTTTTTCAAATTTTGATTTTCTTTTTTTATATAAATTTTCACCTTTTATTTCTTTACTTTATTTTCCCGAGACCGCATAAAAATTTATTTAACGATAACTGATCATTATGTTCCAAAAATTCGATTTTTTGGTGTTTTTACTAAAACTTAAACATTACTTTTCTTGTTTTATAACAAAACAACAATCGTGTATGTACCGCACTTTGATACTAAAATTCTATATCAACGTTAATTTTGCGGTACCTGCTCGAGATCGCTATCGCTCAGCATACAGAGGTCTCCCGCTGGAAAAAGCTTTGGGACAGTTTAGGACACTTTTTATAGCTGTAGTTTCTGGTATACAGCTTTTGAGTATTAAGCATATGGTGCCAAACTATATTAAAAAAACGCAAAAATTAAAGAGCATAACAGCAAAAAACAAAGGTTTTTTATTTTTTTTTTTTACCTCTTTTGGCACCGGACAATTTATATATTCTTATATATGGGAAAAAATGTGTGGCCTTCCAACAGATCTTAAGTTCATCGACCTAAGTTATTTCCAGAAAAAAATTAGTTTTACAATATTTTTCCTTTTAGACTTAATTCTATTTGCTTTTGGGTCATTTCATCTCAAATCTTCCAGGCAGTATTTTTTTTGCATATTATTTTTTTAATAGTTTCTACATTGAAATCGATGAGACACGAATTTCTTCCTTTTGCTTGATTTTGAGTTCTTTCGTCGTAGGGAATTTTTTAAAATTCGTCTACAAACTCGATTTTGCGCTATTGTCACATGTCAATTTTCACGGACAATGTGATAACTTTGCGAAAAAACGTCCGATCTTCGTAATTTTTGATATTTTTGTAGCTAAGAGGTTCCTCTAAAAGAAAAAAATATGATAAAGGGTATATTTCAAAAAATAATTTTTATATCGTCATTTGAAAAAAAAAAATCAAAAAATTTTTGATTTGAAAAATTTCCAATTGCATCAGTTTTTTTTTTTCTTCATATTTTTTTTTTTTTTAAATAGCCATACATATAAACAATATTATGTAACAGCCTCTATTAGCCCAAATTCGTTGTTTGGGAACTATGATGTTTTAAAAAACCAGTCCCAATTATTTAGTAATTTTGGGCTTTATTCATGATATATGTTATCATTTCGTCAAAAGTAGCTCAATCGTTATGATATTTTGTCTGTCAACAGTCAAAGGCCCGTTCTAGAAGAAAGAATCATGAAGTGTAGTACATTTTTGGATATTTTTTTTATAACCGTCTTTAAAATAGAAAAAAAATCAAATGACTTTTAGACCAAAAATTTTAGCATTGCTACGATTTGTCCATTCTTTATTACTGTTTTTGTAAATCAATTTGTAAGTAGACAATTTTCAGAAGCTTTATTCATACCTTAATTTTGTTTTTTATTCAATATTATTTTTCAAACTCCATGCAAGTGGGTACATTTATTCGAGTAATTTGATTATTGCTGCAACATTGTTCCACTGGGTCTTCTTGGTCTTTCTGAACTTTGGTACGTCACGAGCTTCAAGTAATTTGACAGCCACATTTGGAGTATGCTTCTGAAAATTGTCTACTTACAAATTGATATACAAAAACAGTAATAAAGAATGGACAAATCGTAGCAATGCTTAAATTTTTGGGCTAAAAGTCATTAGATTTTTTTTCTATTTTAAATACGGTTATAAAAAAAATATCCAAAAATGTACTACACTTCATGATTTTTTCTTCTAGAACGGACCTTTGACTGTTGACAGACAAAATATCATAACGATTGAGCTACTTTTGACAAAATGATAACATATATCATGAATGAAGCCCAAAATTACTAAATAATTGGGACTGTTTTTTTAAAACATCATAATTCCCAAACAACGAATTTGGGCTAATAGAGACTGTTACATAATATTGTTTATATGTATGGCTATTTAAAAAAATATATGAAGGGAAAAAAAACTGATACAATTGGAAATTTTTCAAGTCAAAAATTTTTTGATTTTTATTTTTCAAATGACGATATAAAAATTATTTTTTGAAATATACCCTGTATCATATTTTTTTCTTTTAGAGGAACCTCTAAGCTACAAACATACCAAAAATTACGAAGATCGGACGTTTTTTCGCAAAGTTATCACATTTTCCGTGAAAATTGACATGCGACAATAGCGCAAAATCGAGTTTGTAGACGAATTTCAAAAAATTCCCCACGACGATAGAACTCAAAATCAAGCAAAAGGAAAAAATACGTGTCTCATCGATTTCAATGTAGAAACTATTAAAAAAATAATATGCAAAAAAAAAATACTGCCTGGACGATTTGAGATGAAATTACCCTTTTGCAAGTGAATTAAAAATACAAAAAAAAATATCAACTTGACGAAAATCTTTCATTTAATTTTGATTGAATTAAAAAAAACTTTTGACTCAATTAAAAAAAATTTAGTATTAAAGATTTTTTTTTTTTATGTTGATTTAAATAAAATTAATTTTTTTGTAGAATATTTGAAAAAGAAAAATAAATCCCGCAAATATTATTTCTATCTTCAAAAAAAAAAAAAAAAAAAACTACAAAAAAGATTTTCAATAAAATAATTTTTACATATTTTGTTCTTTCTATTTTTTTTCCACTTGCACAAGAAATTCAAAAGTTCAAAAAGAAATATTTTCAATTAAAAATTTACCCATGTAAAACATGCTTTTAAACTCAAACTTGGATGAACTTACGATTTTCGATCTGCACCTCACCGTGATTTGATAAGAAAGAACTTTTCTAACATTAGGAAATAGGAAATTCGGCCATTTTCCGGTTGGGAAAGGAAAAGAAAATGTAATGCATAAATATACATATTACTGACATTAACTAACAGTTTAGCAACTACTGCATTTTTCGCTTTTCTGCTTAAGACAGTTTGAATATTTTTGTGAATTTGCACAATCTGTAGTATTTTTATTTTTTTTAATGACAAGAAAATACACTGAAATTAAATAAATTTTTGAGAGGCTACAAGCGCTATTACATGTTCTGGCCTGATTTAGCAACCTCTCACTACTCTAGAGCCACCATAGAATGGTACAATAACAATAATGTAAATTTTGTACCGAAAAATGCGAATCCACCTAACTGCCCAGAGCTTCGCTCTATTGAGAGATATTGGGCTCTAATGAAATCAGACCTTCGGAAGAGTAAAAGTTCTGCAAAAAATTTAGAAGATTTCAAAAATAAGTGGCGAAGGTCGTACGGTACTGTCTATGAAACAACTGTACAAAACTTAATGAAGGGTCTTAAGAAAAAAGAAAAATATTTTTATATAAAATAAAAATTTGTTAATAGTGTAAGGTTATTTATGTTCGTTATACTACTCAATTATAAATAAAAAAACAATATTTAAAAAGAACTCATTACGTATTTTTTTATTGATGAAAAATAAAGTATCAAATTTTTCTGGGGCAGTTCTTATTATGTTAGCCAATCAGAACGATTGTTCCTTGTTTGTTAATAAATATTGTTAACAGGTTGTTTTATGTTCAGCCAATTAGAATGAATATGTTCGTTTAAGTCCAACGTAAACAGTGTGCATCCTGCATATCTGTATGCTTATGTGACCCGCCGCACAGCGCTGCTGTCGTTTACTCGTGAACAACGAGTAAAAATAACAAGCTGAAATTCGTCATTCTATTCGAATATACGCAAGTCAGCAAACCCTCCCACGAACAAAGTAAAAGTACATTAAACACAAACTACGAAGAACATCAAATTTACAAAATCAACGTAAATGAAAATCCAATCAACAGAAACTACAAAGAAGACAGCGACATCAACATAAAATACAACACATCTCAAAGTTAAACATCAGGAAAATCACAACGTTGGCAAAAGACATAACATCGTTGGACTAATTTGCACACAACATTCAAATCTAAAATAACCCAAACTGTATCGTAAAGTATACTCAAAATATTGTACTTTGATTTGAATACATTTCCAAACCCAATTTGTTGATTTTCTAATTGTTAATAAACTCTTTTAAATTGATTTAGTTGTGTCCGGCTTATTTTATCCTTCACCCTAACATTTTGGTCCAGACGAGCCGTCGCACAGTGGGGCAAGGAGCTCTCATATGTGGCATCAAATAAACGGAGCTACGCACTGCAACCAAATTACATATGCATACTAAGGATGGATCACTTAAGCTTTCAACAAAATTTGGTCGAATTTGAACAAGAGGGCGTGGCACCTCCCATACAAGCCAAATCTTAAAAACTCTATACTGATGGTACTATCTGAGATAATCATACCAAATTTCGCACACTTGCTACCAATAATGTAGGTAAACTCTGATAGGAAAATTTGCGAATTCGAATAAGAGGGCGTGGTACCACCCATACAAACAAAGTCTTACAAACTATACTGAGGGTACTATCTGAGATAATCAAACCAAATTTCGTACACTTTCTACCAATAGTATAGGTAAACTCTAGTAGGAAAATTAGCGAATTCGGACAAGAGGGCGTGGTATCTCCCATACAAGCAAAATCTTAAAAACTCTATATTGAGAGTGCTTTCTGAGATAATCGAAGCAAATTTGGTACAATTGCTACGAATAGTAAAAGTCAGCTCTGATAGGAAATTAAGAGACACGCTTTCAGGTATTTTGACCAATATTGGGACTTGAAATGAGATCATTTCTTACTTAAGTGCTCGTGATGACTACCTGTCATCTTTTCCATCTGTTTTAACAAAAAACCGAATTGCTGTTCAAAATTATCCTGTCCAGAACTATACATAATGTTTATAAGTTCTTGTCTCGTGACAAATAATAAGTTAGAGGCCATTTGTAAAACAAAATTAGAAATTTTGAATAATGTCGGCAATGCAAGAAAAAATATTTTATTTTAGGTTACGTTCTAAAAATCGATGTAAATTTTAAAGTAGCAAAAAGTAGCAAAATTTTCTTGTCGCTTCTAGAAGGCAATACTTAACGGAATTTTTTTGAATCATTACTAATGCTTGGAAAGGCTTGGACCCCAATTAAATTATCTATTATATATTTAATTTCGTAAAATTTTTCTTCTCCATTTTATTTAACTTGCCTACCTAAATGTGTAAACATTTTTAAGGAAAAAAACATGTTTATATACGGTTACATACCTGAAGATGAAAGCTCCATGGTCAAATAATATTAAATGTTAATAAATTTTAGCAAAAAACTGCTTTGATTGATATGCACGGTGGTTTTTAAAAAATTTTAACTTTTTGAAATACCACCCGCGATTTTTTTCAGGGATACTGTTGGGGGACCCTTCTAGTATCTAAATCCGCAAACCGCGAAATCGAACGTCCAGCCGTTTTTTTTTTTCGACCTTTTAGTTTTTTTAACGATTTTTGAGTATGTCTCGGTGTGTATATAAATATTATGTACACATATATATGTATATACGTACATATATATGCGCTTGTATATATATATATGTGTAATATATATATATGGATATATATATACATACATACATACATACGTATAAAAGGTATCGTTTCCGCACCATTTATTTTTTAAAAAAATCGGTTTTTTCGAATTTAAGAAAAACACAAACAAAAACCGGAAACGAAAGTAGTCACTCCAGATGTGATTTTTGATGCTTAATCCGATTCCGGTATTAGAATTGCTTTATTACGTCTGGACTTTGAGATATCCTTACATATATGTTTAAAGGACTCCATTTTTTTTCCTATTTTTGAAGTTATATAACAAGATAAGGTAATATTATGCCGTAAAATTTGGTATGGCAGTTAATAGTCCTAGTTTTTTCCTTGAAAACTCAATCAAACCGATAACGATATCTTTTTTTTTGTCGGAGATATCTTTGCCTAAAAAGTTAAAAAAGTGCAAAAACACGATTTTTGGCTATATTGGATGTTATATACAGGACACACAAAATTTTTTTGGGAGTTTCTATTACCAGAAACATTTGGTACTTTCTTTTGACTTTAAATTGAGCTATCAAATGTTTATCTGCAATATTTTTCTGCAAAGTTATGTTAACTTTAAAATCACGCCATGAAACTTAAAGCGAATAATCTCGGTTTTTGGCTATATTTGAGGTTGTATACAGTACGGACGAAATCCGTCTGCTCTTTTTTACCAACCGAATCATTTAAAACCATTCTTTATCTTTAAAATGAGCTAACAAGTGGGATCTTGGATTCAATACAACTGTCCCAATATATTCGTAACACTGGCGCAGGGTCCAGATATAAATGCTATTAAAATCTTGTGGAATTATCTGGACTCAAAAGTTCGCCAGCACAATATTTCTTCAAAACCTGAAATGAAAAGGGTATTCATGGAAAATAGGAAAAATTTATCCGAGCTATTGTGAAAAACTAATTCAAAGGATGCCAAAAGGACTAAACATGACAAATAAAAACAAAATAATGTACACTAATTACTGAACTCATGTAAAAATTATAATTTTGTTAAGGTGCACGACTTTGGCTTTGGTACTGAATATGCTTGATTTCTGTAACTTTTTATTTATTTTCAAAAATAACGGAAAATTTCAAGTTCGGTTTTTTGTTAAAATTGAAGGATTAAATAGGCTATTTAAAAATGTACTTCAAATTTCTTAAATTATTTTTGCGTACTTAGTTTTGGGGCATTGAAAAAAAGTTTGTTTGGTGTACGACTTTGGCTTGGACCTACTGTATATTTTATTATATGAGAGCGCAAGTTCTGTATAAAGCCCAAGATACTATTGTGCGAGAGCGAGATGCGAGTGCGATGCTGGTCTGCGATATCGCAGCGCAACCCAATATACAATAATGCGAGACACGTCTGCGTTGTGACTGTCAAAATAAAAAAAAATTCGAAAAAAAAATTGTTTCAATTATTTTTTTTTATTTTTGTTTTATTTTCTTTATATTTTCACTTTTCAATGCACAAATAATTTTGTTTTTACAATCAACAAGAAATTGACAGCTTAAAATTTTTGCTCTCGTACATCAATTTTAATTTTTTCGAAAACTGTTGCGTGCGCACGTGCGTGTTATCTCTCGCATCTCACAGACGCAGTATTGTAAATTGCCCCATTTGTCTACGTGTAATGAATATTTTTTTGACAGCTAGCGCATCGCGCAGGCACGCTTCTCGCACAATTGTATCTTGGGCTTAACTTGTAGGCTGTCATATCGCATACTCAAATAGTGTTGCCAGATTGGTGCTTAAAATTCCGGTAAATTTTGTACCCCATTTTTATTGGATTTTAACCCAAATTTTTGAAAGCGTTAATAAATTTTACATTTTGTTAACTTTTTGTGACCCATTGGTGCTAAATTTACCCGTTTTGAATTAAAAGTGTTTCTAACCGCTTTTGACCCAATTTTCTACTGATTCATTGAAAAAGTTCGCATATTTACGATTTTTTCGTTTCGCTTGATTCTGATTGTTGAAAATCTTGTTTGATACAATTTTTAACCCATTGTGACCCTACTCAAAACACAAGTTATTGTAAAGTTTTCGATTCTCTTACAAATCTTTGAGGAACTTCAGTAAATCAAAGTGATTTTGTAAAAGTTTTTACACAACCCACCCACTTTTATTAACCCATTGTTAACAATTTTTTTAAATTTGTTAAAATTTTTAAAAATTTCGCTTTTTCGTTAAAAGCAAAGCAATTTTTTGCTTATTTTTCCAACTAAACAACCCACTTTAGCTATGGAAGATTATTATAATTTTGCAAGAGACTTGTTGGAGCAAATTTGAATATTTATACCCTTAGGGCTGAAAAACTACAGTTGGATTAAGTGTGGTCAGAACTTCCAATCTGCTTATAAAGAGGCTAGGAAAATCCCAGAAAAGGAGTCAGGAGATAAAGATAAGGTGTTACTAGAAGACGTGGCAAGCTTATTTAAGATACTTTGCCTCACTTGATGAGCATATGAACCCACTCAAAAGGAGCAGCAAACACCCATTGTTGCCCCAGCGCCTCCAGTTGACCAAGATTCTCCTATCAGTATCCTTCCCTGTGATATGGATATTTTTTATGGCGATAACTTGAATTGGCCCAAATTCAGGGATTTATTCACTGTTTCACCTCAACCAAAAGACCCGCGGTGAAGCTATAGCCCAGGCAAATTGGCACAACAATTTATGTTAAATAACAATAATTAGGGGAAAGCTGAAAATCGGTACAGACCTCAGATACACCATTACAAATAAACTGCCAAAAGTCCCATGAGAGCTAAAAAAGTTATTCAAGGTCAAAGGTTACCAAAATTAGTTTTTCGGAAATATCTCGCCAGCGCACTATGGTTTTTTTTTTTTTTGACAAAAAAGTGTACACAAAAATAATTCACTACAAGGACACATTTTCTTTAAAAACTTAAACGCGAAGTTAAAGGTTATACATTCACCTATCTGTAAAGATGTCCGCCGTTTCCAGCATTTGATCCACAAAATAGTGGCACGGGTCGAAATCTCTTGAATTTTGAAAAAATCGATTTTTTTGTTTAAAAATGTTAGTCGCATTAACCGCAGGAGTGATATATGTATAAATTTATATGCATTCTATCAAATCAATTAAGATGGGGTGCCACGCCCCAAAAACAAATTCATATTTCCGAAACTACATTGTATTAGACGCAGATAGATAAGATTCGGTATGTTTGTAATAGGCACAGAGAGAAATAATATTAACTAGAAAAGTGGGCGGTGACACGTCCCAAAAATATAAAACACATCATATTTCCGAAACTATTTGACCCATGCGGATGAAATTCGGTTTATATACAAAAGTCATCAAGACAAATAATGTGCGCTGAAAAAATATGTGGTGTCATGCCCACAGGCACAGCTACATGAATGAACTTGGTTCCTATAGAACAGAGTGGCAATTAATAAGTACTTATATGTTCATTGTTGGGTGTGGTACCGCCCTGTTTTTCAACAAATGTTATTTGACTCACTACCCTTTATACATATACCGAAATTCATCCCTATAGCTCAAATAGTTTCGGACATATGATAAGTTTTATATATGTAGGGCGTGGCACCGCCTATTTTTTCAATGGATGTTATTTCTCTCTGTGGCTGTTACAAGCATACCGAATCTTATCTCTCTGCATCATATAGTTTCGAAGATATGGCGAATATTACGAATTCGTTTTTGGGGCGTGGCACCGCCCATTTTGCCTTTGAGTTGATTTAATCTTACTTGATTTGATTGAATGCATATAAATTTATCCATATATCACTCCTGCGTTAAATGTGACTAACATTTTTAAACAGAAAAGTCGATTTTTTCAAAATTCAAGAGATTTCGACCCGTGTCACTATTTTATGGATCAGATGCTGGAAAAAGCGGGCATCTTTTCAGATAGGTGAATGTATAACCTTTAACTTCGCGTTTAATTTTTTTAAAGTAAAAATGTGTCCTTGTAGTGAATTATTTTTGTGTACAATTTTTTGCCCAAAAAAAAATGTTCGCCCGCAATTTTATAGCTTATAAAATTTCCTATAAAAATGGTTTGCGAATAGCTTTCATCTGATTTATAGATAAGAAGATATTCTTATTTAAATTGCGGTAAAAACTAGTAAAATATGCGCATGAACGGTGAGTCACATGTAAAAAGTAAAAATACTGTTTATAGGGAATTGCTTGCTTTACAAAATTCATGTTGTTTTTCTTTCCTGCGCCTAATAGCTTAGGAGATAATTTTTGATAAAATTTTGTTCATCTATTTTCAAGTACATGCAATTCCCTATGACGGTCCCTACGAACACTTTTTTCGTCCGACTTACCGTTCATGAGATATTGCGATTTGAAAATCCTTCGAAAATTAACTTTCAAATAAATTTTACCATGCACACTCGTATGCCGCACGGTCTGTGCTTTGCTACTTTCCATTTCCTTTGTAGTTTGCTACGTCAGGTGACGAATTTCTATGTTTTTTGGTTGAAAATTTCGAGCTATTTTCGAGCTTTTCAACAGTAATTTCGAGCTGTCTAGGAAATTTTCCGGAAAATCGGAAAAATTGTTCTGCATAGCTAAGTTAATTTTTTCAGCCCAACGAATCTGCGGGAAAAGTTAGCGATGAAATCTTTTAACGCAGGAATTTCGGGCTAATTTTGAGCTAAAAGCATTTTCCGAAAAACTCACAATTTCTATGTTATGTCCGCAAATTATTCGGATTATGTCCGAAAGTTTTTCGCGGATCAGCCTATAATATATCCAACACCTAGTTTGCTAGCCACAGTAATTTTACATGAGAGTAGGGGCGAGTGGGCGGCCTGTGGCCGCAGCTCAGGATTTAGAACTCCAACATCGGCTTCGCGGCGGCCTTCGGCCGCGGATCAGTCGGTAATATATCCAATAATTTGCGGACATAACACTCATTTACGAAATGGGGATTATGTCCGTGGGGATTATGTCATGGCACCGCCATAAAAAAAGGTTTTTTGGGATTTTCCGGGAAAGTTTGGGGTTTTCCGGAAAACACATTTCGAAACAAGCTCCAAATTCGTGTATCAAATGATATGATCGCCAAATATTCTCATGGCTTCGTCTGGCTGAAAAAATAAAGCAAGCCCTTAAAAATTTTTTTGGGACTTTCCCGGGAAATTTAAGGAAAACATTTCATTCGAGGTCAGCTCCTGTTCAGAGAGTTTATCCGTGACAGATAGCACAATCGCTTAAGCACCGCGTTTTCTTTCATATAGTATGAAAACCGGAGTCACGGGTTCGGGTACGGTTTCTGGCAAGATTTAACTAAAACTGATCTGATGAGGCTATAAACATGTTTATATTTGTATGAAAATATGTATGTGGAAGTAGCAGAAACATATGTAATCAATTTCCATGTTAACACTTGCATGCGTCTGTTTTTGAAAAATTGCAAAAATTTTATTTTAATTAGTTCAATATAAAATTATCATACGAAAAAAATAAAGTTAGCCATAAAAAAAGTTTTTTTTTGGGATTTTCCGGGAAAATTGGGAGTTTTCCGGAAAATGCTTTTATCTCAAAATTAGCTCGAAAGTAGCTCAAAAGTACTGCGTTAAAAGATTTCATCGCTAACTATTCCCGCGGATTCGTCTGGCTGAAAAAATAAACTCAGCTATGCAGAACAATTTTTCCGCTTTTCCGGAAAATGGAGCATTCCCAGAAATCTCGAAACTACTGTTGAAAAGCTCAAAAATAGCTCGAAATTCCCAACCAAAAAACATTGAAATTTGTCACACCTGGGGTGAAAATTTATGAAGATTTTGTGGTATGATTAAATCTAATTCAAAATTCAGATGACTAAACTTTTCATAAAAACTTTTAAAATTTCTTATAAATAATGTACTTTTTAATAAACAAATGGATATTTAAGCTATACCTATAGATAAATAAAAACAAAATTTTTCACTGAAATCTGCACAACATTTCTATCGAGGAACTTATCATTAATAAACAAGTTACGCAGGCTTTAGTGCCACCACATAAGCGCCTTGCCTATGTGATTTTCACATTTTACCGCTGCATGCCATTTCAAAACAACAAATCATAATTTATGCAGAAATTGAAAAAGCACGTTAGAGCGCGCAGCGAGCGTAAATATGTGAATCGCACAGGCAAGGTGCCTATGTAGTGACATTTAAGTACGCGTAACTTTTTTATTAATGATAAGTTCCTCCAATTTTTTTCATAGAAATATTGGGCTGATTTCAGAGAACATTTCTGTGTAAAAATTTTGTTTTTATTTATCTATAGGTACACTACTGAACGTAACTATAGACGCACCTAGTTTTTTGTTAGTATAGTTGGATGCAAAGAGAATACCATAAAAGTAACTATTGGGGAAGGGAACTGCCTTAGAAGGAACACCTTTGGCAGAAAAAAATAGTCAATTGATTTGCACTAAGGTACCGTAAAGTTTAACTTCAGTGTTTTTTCGTTTTATTAAGTTGAGCATAACTATAGACGCATTGTAAAAGATGACTAAAACCTATTACAAAACAATATAAAATCTAACTTTATACTTAGTAGGACCTCCATCGTTCTTTATTAGTTCAAATAAATGGGATGGCATACTTTTTACTAATTTTTTCAGAGTACTTTGTTGCAAAGAGTCCCAAGCACTAATAACTGCATTTTTTAGTTCATCAATGCTTTGGTATTGCTTGTTTTCTTTATAAAATTCGCGAACCATAATGCCCCAGATATTCTCTATAGAGTTTTGATCCAGAGAGCATGCAGGCCATTCCAGAACATTGATTTTTTTTGCCAGTAACCAATCCCAAGTCATCCAGCTGGCATGAACAGATGCGTTGTCTTGCTGAAAAACCCATTTCTTCCGCCTGTGTTCTCGCAAATAAGCCAACAAATTTGTCCGCAAGAGTGTCGTGTACTCCTCTGAATTAATTTTTGTTGATGGAAACGCCAGTTCCAATACTTCATCAGCACAGAATGCACCCCATACCATTAAACTGCCAACACTAAAGTTCATTTTTGCTCAACTTAATAAAACGAAAAAACACTAAAATTAAACATTATGGTGCCTTAGTGCAAATCAATTGAAAATTTTTTTCTGCGAAAGGTATTCCTTCGAAGGCAACTCCCTTACCCTGTAGTTATATTTATAGTATTCTCTTTACATCCAGGTATACTAACAAAAAACTAGGTGCGTCTATAGTTATGCTCAGTAGTGTATAGTTTAAATATCCATTTGTTTATTAAAAAGTGCATTATTTATAAGAAATTTTAAAAGTTTTTATGAAAAGTTTATTTCATCTAAATTTTGAACTATGTACTTTTAGTCTTTCCACAAAAATTTCATAAATTTTCGCCCAACATTTACGGAGAAATCGCAATTTCAAAAAAAACGTACATAAAAATTCACATGCTTATAACTTTTAAAAAAATTTAAATTTTTTAAAAAAAAGTATAAGACAATAATCTTGATCAAAAACTCTTCAAAAAACCAATTCTCAAAGTTGAAGTTAAAAAAAAATACCCGTGTCTCGTGGTTTTTCCCCAGCACGTCACATTTTTTTTAATCGATTTTTGAAGTTTTTTTATCCACTGTACATGAAAAAACCAAAAATAGGTACCGCATTCTTGTATAATATCTATGAATTTAGCAAACTTATGCAGGATATTGCGAGAAATACACAGGTATTTTTTTTAACTTCTTCTTTAAGAATTTTTTGGATTTTCTCATGTGTTTTACAAAAAGTTCGAAATTGTCGAACAGTGAAATCATTAAAAATTAGAAAGATCGGAAATACATACGTATATAAAACATCAATTAGGATTGAAAAAAGTCAACAAGACAGAATAAGAAATAGTTTTAATTTGTATTCAAATGTACTAACCTTGTAAGGCTTCCCAACGTTTTTTCTCTGTTTCTGACTCAAGTGCATCAAAGACTGCTGCCCCCACAAGTAGATATGTAAATGTACACACGATCAAGGATATCGTGCGCACATTTTGTTTCTTCATTCTTCATTTAGGCGAATTTGGAATTAATTATCTAGCATGCACACTTTTCTTTTTCGCTGTTTCTCCAGCTCATCACTTTTAACTTTCGGCAAATAATTCAAGTTCAGTGTATTTAAACCGATATTTTATTCATTGCATATATTAGATTTTTAAAAGTTCTTATATTGCAGTCATTTTATTACTTTTTAAATCGCTAAATTTTTATGATAAAATCTATTTTTAAAGATTGCATATATGTACTTACATGCACATTAGGCCGGGTCAAATTATCTAGCGACAAAGAGTATAGCAACAAAAAAATCTGCGAAAAATTCTAAAAAACTTTGTCCAAGAAACCATGGGTCTAAAATCAATATCGAGCCGCCGTAAATTGCGTTGAAGTTTGATGTAGTACTTTAAAATACAACAACAAAAAAAGAAAAAATTCAAATACTTTTAATAATTTTGTATGAAACAAACATAAAAAGATTCGAATTTTTTGTTTTTTGTATTGTATTTTAAAGTACTACATCCAAACTTTAACGCAATTTAAGGCGGCTCGATACTGATTTTAGATCCATGGTTTCTCGGGCAAAGTTTTTTAAAATTTTTCATAGATTGTTTTGTCGCTATACTCTATGCCAATTTTTGCTTCCCGAACAAATTAACCCGGCCTAATGCACTTACGAGTATATCAGACTAACAATTTTTACGATAAGTAAGAAGATGGTTTTTAATCGCCACGTCCATTTTTTAAGTTTTTGTGGTTAGTAGGTATTTATTTATTTATTTATTTATTTACTTATTAATTTATTTATTTATTTATTTATTTATTTATTTATTTATTTATTTATTTATTTATTTATTTATTTATTTATTTATTTATTTATTTATTTATTTATTTATTTATTTATTTATTTATTTATTTATTTATTTATTTATTTATTTATTTATTTATTTATTTATTTATTTATTTATTTATTTATTTATTTATTTATTTATTTATTTATTTATTTATTTATTTATTTATTTATTTATTTATTTATTTATTTATTTATTTATTTATTTATTTATTTATTTATTTATTTATTTATTTATTTATTTATTTATTTATTTATTTATTTATTTATTTATTTATTTATTTATTTATTTATTTATTTATTTATTTATTTATTTATTTATTTATTTATTTATTTATTTATTTATTTATTTATTTATTTATTTATTTATTTATTTATTTATTTATTTATTTATTTATTTATTTATTTATTTATTTATTTATTTATTTATTTATTTATTTATTTATTTATTTATTTAAAACGTAAGATTGCAGCAGAAGCAGTAACAGTTGTTTGTAGTAGTCGCAAAAGCAGTACCATAAAACCATAAAATATTCTCAGCAGTCTAAGGTCGTCGTTGTTAGTTCAGCGAGTTCAGTAAGTAGAAAGTCGTAAGTCGTCAGTTTCAGAAGTCAGTTGTCATCAGTAGAAATCAGTCGTTTCTGTCGCAGTCGTTCTCATTCGGTTTCATTCGTTCGCAGTCGCACAGCAGCCTTTTTTATTAATCAATCTTTTCTTTATTTTTTCATTAAATTAAACATTTAACTTTATTTTGTGTTAACTTAATATCATAAGGGGAACTGATGCTATTGTGGTATAGTTTTTCAATGTAGTATAGTCGTATTTCTCCGATCTGGGTAAGAACCTGCGAACGTCACTGCTTTTATCGTGTCAGAAAACATGAAAAACCAGGGATGTGTTGCTGTCATGCACCAAACAAAATGTTGGTTGATTTTTTTTACCGGATTTGATTTATTAACCCTTTCGACCCTTAAACAAAAAAACTGTCTTGTACACAATATTTGTGACAGGTTGATCTTAGAAACTTAATTTAAATAAAATGTTTGACTGTCTCCAAATTCAAATTTTCACCACCAGAGGCGCTTCCGGTCTATACTCCAAACAGATGTTTTTGATTTGAATTTATGGGATATAATGCCCTTGGAGCGGTTATAAGAAAAAACAGTGGTTACTAAAAATTGCATTAATCTTATTAATTCATTCAATTTAAATGACGTTAATAGCCGAGTTATGTATTAATTCAAAAATTTTTGGGATATACTGTCCCAGCCGGTTCGAAAGGGTTAACAAAATGTTGCTTTTTGGTGAAGTTTTATTTATATTCAATAAAAGTAAGTGCTAAGTATTGCGAAGTGTTTAACTGTGTAAGTTCACAAAGTAACCCATTTTATTTTTAGAATTTTGAAATTTCTAAAAATTGGCCAGTGTGGTGAAGTCGGGATGCGCTAATGTGGTATATGAATATTTCTTGTTATTCTTAACATTATTTGATTGCTGTATATTTTTTTATAAAAAACTATGAGTTTGAGAACCAATGTAAATGTTATTATGAACTTATTTCATACCTTTCAAATTTTATATTTGGTTATATGGTATAAGTATACCACATTACCCTGCTTATACCACATTTTATTTGATCTAAAGGTTCTTTTGCAAATTTCAAAAAAAGATTACCTATACCACAATAGCATCAATTCCCCTACTTAAATTAAAATTTTACTCTATTTTTGCATTTTCTCCTGCATAGGTCTACATATTTAGAAAACTTTTTAAGAATTTTAAAGTGTGTTATTTAATGACATTTATATATTGAAAATTGATTTTTTTAAATTGAATTTTTATTCATATATTTGCAAAGATCGATTAACATATAAATCTATTAATGCATTTTCTAACACATAATTATGACAAATCAAGGAACGGATTAAAAACACGGCTATAGTGACATATGTTTCGTCTTTCGCCACAAAGACTCATCAGACTATTTTTGTTGTAATTATAATTATATTTATTTCACTAAATTAATTATAATTGAAAAATTGCATGTTTGAAAACTTTTTGTGTTTTTGGCCTGGGCGGGAGTTGAACCAAGGACCTCCCGGTTGGTAGCAGGAGTCTTTACCACTGCACCAGCCTTGCCCGGCTGCGAAGCCGACTTTTGCCCGTTTTGTTAGGTACATTAAGCTAGCAAAGCGAAAATGGCAGAACTGAAAAAAAAAAAATCCCATAATTATAGGCTGATTATAGGCTAATTTTGGGCCCAAACGCCGAATTTTAGGCTCTTCATTTTTAAAAAAAAAAAAAGTTAGCTCTGCTAGCTTAAGCTTAAGCTTTAAGCGTTATCACCAAGTTTTACATATTTTCTTAATCGTGATGTTATATAGAAAAACTGGCACCCACAATTCGACCTTCGCGATCATCAGGTAATCATCATAATCTCATAATAAGAAACAAAAGTGGCAAATTTTTCTGGGACAGTCCTTAAAATTCTATGTGCGACCAAATCAGACAGTCACGACTTGAGATATGACTTAAAGTGTGAAACCACCTTCGAAAAAAAGTTAAAAAAAAAAGTCATATCTCGAAAACCTATCAATTTTTTTATGTGATTTTCGAGTTGGTGTTTCTTGCAGATATTTTTTTTCAATATTTATAAACTAGTGGTGTTTAAAGATAAAAGAATATGTATAGTATTATAAAAAAAAAATACAGGGAGAATGGCGCACACTTGCGTTCTTTACAAAATTTTTGAACATTTTGAGAGAAATAACGCACTAACGATCACTGTCGAAAAACAAAAACTGACTGAAAAAGAACAAAGTCTCCTCCTTCTCTTCATTTTCAATTCTCTTTTACTCAATATTTAAAAAACTTACCGTTAGAAAAAGAAAAACTGGGCGAATATAGTGAGCGCCCAACTTCTGTATATGTCAGTTCAATAGGAGCATTCCAGTAAAAATGGTATTTTTTAGCAGATGTTTCAGATGTATTTTTCATATGTTTCAATGGATCGAATATATTCTAGTAGGATTAAACTTTACTATCCAAATTGATTTCTTACTAAAATCTTGGTATTAGGCTCAGTTTTTTACAGTTAAAGAAAGTGCCAAAGTTGTTTTTTTACTAGGTATATTTTTGATCATATTCATTATTGTTTTTCTATTAAACCATGATAAGTTTCGTTACAAATTATATCTGTCGTTTAAGGTCATAGACTAGTGTATTGATAAATAGTATTTGCAAAAAAGCTATCTTGCAAACATCTGTATTATACCGCGACAAACAAAACAGTTATGGGTGTCCCGTACAAACGCACAAATCGATGTACATAATTAATTTTCTGTCTACACACATAACGGTTTAATTTTATTAACATTTTATTTAAGGCTAGTTACTTAGGTACTGTTAAAAAGTGCAGTAATTTTCGGATTTTATTTTGCCTAAAGTAAAATAATTATTATCTTATTACTTGTCCCGTACAAACACAATATTTATTTTATTAAGATTTCTATTAATTTTTTTCTAATATTGTTGAGAAAACTCTTTAAAAATTATATATATGGGGGGCTTTTTTATGTACATCCACTAGGCATGCGCTTATTTTACGATTTTCTGATTTTCGTTGATACCGCCCCCTGAAATCCTTCTAATGGTCATAAAAACAAATACTATGAAGTTTCATGGCGATCGGATAACGATAACCCGGCCCTCAAGAGAGGTCAAGGTCAAGTTGAGGTTTCAGGCAAAAAATAATGAACATTTTTTTTAAACTTAATTAAATTAGTCAAAGCATAATTTTATCTTATATTAAACTGAAATATCTTTCCAACAAGCTATAATTGTTTAAAATCGGGTAATAAATACGAATTCTACGAATATTTCTTTTATCGACATTAGCAAAATTGCCGCAAAATGCTGTACTACTGGCTGTCGAAATTTGCAGATGGGTTCTCAGATTTTTATAAAAATTCACAGAGATGTTCTAAGTGCTTAGCATGGAGACCTCTCATTATTAGTTTTGCGAAAAAAAATTCTTTTTTCCAAGTTATGGACATGGAACTTCAGAGTGTCCAAGTGGTGTTTTTGCGAAAAATCGATGCAATTTTTTTTTCTAAGTCCCGCCATTTTGTCAAAAATAAAATTTTTTAATTTTTGTTTTCGGATTCTTATAGCATTTTAAACGTTTATTTAATTTTCATTTTTATATTTGGAAAATTTTGAAAATTTACTAAATGGCGGTCATTTTTTGAAAAATCTTAAAAGTTGATTATCTCAGAATAATATCTTTTTTATTTTTTTATTTTTTTTTTTACAAAAAGGTGAATAAATTATAAACATTTTGTAGAAGATTTGTTTTGCGCTAAATGGCTGTGAGAGCCACAGGAAATTTTTTTCCAAAAAGTCTCGTGACATTTTTTTTCACTTTATTTTATGCTGTCATTTACACCCACTAGGTGGCCAAAAAAAAAATTTCAAAATGCACATATATAACTTCCATTGCTAAGAAAATACAAGCTATGCTAAAAAAACCTATATTTCCTATCTGAATCAAAACTAGTAAGGGTGTAAAATTTGGCCTGGCCAAACATTAAATACCCTACACTCAGTGCTGGATTAACCATTAGGCCAGACTAGGCCATGGCCTAGGGCCCCCGACGAGCAGGGGCCCCCACGAAAATCTCAAAGCTAAAATATTTAATCTGCTGATTAAAAGAGCTAGCTCACAAAATTTGGCAAATGTAAGTCCAAGCATGCTTTGAAAAAAATGAAAACATAAAAATTGAGATTTCGAAGGACGCAAAGACAACAACAAATCAATGACAAAATTAGAATTCCCAATGCTCGACGAAAGCAACGAAAACTCTTATGAAACATATGTAATCAATTTCCATGTTAACACTTGCTTTCGTCTGTTGTTGAAAAATTGCAAAAATGACTGTTTAATTAGTTCAATATAAAATTATCATACGAAAACTCTTATGATTACAAATTGTAAAACAGAGGCGCTCTCTTTCAAAGTTGAAACTCATAAAAAACGAGCAAAGAAGTGTTATGGGTCAAGATCGATTGGACATGCAAAGACTGAAGTCCATTGAATCGGATGTTCTTCGTCAAATTGATTTTGAAGATGTCATTAATGATTTTAGTGATCTGAAATGTAGGAGAAAAGTTTTTTAAGGATGAATAGTGGAGTCAATAAAGCCTTTTAGATGGAAGTCTTCAAGAACAGCTCCGATTTTGATGATTTTTTTTTTTATAAAATTTTTTTTTTTATTTAAAATCAGAAACATTTTGGTGCGCGGTCGGAATTATATAATTTTTTAAACAACATTTAAAAAACTTATGTTTTCAAAAAAAAATTGGAAAAAATACAACAAACGAAAATCACCGCCCCAAACTTTTAATTTGATTTGGTCATATCTTTTAAACCGTATAAAATTTTTTGATGAAAATAAGTACACAGCTGCTGATTATCAATGCCTTATAATAGGCAAAAATTGGGCGAAATCGAAAAAGTGCCACGCCCACTTTTTAGCTATTAAAAACTTTTATATTTTGATTTTAATATTACTCGAATATAGATTTTGATGAAAATCAAAATTTTCAATGACCAAATCAAATTAAATGTTTGTGCGGTGCCACACCTCTTCGTAAGTATATGCTATGTCAAAGTCTATCTCATTCTTTAGTATATGCTAATGCGCATCATTTTCCAAAGTTTCATTAAAACCACCTTAGCCGTTCTTGAGAAAAACATGGCAACAGTTTTTATATATAATTATGTAAAATGTTTCTGATTTTAAATAAAAAAAAACAAAATTTAAAAAAAAAATCATCAAAATCGTAGCTGTTGACTCCACTAGAACGTCGTTTTAATATTTAAAAGAGATATCCAAAGATTATTTTATAAATTACTATACGTATATTGTAAATTATGTAAAATCAAAAAAAAAATTTAATTTGTCAGAAAAAAACTATTTTGATTGTTTTATTGTGTTAACAACCTTTAAATGATATGAATAAGCTGTTTAAATTCTATTAATGCATTAGTAAAGATTAACTTTACAATTATTAAAAAAAGAGGGCCCCAAAATTTTAATAGCCTAGGGCCCCTATTTGGCTTAATCCGGCACTGCCTACACTGCAGTATTTTTCAAATTTTGCTCATATGGGAGTTGCTACGCCCTCTTGTCCGAGGTCCCAGTTTTTGTTCAGCGCTTGCATTTATAGTTTTTAGTGTCTGAGTGACAAACTTTTTCAGTAAAGCGTTTTGAAGCTTTTGCTTATATAGGAGGTACCACGCCCTCTTGACCGAGTTCGTCTAGTTTTAGCTTAGAGCGTGCATTTATAGTATTTAGTATTTGAGTGAAGCTTGGTTCGATTATCTCAAGAAACTGTTTCAGTATAGCATTTTGAAACTTTTGCTTATGTGGGAGGTACCACGCCCCCTTGTCCGATTTCACCCAATTTTTGTTGAGAGCTTTCATTTATGATTCTTAGTGTCTGAGTCAAATTTGATTCGAATATTTCAAAAAACGCTTTCAGTATAGCGTTTTTAAGCATTTGCTTATATGGGAGGTGCCACGCCCTCTTGTCCGAATTCGCTTAGTTTTTCCTCAGAGCTTGCGCTTACAATTTTTAATTCTACTGCGTATTTTGGTTGCATTGTCGTGAAAAAAACTCCTAAAATTGCATTTTGAATATATTTTTTATATGGGTGGTAGGCGTGTCCGTTGACCGATTTCATTGAATTATCTTGCTCAGTTTTCCCAAAAAGTGTATTTCAACACACAGCCAGCCACCCAGCCAGCCAGCCAGACAGACGGACATGGCTATATCGACTGCCACGCCTCCTTCTCTGCGTTACAAACGGAAGGACAAAGTGAATATACCCTGGGTGTAGGGTATAAAAATAAGTATTGACGAAATGGTGGCCATGTTTTAAAAAATCTTAAAAATCAATTTTCCGAAAAAAAAAATTTTTTTTTCCTTAAAATTGTTTTTTAGGAAATCTTTTGAAAGTTGATGATAAACATTCGTTTTCAAAAGAATTAAGTAAAAAATATAAAATAAAAAAAAATTTTTTTTGGAAATTGATTTCTAAGATTTTTCAAAACATGGCCATCATTTCGTCAATACTTATTTTTTTGATTCATATAGGAAATATAGGTTTTTTTAGTATAGCTTGTATTTTCTAAGCAATGGAAGTTATATATGTGCATTTTGAATTTTTTTTTTTGGCCACCTAGTGGGTGTAAATGACAGCACAAAATAAAGTGAAAAAAAATGTCACGAGACTTTTTGGAAAAAAATTTCCTGTGGCTCTCACAGCCATTTAGCGCAAAGCAAGTCTTCTACAAAATGTTTATATTTTATTCACCTTTTTGTAAAAAAAAAATAAAAAAATAAAAAAGATATTATTTTGAGATAATCAACTTTTAAGATTTTTCAAAAAATGACCGCCATTTAGTAAATTTTCAAAATTTTCCAAATTTAAAAATGAAAATTAAATAAACGTTTAAAATGCTATAAGAATCCGAAAACAAAAATTAAAAAATTTTATTTTTGACAAAATGGCGGGACTTAGAAAAAAAAATTGCATCGATTTTTCGCAAAAACACCACTTGGACTCTCTGAAGTTCCATGTCCATAACTTGGAAAAAAGAATTTTTTTTCGCAAAACTAATAATGAGAGGTCTCCATGCTAAGCACTTAGAACATCTCTGTGAATTTTTATAAAAATCTGAGAACCCAACTGCAAAATTCGACAAAAGTGAGATGATCACAGCCTACTACATATGGTGGATATGAGCAAATCTGTTATATAAAAATGAAATGGTGTTCATATAGGACCGTTCAAGTATAACGTAAGCATGTTTAGGTGGGGAGTGGTTCAATATTTGCTTATTGTTGCTTATACAGGAGGAGAGATCGATAAAATTCTTACGTAAGACAAAAAAAAAATTTTAAATTAAAGTCTAACTTAAGCCCTTAAAATTGATTTAAAGTGTCAAGGATTTTTTTTTAATTTCCGTATGACCGCTATTGCTTTAATTATGAAATTAATTTAGTTCCTGAATTCTTGTTCGTATTTGTTTACGTCTAATCATAAGAGAGGGGTTCGTGTTCACGATTTGTTAATTTTTGCTTATATCATTGAAAATCTGCTTACGTAATGCTTAAACAGCATCTATGTAACTTATGAACACATCCCAAAGGCGTGATTCACGGAGTCTGGGGTAATGCGAAACGACTTGTAAGTCAAAAAGGTCGAAGTCGAAGAGAAGGTGCCGTAATCAAAAACGCAAAAAATTTCGCGACACTAGCAGCCACTTTAATACCCTCTACGAGAATTTTTTTCATCTCTGAATCAGAAATAAGTAGCTTAAAAAATTTAAAATGTTCAGCCATGAGCCTATCCCAGGAATATCAAAAGTTCATTAAATTTTAGTTAATGGCCATCAAGTAACATGCAAGAAACACGCTTAGAATAATCATAGTGTTATGGTTTCATTTAAAAAATTATTTAAAACTAATTAAATATACATGTATTTCGTACGAGTCCCGAACAAACGAAAATGTCCCGTACAAACGAAAATGTCCCGTACAAACAATTTAATTTTTATTAAATAACTCTCATTTAAATAAATATTTTTTCAAACTTTTATTGTTTTACTATACCATGACCCTTAGTCTATCCAAAAATATTTTTGCTAATTTTTAAAACCTATTAATTTCGCTAAAAACTTGCTACAAAGGGTGGTATTAATAAAAAATAGCAATTGCTTCAAGATAACTTTTGTAGTAAAGTAAATGCAAATAGCATTTGCTTAAAATTGGTATGAATAAAATTTATGCTTGCTATAGCAAGTTCGAAAAATCGAAACTAGCATTTGCTTTGTCATATTTGACATTATATATTTAAAATACAAATAAAAATTGAAATAAACAATAAAATTTTTCTTCTGAAATTGTTCAAAATGTGCAGGCAAAATATGAATTATCATTTGTGCACAATACAAAAAACCCATTCTCTAGAAGCTCTTGGAATGCTGCCACCAAATCATCAGTTAAGCAAGGCTTTGAATCAAACTGTGTTATTGGGCGATCTGTGCGTAATTTTCCACAAAAACCAATTGCGACAAAATGATATGCCGTAAATGCTATGCCCGGTTGCATCCAAGAACTACCAATTGCCGCAAGAAGTGTAGGCACACCAACAACTTGCGTCATGGAAGAAGTTGAAGCAGACGACTGTAATGTATCAACATTTGATAAAGTTTCTGGGAGTTAACCAGGAGACAGGCCTTTTTTCTTTTTTTCATGTGCAAATGTTGTTTTTTTTTTTTTTTTTTTTTGATTGCAGGGGCATGGAAATAAAAAAATCGTATTAAAAAAAAAAAAAATTTTCGCATTGTTCAATGGGGTTTAGCAAAATTAGTCTTGGTCTCGAGTCTTGTTATTGGTCTTGGTAATTTTGAGAGACCAAGAACAAGGCGCTGATATCTTTGCAGGACCAAGACTGCTTGGCCACGATAATCATCAAGACCAATACCGCTTTTCAGTCTTGGTAATTTATAGTTAATAGTTATAGTTATAGTTCTTGGCTTTATACTGATTTTACAACGAAAGCTGTGTCCCAACACAATCGATACAAGAAGTATAATATGCAGATTCATTTTAGGTAATTAAATTTAAAATTTAATTAATTTCTATCCCTATGAAAATTTACGGCAACCAATATAGAACAAGATTTCTGCATGATTTATGTGTAAAAAGTACCTAGCAAACTCTCGTAGTCAGCTAGAGAGCAGACTCAGAATATTCAAGCAAATGCTACGAGTAACGTCTTTTTATTCATACCAATTTAAGCAAAAGCTTTTTTCGAACAAAGCAAATGCTAAAAAATATTTTTTTCACATACGAATTGAAGTAAATGCTACAAATTAAAGCAATTGCTTCGAGTTTTAGCAAAGTAAAGTTTTATTAATATGACCCAAAGTCAGAAAATGGAAAGTATGGTAGATTTGGGCTGTCCCGTACAAACGAACTTCTTTTCTTATAAATTACTCCCTATCTATAAATATTATTAAGAACAAATAATTGGTTTTAATAGGTCTACGTCACACAAAATAAATGTACTAGATGCTTTTTTTGATATCATTCTGGTTTGTCTTTAATTTAAGGTTTAAACTCAATATGAAAAGCTTTTTTTCGAAGAGTTAACACAGAGAAACAGAAACTGAAATTTGTATACAAACAATGTCGTATAAGTTTTTTTTAGAAAATAAAGTAGGGTAGAACGGGGTTAAATCGCCACGGGGTTAAACAACCAATTGCCTCTAATATTTTTTAATAAAGTCGAATCGAACGACCGTTGGTACAGTAGATAGTGGTCGATACAACGCAACTTTGGCAAAAGGTTCCACTACCGCACGTGGGTTATAACCTGAGTTCTGACGAAAGAAAGATTTGATGCTTCCTCGCCGCAATATTTTCAGTCGACAAAAGCTCAAAATTTTACAAATCAGTGAAGTGCAGAAAGAAAGGTAAGTGTTTTCTAAGAGCAGAATTTTATGCTTAATCCAAATCTGTAATTGGTTTTCCAAAATTTAAATTAGTTAAAAAGTTATTCGCCTTAAAATAAACAAAAGCACGTGGGGTTAAATAACCAGAAGGAGAAACAGGCATTGGCGACTACGGTAAGTACGGAAAAAAACATTCTAAAGAAATTTTCCGAGCAAAAACCAAGACATGGCAGCCAAAAACAATACTCGTCGCTCCAAAAAAAGGTTGTCCAAGAAAAGTAGTATACGTCGAGGAAAGTGACTCCAGCGATTAATGAAGCTCAGGACAAACTTTTTCAATTTAATTTTGTTCTTTTATAACGTTTTGTAAAATTCTGATAAAATAAAAACCCTTAAAATAACAATGTTGGTTACTTTTATTGTAAAAAGAAAGTTTGGTTGTGTTACCCCACCAGGTGGGGTAAAACAACCATTTCACACATTTTGTTCAAATGCAAACACCGGATAAATAATGCGAGTTTGAAAAAGGGTTCAACGAACCAGGAACAGTTGAAATTTTCAAATTATTATCATAAACAAAGTTTTTACAGAGTGCCAAGCACTAAAGTGGTTGTTTAACCCCGTTCTACCCTACTATGCGAAACGGGCAAATTAAGTGTACTAAGGAGCGGTTAGTGACAGCAGGGAGAATGACTTCTTAACACTTTGTGTTATAATTTCATTGTAAAATATTAAGAAGCTCTTGTTAAGTATCTGTATTAAATAGTTCAAACATAAAATTCTAAATTTAAACATGTTTTTGAGCCCCGGGACATTGATTGGTACATTTTTCGGAGAATCACCCATATATTGGACGTACGATTGGCAAATACACTGAAGGAATTTATTATTATTTTTTTATTTTTTTTGGTTTTTTTGATCTGCATCACGGTGGTTTTTAAAAAATTTTAACTTTTTGAAATACCACCCGCGATTTTTTGTAGGGATAATGTTGGGGGACTCTTCTAGTATCTAAATCCGTAAACCGCGAAATCGAACGTCCAGCCGTTTTTTTTTTCGACCTTTTAGTTTTTTTAACGATTTTTGAGTATATCTCGGTGTGTATATACATATTATGTACACATATATATGTATATACGTACATAAATATACTTGTATATGTATGTATGTGTAATATATATATACGAAAACCGATTTTTTTAAAAATAAATGGTGCGGGAACGATACCTTTTTTTTGTATGTATGTATGTATGAATATATATATCCATATATATATATATTACACATACATACAAAAAAAAGGTATCGTTCCCGCACCATTTATTTTTTAAAAAAATCGGTTTTTTGGTATTTAAGAAAAACACAAACAAAAACCGGAAACAACAGTAGTCACTCCAGATGTGATTTTTGATGCTTAATCCGATTCCGGTATTAGAATTGCTCTATCACGTCTGGACTTTGAGATATCCTTACATATATGTTTAAAGGACACCATTTTTTTCCTATTTTTGAAGTTATATAACAAGATAAGGTAATATTATGCCGTAAAATCTTGTATGACAGTTAATAGCCCTAGTTTTTTTCCTTTAAAACTCAATCAAACCGATAACGATATCTTTTTTTGTCGGAGATATCTTTGCCTAAAAAGTTAAAAAAGTGCAAAAACACGATTTTTGGCTATATTGGATGTTATATGCAGGACACACAAAATTTTTTTGGGAATTTTTATTACCAGAAACATTTGGTACTTTCTTTTGGCTTTAAATTGAGCTATCAAATGTTTATCTGCGATATTTCTCTGCAAAGTTATGTTAACTTTAAAATCACACCATGAAACTTAAAGCGAAAAATCTCGGTTTTCGGCTACATTTGAGGTTGTATACAGTACGGACGAAATTCGTCTGCTCTTTTTTACTAACCGAAGCATTTAAAACCATTCTTTATCTTCAAAATAAGCTATCAAGTGGTCTCTTGTGATTGTTTTCCACAAAGTTATGACCATTTAAAAATTACATTATGGAGTGCAAACTCACAGTGTACGAGTATTCCTTATATTGCTGCAACATGTCGCCTTAAAATAGTCATAACTTTTTACAAAACAATTGCAAGAGACCACTTAATAGCTCATTTTGAAGATAAAGAATGGTTTTAAATGCTTCGGTTAGTAAAAAAGAGCAGACGAATTTCGTCAGTACTGTATACAACCTCAAATATTGCCGAAAAACGAGATTTGTCGCTTTAAGTTTCATGGTGTGATTTTGAAGTTAACATAACTTTGCAGAGAAATATCGCAGATAAACATTTGATAGCTCAATTTAAAGCCAAAAGAAAGTACCAAATGTTTCTGGTAATAAAAATTCCTAAAAAAATTTTGTGTGTCCTGCATATAACATCCAATATAGCCAAAAATCGTGTTTTTGCACTTTTTTAACTTTTTAGGCAAAGATATCTCCGACAAAAAAAAAGATATCGTTATCGGTTTGATTGAGTTTTAAAGGAAAAAAACTAGGGCTATTAACTGTCATACAAGATTTTACGGCATAATATTACCTTATCTTGTTATATAACTTCAAAAATAGGAAAAAAAATGGTGTCCTTTAAACATATATGTAAGGATATCTCAAAGTCCAGACGTGATAGAGCAATTCTAATGCCGGAATCGGATTAAGCATCAAAAATCACATCTGGAGTGACTACTTTTGTTTCTGGTTTTTGTTTGTGTTTTTCTTAAATACGAAAAAACCGATTTTTTTTAAAAAAATAAATGGTGCGGGAACGATACCTTTTTTTTGTATGTATGTATGTATGAATATATATATCCATGTATATATATTACACATACATACATATACAAGTATATTTATGTACGTATATACATATATATGTGTACATAATATGTATATACACACCGAGATATACTCAAAAATCGTTAAAAAAACTAAAAGGTCGAAAAAAAAACGGCTGGACGTTCGATTTCGCGGTTTGCGGATTTAGATACTAGAAGAGTCCCCCAACATTATCCCTGAAAAAAATCGCGGGTGGTATTTCAAAAAGTTAAAATTTTTTAAAAACCACCATGGCATGTTCTTGTTTTGGCAAAAATACCGTTTTTGACCTTTCTTCAAAAAGTAGTCGACGAACTTGTCTTTAAAACTCTTTTGCTTATTCACTAAGTGCTCACAAGTAATTTGGCATCTTTTTTGAGTTCTCGGTAACTTCATGTTAATTTTGGCTTGTGTGGTGTGAGAGACTCGAGTCTCATTCATATCTTCAGAAATTATTCCATATCTTATTACCCAACAAAGTCCCACTTTTTATTTAATAGGGATTTAAAGGTTGAATCGTAGCGGATGTGATAATGTTTTTTTCGGTTACATAACGTTGGGGGGCCAGTTTAAAAAATTAATTTAAACAATTCATTTGTGATTTTTTCGTACACACCACCAATAATTTTCTTTTTTTAATACAGATTTAAAGCTAAAACAAGACTTTAACAAACAATGAAGTTGATCCGATAAGTAGAGTTGGAAATAGATTATTTTGAATGTGAGAGCCTGCCGTGCATCATATTGCATATATTATGAGAACTAATCATTTAAAAAAATAATCCCGATATAAGTATGTATCAACTAAAATAATTTGTGTCTCTGATTTGGAGATTATCTGCGTTAAAGTTTTACTTAGAAAATCTTTCTTATACATTTCAACCGTTTATATACCTCCTGATAGTAATGAATTCTATGACAATCTAGCACAGGCCGTAGATACTATCATCAGTGAGCTCAACGATAACGACGACATTTCATTGTTGGGTGATTTTAATTTACCTGGCCTTAAATGGAATTTATAACACATATTCGTATGCGTCTAATCCCACAATTCGACAACAACATATCTTTGTGGATGAAATTTTAACCAATGTACAACAAGTAAGTTGTATAACAAATTGTCATGGGCGACAACTTGACTTAGTTTTGGCTACTGATATTAACAATATCGTAGTCGATTGAGTATTTTATTTCAAATCGACAATAATAACTTACTTGACTCAAATTCACCAACTAAAATTTATGAATACTTATAATTTTAAAAAAGCTGACTTTGTGAAGCTGAATGCTATTTTGCAAAACAAGCTAAACAATATGCTAAATGTTTTCAATGACAATTGTCTAGATACCTGTATTAAACTTTTTTACAGTGAACTATCTTCAGCAATACCATTGTCTCTACCATGTAAGTACTTTAAAAAAACTGGATAATTTGTCATACCCTTATAGCCCAGGAAAATAAGACGAAAAAAGAGTTGCTGTGCGAAATAATTCCAAGGGAATTATTTTCACCGGAATTATATTTATTTATGCATTGTTAATAATGTGTAAAAAGTCCATTGAAGTCCATTGTGCGCATAAAACGTTATTCAGGCTCAAAAATCGCTAAAATCAGTTTTTTGCAAATATCTCGCAAACGCAAACTTTTACAGAAAAATTTTTCTCCACAATTTTTTAACACAAGAAATTTCCTATATAAAGATGTAAAAAATGTTTTCGTGTAGCTCATAGTTTAAGAGATAACCCAATTTAAAAAGTTGTGCACAGTTTTTATATGTTAATGCTACGTATAAGTTCATATTAAAATATCTTAATTTTAAAATTGCAAATACTCTTTAACAAGGAGTCGTACAAAAAAATTCAAAAAACCTTTCAAAAGATAATTGGATTCTGTATACACCGTATTAAATTTTTTTTGGAGCCACTCATGATCTAAACGATATTCTTCAAAAACCGTTAAGATTTCAGCATGAATTTTGTTGAAAATTACAAGATCTACAAAAAATAAGCCATATGTGTACACATTGAAGTAACCATTCAGAAGATATTAAAAAAAACCTTTAAATGGCAAAAAAAAAAACCTTTAAATGGCAAAAAAAAACGGTTTTTATTGAATAACTTCTAAACGTTTACTTCAGTGTGTACACATATGGCTTATTTTTTGTAGATCTTGTGATTTTCTTCAAAATTGATGCGGTTGCTTTTTATCGTATGACTTACCGTTTCAGAGATATCCTTCAAAAACCAGTATTTTCGAAACCTTAACGGTTTTTGAGTCGCTCGAAAAAAAAAATTAATACGGTGTATACTAGTGGGCCGATTTGGAAACTAGCCTCGGCTACCCCCCTATGTGAAAGCCCATTCAATTCTATGAATATTTGCCAAAGGAACCATACCTCTGCGTTCAACTTTAGTTCGGTGCATTTTCGATCGAAAATTATACCTTGCATTTAATATATTTATTATTTTCATACTAAATTTTGAAATTTCTTACAGAGACAAAAGTAATGTCATAATATGATTTGGCTGGTATTATTAAACTGGGTTCTGTTTACATAAAAAGTTTATTTGGTGGTGTGGAATTGTTGGTATATATTTAAAAAAGTGACATGGGTCAAATAGCCGATTATTATGACCCACTTTCAAAAAAAAACGATTCATAGATGAATTTTTCCAAGCAAAACACCAATCTAGGCTGAAAGTTCATTCAATTCTATAAATATTTGCCCAAAGAACCATACCTCTACGTTCAACTTTATTTCGGCGCATTTTCTATTGGAAATTTTACCTTGCGCTTAATACTTATTTTTATATAAAATTTTTATGATTCTTATAAAGACAAAAGTAATATCATAATATTAAATGGCTGCTTTTCTGTCAGTAGTCCATAAAATTGGGTTCTGTTGTTACGGTAAGTTTACTTGATAGTGTTGAATTGATAATATTTATTCCAAAAAATTATATCGGTCAAATGACCGATTTATAATAAACGATGCATATTTTACATGGATTTTTGGGATATTGTTCTGTAAAATTAAAAAAATGCGGCTAATTTATTTCCTAAAACTGCCACTAGACGTCGCCTTGAAAAAAATGAATGTCTGATTCGGCATCCTAGCATCCAAAAACCAGTGTTTAAATTGCTGCAGTCAAAGTAGCAAAAGTCGCAAATTTTTGCTATTTTAAGCAGCAGCTATTTGCATGATTTCAAAATAAACTGTTGCTTAAACTTCTGCTTGCGACAATTAAACAAGTCGAAGTCAAAGCAAACGCAAAAATCCGCAGTTGACAAAATACGAAGCAATTATTTTTCAACAACTTCGGCAGTTGTCGTTTTGCTGCGACTGAAACTTTTGAAAAATTTGCAAGTCGAAGCAGTAGCAGCTCGTCAACTTATTAAGTCGGAGAAGCAGCAGCTCGTCAACTTATTAAGTCGAAAAACAGTTACATTCGCAGTCGACTGTTTTTGACTTATTCAGTTGCTTAAGATTTTTTTTTTCAACTTTAAATATGAATATGGACAAAAATTATGAAAAGGGTAAAAAGATTGTCAGTATCAATACTATTCAAATTGCATTTTTGCTAAATGCGAGTGATTATAGGTAGAAAAAATTTGCTGAACCAATTTTTTAGTACAGACAAAAAACAAATATGATCCACGCGACATTTCGGCATCTAAAGACTGACCTGTACATTTCATGAGCAAAATTACTTATTTGGTGTAACCCTTTTTGTAGGTAGCGTAATATATTTTTGCTTATTGGGCTTAACCACGTAGGTACGCGCGTTTTTATGTTTTGTTCTGTTAATGCGTTTTAAAAACTATAAGCATATAAGTGTACTTTAAATTTTCTTTATTTTAAATTCATTTATTTTTCAAAACTCTTAAACTTATGCATGTTAAACTTTAAACAACAAAACAAAAATGGTAATAAAAAATTTTTAAATTTGTACTTAGTAGTATTATAACATTTCAGTATTGTTTTATATAACGATAAACAAACGATATCACATCTTTATTGGATTAATTTATTATTCATCATCGTCATCATCTTCAAACAGCGGCAAAGAATCAAAAGCTGCTTCGAGGAATTTCGGGTTCAGCTTTACGTGCAATATATTTTCTAGTGTTTCCTGGCTTAAACGATTTCGAGAATCTGAAAGAACTAATTTTAGCGTTGAAAAGGCGTGTTCAATTGTAACCTGAAGGTATAAAGTTGTAAAAATTTTAAGTTAACTCATAGCTCTGAAGCATGCAAAGTGACTGATTATTATGTGTATAAATATGTTTAATATAATGCAATAATTACCTGCGTTGGAGCCATTGCAAAGCAAACATTACGCAATGCATACAACTCTGGATCAATGTACTCCTTCTCCTTCCAAAACGTTAACACATCTGTATCGCTCCTTAGAAATGGAAGTTGAAGGTTCTCAATTTTTGTGTGGACGTCAATTGTGTTGTCTTCGTTCTCTTGAATACCATTCGCTAGAAATTCGTTTAAATATTCATCCTCTACATCAAAAAACGTGTTATTCTGTTCTGTACTGCAATGTGGTGTTGAACACTCAGTGTTGCTAGAATCCAGTTCCTTCCCAGTGTGCCAGACGGTTCAAATCTGGCACACTGGGTTAATTCTATCCCACATTTGTTTTAAAAAATTTATAGAATCTGATGCGAGTAAGCCTTTATTGGAGAGTACCCTTGCTGTTCTTTTTTTGAAACTTTGCAAAATCAAATTTCCAATTTGAAGAGTAGAAATTTGGGTCGAATCTTGTACAATTTTTTCTGTACAAATTTTACACTTTAACCACTGTGCATAAAAATTACCAAAATGCAATTGTTCTTCCTGAAATTTTTTTATGCTTTTTTGCAAGGGGTTGAAAACAGTGCTATAGTTATCAATAAACTCCCAAAATGAATCGTCGATTTCAAAATTTTCATCTGCACTTTTATTTTTTACTGATTCAATTTTAATCAATATATCTTTGGCTGCCTTCAAATTATAATAATTATAGATTATAATCTATTGTTTTTAAGTTTTTTTTTTTGCAAGTTTTACATGACGCTAAACCGTCGTTTTCATTGTTTTCAAAAAATTTCCAGATTTCACTGTTACTTGGCGCCATTGTACGAACAAACACTTCACTTGGTAATGATTTAAAGACTAAAAAAATATAACCGAAAATATATTTTGTACACTTGCATGCATACTAGAGCGAGAAACAAAATATTAAATCATATGTAAGTGCAAGGAGCAAAGCAAATTCAGAAATCAAAAGAACAAAAAATTATCCTAAGAAACAAATTCTTTGAGCATATAGGCAGGCGGAGGGAAACTTTGTTTTTTGTTCGAAAAATTTCGTAGTGTAAACTACCTCAAAAGACAAAGTTAAAATGCGCGTACATGGTTAAACCCAATTTGCAAAAATCTATTACGCTACCTATGAAAAGGGTTTACCGAATAAGTAATTGCTCATGAAATGTACAGGTCAGTCTTTAGACGCCGAAGTGTCGCGTGGATCATATTTGTTTTTTTACGCCTTTTTAAATTTATGCATCTGTACTAAAAAAAATTTTCTACCTATAATCACTCGCATTTAGCAAAAATGCAGTTTGAATAGTATTGATACTGACAATCTTTTTACCCTTTTCATAATTTTTGTCCACGTTCATATTTAAAGTTGAAAAAAAAAAATCTTAAGCAACTGAATAAGTCAAAAACAGTCGACTGCGAATGCAACTGTTTTTCGACTTAATTAGTTGACGAGCTGCTGCTGCTTCGACTTGCAAATTTGTCAAAAGTTTCAGTCGCAGCAAAACGACAACTGCCGAAGTTGTTGAAAAATAAGTGCTTCGTATTTTGTCAACTGCGGATTTTTGCGTTTGCTTTGACTTCGACTTGTTTAATTGTCGCAAGCAGAAGTTTAAGCAACAGCAGAAACTGTGAAAGAAATGTCAACTTTTTAAACGCTGATTTTTTTTTTAAATTTTTATCGAAGGTGGTTTCACACTTTAAGTCATATCTCAAGTCGTGACTGTCTGACTTGGTCGCACATAGAATTTTAAGGACTGTCCCAGAAAAATTTGCTACATTTGTTTCTTATTATGAGATTATGATGATTACCTGATGATCGTGAAGGTCGAAGTATGGGTGCCAGTTTTTCTATATAACATCACGATTAAAAAAATATGTAAAACTTGGTGATAACGCTTTGAGCAAAAAATGTGTCTAGCAATCAATAAAATTAGATTAGATTTAGATTTAGCTCTAAAAAACAGGTGCATCAAAAAGCACTGTCCAAAGGGTTATTTTGAATTGTAGAAAGGGTTTACTTCTCGTACGAAAAATTATCTCAAATAGAACGCCAAGCTAACCCCCAGATGGTCAAAAAGGCGACGCAACTCTTTAAGCAGAATTCCAACACTTTAATACGAGATATTGTTGTAAGTGCAGGTACCTCGAAATCTTCTATACAAAGACTAAAGAAGAAACGTAAGCTGAACCCTATAGATTTCAAAAAGTACCTGATCGTTCCGATGAAATGCAACTGGAGGCTTAAAAGTAAGCCCGAAAAGTTTCCTGACTAAATTTGCCACGCCATATGCACCTGCGGTCTGAGAAGCAGTTTTTGATTGTAACACCGGGCACAATGAATTCAAAAATTTTTATTGTTATATATTTTATCGAGTGTCGCAAAAACCTTTTTTGCCATTTATTCGTGGACACGAAGGTACTGTAATATTCTGGCCGGATTTAGCCACCTCTCATTACTCTTAAGCCATTTTAGAGCGGTACAAGAGCAAAAATTAACATTTTGTTCCAAAAAGGGCGAATCCACTTAACTGCTCAGAGCTTCGACCTTTTGAGAGATATTGGGCTCTTGTGGAATTGGATCTTTAAAGGAAAAAAATTGCTGCGAAAAAATAACAAGATTTCAGAAATAAGTGGAGAAGGTCGTACGGTACCCACGACGAAACAACTGTACAAAACTTAATTAATCAAAGGTCTTAAGAAAAAAGTAAAATATTTTTATAGAAAGTAAATATAGTGCAGGCAAATTAGGTTATCATTTCTAATTTTGTTGAACATGCATTGATTTCGATGCGACATGGCTCATTTTGTTCGTTATAAAATTTAAGACAAAACCAACACATTAGTTTTTTGCGGCTTTTCCCCAGAACTTTTTAATCCCCCGTTAATCCCCTAAAATCCGAATAAATCAATAAAACCGTTTTAAAATGCTTAAAAATTAAAAATTATACTCTTCTGGAGGTTGTCGTGGACGCTGAATCCAAATATGATGTTGGAAAATAGAAAAATTCAAAATGGCTCCCGGAAAGTTGCGTATACACCCATTTTAAGCACCAAAAATGGAAAAAAAATCGTTATGGTGGACAGCTGGGGGTTTTAACCTAGAAGTTTTGTTACAGTGCATAAATTTATATGGTCGAGGTGGGATTTCGTTTCCTATGCTATAAAAAGCAAAGTATACCAAACATTTTTTTCTGCTTTTGATTTGTTTATTATTAAAGCAATAACTATAAAAAGTTAATACAACACAAAGTTAAAAACATTTGTAACATTTTGCAAACCATTTTTTTTTAAACTAATTTGAGGTCACTGAACACGAAAAACTCAATTATTTTTTTTTCCTTGGGGCCGTTCACGAGCTATTCGATAATTTCTATTTTCGAGGTTATAGCTTCATATACATCAATATATTTGTATGACGCCAAGTCCGATAGATTTTATTTTTAGACGTTTACGAAGAGTGATTTATGTCGCTTCGTAAAAGTATACCAATAATTATGCTCCGAACAAAATTGACTGAGTTATAGCAGGAAAAAGTTTGAAATTACAATAATTTTTAAAATTTTTCATATCAACTTCAAATGAAATACTTCGTTTTTGGCACATACGTAGGCTGCTCGATATATTTCTGGCCTAGGCAACACTAAGTGTTGCCAGGTGCAATCTGACATTTCTATTGGAAAGTTTGATATTTTTTAGCATAAACGTACTCAGAACGTTTTGACGTACGACCATCATTTGTGTTGTTTACAGTGACTTGAAAAAATCAATTTGGCAAAAAAATGGAATTAACTCGTGAACATTTTCGTGCGATCATTTTTCACAACTTTCGACGTGAATTATCACGACAAGAATGCATCGATGAACTTAAATCTTTGTATGGCGATGAAGCACCATCCAATAGCACTGTGAAAAACTGGTTTAATGAATTCAATCGTGGCCGACGCTCGCTCAAAGACGAATTCCGTGAATATCGTCCAAAAACGGCCGTTGTGCCAGAGAACATTGACGCCATGATGCAAGATCGTCATGTGATATACCGTGAGATAGAGGCATCCTTGGGCATTTTTCCCACCAGCATGCATTCGATATTGCATGAACACCTGGCCGTAAAAAAGGTTTGTTCTCGTTGGATCCCGCACAATTTGACAATCGCTCAAAAAAAGGCTTGTGTCGATTGGTGCAAAGAAATGTTGAAAAAATACGATCGCGGTGCTTCAAAAGACGTTTATAAGATCGTCACAGGTGACGAATCATGGATCTATGCGTATGAGCCCAAAACAGAACAGCAATCGACCGTGTGGGTCTTCGAAGACGAGCCAAATCCAACGAAAGTTGTTCGTGGAAGAAGCACTTCGAAGCAAATGGTCGCCTGTTTCTTCCGCAAAACTGGTCATGTGGCGACTGTTCCTCTTGAGCAACGAAGGACGGTCAATTCTGAGTGGTACACCACAATTTTTTTGCCTGAAGTCTTCGGAAAAATTCGAAAAACGAACAAGAGAAAACGAATCATTGTTCACCATGACAATGCGAGCTCTCACACAACGGCTCAAACCAGCGCACAGTGATGCGATTAGTACAAGCTAGACGGAAAAAACTCGAAATCAAATTTTTACATTCCGAATATGAAATAATATCAGAAAATATATAATTAACACATAAGTAATTTTTTACTTACCTCCGCTTTCTACATAAAATACCAAAAATCGTCAAAGTCGGCCTAAAAAATGATGTTTTACAAATTTGTGTCCATGAAATTAGTTGCTATTTTCACAATTTTTTTTTCAATACTACCCAATATCGAAAAGAGTTGAAAATCGGCACACATTACGGCCAAGATATGTTTTATGGAAACATTATAAATTCAAAACCAAATCTTTTAAAATGTTGGTGCTATAGAATAGAATTTAGGGAGATAAATGTGTAAAAACGCCAAATTCTGCAAAACATTTTGGAAAAAAAAAAATGGTCACTCCATATTTCTGCCAAACTTTTTTTGTTTAATCAGTGTTATGTCTACTTTAAGCCCTGTGAATGCCTAAGTGCGCAAATTTGCCTTTGACTTTTTTTCTTAATCTATATGATGGTACTAAATATTACTGTATTAATTAGGCTCTGACCGTATTGTCTGAAATATATATAATTTTAAGTCGATGAGACTTTTTGTGGGGTTTAAATATTTGTAATATAACACACAATATTTTTACACTGAGAAAAAAAAAATAAATAAATACACGAAATAAAAAAAACCTATTTTAGTGAAGTGTAAATTACTCTCAAAAACGAAAAATTTGGTTAAATATATTGGTAAATAAAAAAAAATGGTCACTTGATATTTTCACCAAACTTTTTTTTTTCAACTGAGTATTATGTCTACTCTAAGCACTAGGAGTGCCTAAGTGCGCAAATTTGACATTGTATTTTTTTTTTAAATTTTTTTGATTGTTCTAAAAATGCTATTAATTTAAATTTCAAATGCAAGTTCCGAATATTTTTTCTAAATATAATGAATGGTTTTTGGATAATTTCATTACTTTGAGCTGTAATCCGGATAACATATTTAAAAACACAACACGTTATGTTAATAGACAGTAAAAAAATTCAATTATAGAAATAAAAATTAGAAAAAAATAAACGTATATAGCCCGAGAAAAGCAATAATTATTATTCTTTTGCACAATGGTAGACGGTAAGATGCAAATCACCTCTCGTCTCATAAGTCAACACAGTCGTGTTATATATGTGGTGCCAAGCCAAATGAGATGAATGCTATACAAAATGTTAAAGAACCTCGACCAGAATTTTATTGTTAAAAAATGGTCAATTCGTGATAGCAAAGATAAATTATCCGTGGAAACTAGAAAAAACAAATTCAACTTCGATTTAAAAAAGAAATGGGTCTAGTTATAGATAAACGCAAGCCAGCTCCTCAAACGATGGAAACACTGCCCGACAATTTTTTTAAAAAAAAGAACAAAGATTTGTGATAACTGGAGTAGACGAGAAGCTTATAAAAAGATTTTATATAATTCTAAGCTGTATCTCTTCTGGTTATAATATAGATATTATATAAATTTATATAAATGAAACTAAGGCATTATATACACAACTTTATAGCTGGTATTTTATGCCGGAAACAGTTCATAAAATTCTCTACCATGCTAAAGACATAATTCAACAATGCATCGTTGGAATAGGGCAATTATCTGAAGAGGCACAAGAGGCTCGCAACAAAGACTGTAGGCGTTTTCGTTTGACAAACACATGTAAAAGCTCAAGGGTAAATACAAATACGGATTTAATGAATATGCTTCTTATCAGTTCGGATCCTTTGGTTGATTCCTACCGAGAGCAGCCCCTTACAAATGTCCGCAAATTACATCCGGACATATTAGTTTTTCTTGTTGTTGCTAATCCATCGGAAATAAGAGGAGTGCGCTCAAATAATGCTTCAAGTAGCGAAGAGTGGTCCGATCCCGATAGCAATTCTTTATCATCGTATTCAAGCTAAATGTTGTCCAGCTTATGTTGTAAAAAAAATGAAAAAATAAGCTATTAGTGCCTTAGAAATCAAATATTACACGTCTACTTTAAAATTTTTTCGTTAGTTATGATGCAAGATTTATTTCAGTTGTATGGGAGGTACCACGCCGACTTGTTTTTTTATAGATTTCAGAAACTATATAAGACCCATACACTGCAAATTTTGTAACCGTAACTTATTCCGTTCTTAAGATGCAGCCCAAAATACATTGTAGTTGTATGGGGGGTACCACGCCCACTTGTCCAATAGTACTCAAATTTTTTATAAATTTCAGAAACTACATAAGACCCATACACTGCAAATTTTGTAACCGTAACTTATTCCGTTCTTAGGATATAGCCCAAAATATATTGTAGTTGTATGGGAGGTACCACGCCCACTTGTCCAACCGTGCTCTAATTTTTTATAAATTTAAGAAACTACGTAAAACCTATACACTTAAAATTTTGTAGCCATAACACTTTTCGTTTTTAAGATATAGCGCAAAATGTAAATAAGTTGTATGGGAGGTGCCACACCCAATTGTCCAACAGATCCAATTTTTCAGAATCCAGACTGGACACTCTACACTCATTGAACATTTTGAAGATGCTCTAGATAACTATTCATCATCCTCTGTAGAAGGACATTGCAGACTGAATCAAAAATACAAATTTTTTAAAGAAATCAAAATGTCCCTATTGCACTAAAACCTTAATATCTTTTGGAAACTTCATTCGATTTTGCTCAACATAGGCTTAAAATGTTTGCAATTATATGCGCCACTTATTAAAATATGTACCAAAAAAGAAATGTTTCATTTGAAGTTGATATGAAAAATTTAAAAAATTATTGAAATTTCAAACTTTTTTCTGCTATAACTCAGTCAATTTTGTTCGGAGCATAATCATTGGTATACTTTTACGAAGCGACATAAATCACTCTTATAAACGTCTGAAAATAAAATCTATCGGACTTGGCGTCATACAAATATATTGATGTATATGAAGCTATCACCTCGAAAATAGAAATTATCGAATAGCTCGTGAACGGCCGCAAGGAAAAAAAAATAATTGAGTTTTTCATGTTCAGTGACCTCAAATTAGTTTAAAAAAAATGGTTTGCAAAATGTTACAAATATTTTTAATTTTGTGTTGTATTAACTTTTTATAGTTATTACTTTAATAACACAGGTTTACAAAAAAAAAGAATGTCATGGCGTTTTGACCAGACTATGTGTTTCCTAAGGACTTTGACATCCTGAATCTGAATCCCGGGTCCGTTTTTTTCCAGAACGTCTGAAAAAAAAGATTTCAAGGTCATATGGAGGTCAAAATGGGGTGCATGTGTCGTTTAGTGATAAATTCGCTAAAATTCTGAAACTAATTTTTAATCATTAAGCTCTTAGGTCTTAAAAAAAATATGTGAGCAAAAAGGGTATCTCGGACCTAGTTTCGGAGATATAACCTTCGGAAGATCAGAATATATATCTTCTATGAAAACCACTATAAGTTGGGAACCCCTGAATGGATTTGGAAAATATTGGTGTCGTATGAAAGGTATTTTGTTGTTGTTGTTATTTTTGTTGTTGTTGTTGTTGTTGTTGGTGTAATTGATTTATTTGTTGTTGCAATTGAAAAATATAGCGGTTTTCATAGAAGATACATCCGGATCTTCCGATGGCTATATCTCCGAAACTAGGTCCGAGATACCCTTTTTGAGGACCAAAAACTCAATGATAAAAAATTAGTTTCAGAATTTTAGCGAATTTATCAGTAAACGACACTGACCTCCATATGATCTTGAAATATTTTTTCTCGGACGTTCTGGAAAAAAACGGACCCGGGATTCGGATTCAGGACGTCAAAGTCCCTAGGAAACACATAGTCTGGTCAAAACGCCACATTTTTTTTTTTAAAACCTGTGTAATAAACAAATCAAAAGCAGAAAAAATTTGTTGGTATACTTTGCTTTTTATAGCATAGGAAACGAAATCCCACCTCGACCATATAAATTCATGCACTGTAACAAACTTTTAGGTTAAAACCCCCAGGCTGTCCACTATAACGATTTTTTTTCCATTTTTGTTGCTTAAAATGGGTGTATACGCAACTTTCCGGGCGCCATTTTGAATTTTTCCATTTTCCAACATCATATTTGGATTCAGCAGCCAAGAAAACCTCCTGAAAAGCATAATTTTCCATTTTTAAGCATTTTAAAACAGTTTTATTGTTTTATGCGGATTTTTGGGGATTTAAGGGGGATTAAAAAGTTTTGGGGAAAGCCGCAAAAAACTAATGTGTTGGTTTTGTTTTAAATTTTATTACGAACAAAGTGAGCCATGTAGGATCAAAATCGGTTCATGTTCAACAAAATTAGAAATAAATACCTGTTTTTACCTAATTTGCCTGCACTAATATATGTGTTGATAGTTTCAAAGTTATATATAAGTCATACTACTTATAAATAAAAAGAGACAAAAAAATTCATCGTATGAGCGAAAAACAATTAAAATTTTTTTTTTACAAATTTTTGTCGAACTTATCAAAATAAAACCAAATCGTTCGAAGCACAAGAAAATTTTCTAAATATGTAGACCTATGCAAGAGAAAATGCAAAAATAGAGTAAAATTTTAATTTAAGTAGGGGAATTGATGCTATTGTGGTATAGGTAATCTTTTTTTGAAATTTGCAAGAGAACCTTTAGATCAAATTCAGCCAAATTTTTTTATGCTGATCAGTGAAGTATTGGCTACAGAATATTATTCAATAAAATGTGTGCAATTTCATTAAAAAAAGTTATTGAGCAAAATCTGTAAAAAGTCAAAAAAGCTGTTTTCAAAAAGTTGGCAGGTAATGTGGTATGTGTGGTAGGGCAATGTGGTATATATACTGATCAAAACTTGTAAAGTGGGTGGGTAATGTGGCATAAGTAGAGTAAGGTGGTATACTTATACCATATAACCAAATATAAAATCTGAAAGGTATGAAATAAGTTCATAATAACATTTACATTGGTTCTTGGTTTTTTATAAAAAAATATACAGCAATCAAATAATGTTTAGAATAACAAGAAATATTCATATACCACATTAGCGAATCCCGATTATACCACACTGGCCAATTTTTAGAAATTACAAAGTTCTAAAAATAAAATGGGTTACTTTGTGAACTTACACAGTTAAACACTTCGCAATACTTAGCACTAATCTTTATTGAATATAAATAAAACTTCACCAAAAAGCAACCTTTTCTTAGCCCTTTCGAACCGGCTGGGACCATATATCCCAAAAATTTTTTAATTAATATTGTACATAACTCGGTTATTAACGTCATTTAAATTGAATGAATTAATAAGATTAATGCAATTTTTAGTAACCACTGTTTTTTCTTATAACCGCTCCAAGGGCATTATATCCCAAAAATTCAAATCAAAAACATCTGTTGGGAGTATAGACCGGAAGCGCCTCTGGCGGTGAAAATTTGAATTTGGAGACGGTCAAACATTTTATTTAAATTAAGTTTCTAAGATCAACCTTTCACAAAAAAAGTAAAAAGTCAGAGGTAAAAAGGTAAAAAAGGTAAAAAAAAGTCGACTTTTTTGCAGCATTTTTGTGATTTTGACCTTGAATATGAAATTTTTTCGATTTTATGTGTGCACAATTTTTATTGGCGATGACACGATCTACAACTTTGCTTCAGAGCGAAAACAAAATTTGAAACGGTTTGCAAAATATGAGCCTGAGATAATGATTATTTTTCCGAAAAAAAAACACTTTTTGGCAAAAAATGTGTCGATACCTAAAAAAAAATTCACGTGTAGGTGCAAAACGGGAGAACAGGTATCTCATATGTTTGGGTGTACTATCAGAGGAAGATAGTGGTTATATTTTTATGTGTTGCACTGTGTATTTTATAAGACCCCAAGAACTTTTAGGGTTTTATTAATTCTAAAAAAAAAAATCGGAAGGGTTTCCGTTTGAATTCAAGGCATCAGAAGAGTATAGAAATAACGCTAAAATTATTGCCGAGTTATTTGCCGACTTTTTCAAAAAATCAATGTCTGAGTTTTCATTTTCACCTGAGCTTATAGTGAAATCATGGGCGTACGCAAGGGGGGGCAGGGGGGGGGCAGGGGGGGCAGCTGCCCCCCCTATCTCTAGTTTTAGAGTTGCAAATATATCATATTCATTCACTTTTACAGTAGTTTTCACAACTTTTTATATTAAAGCCAAATAAAACACGACTTTTTGGACAATAGTTTATACAAATACACTTTTTTTATCTTTACTATACTATTTATTTATTTAATTGCAAACAATTTGAAAGTAAAATCGGATAATATTTTAAAAAGTTATTGAGGTTTCACTGAAGTGGGACTATTCGTTTTTTATCGTAAAAATAAACAGGTACAAAAATATGTTTTTTGCTCATAACTTTTTTTTCTTCTCAGAAGAGATACCCAAAGCTGCTTAAAACTAAAGACTATGTTTTTGCAAAAAATGCTGCATTAAAAAATTCAACATTTTTTGTGCAGGTAGTATAGATAATATTCGGTTCCAAAAGTCGATTTTTTTTATGTTCTTACGAATAAAATGTATAAGGCTTAAAATGCTTAAAATCGTTCAAAATATTAAAGTATTTTATAAATTTTTTCAGACCTTTTTTAACTTTTCAAAAATTGGTCAAAGAAAAAGAAAACAAAAATTCCAAAAACTCTAAAAAAATTCACACGTGGACTTTGTACAATACGATTCTAAGCATTTGAAACATTATACAATTCTTTTGCTTCATAAAAATCGACCCAGATTATTGTACGTGTTTATTTTTCCGATAAAAAATCAAAATGTGAAACCTTAATAACTTTTTAAAATATGATCTGATTTAAGTAAATTTGGGCTTAAAATATTTAAAATTAAATACACTTATAAATAAAAATATAAAAAATATTGCAAAATTGTAAAAAATTACTATGAAAATGAACTTTTCGCTCAGTTTTAAGTTTTAATTTTAACTCAGCCAATTTAAATAAGATTTTAGTTATTGATACATTTAAAAGAAGCGTAAGAATTTTTCTTTAAAATAGTGTATAAGAAAATTCGATCAAAATTGGGTTTCTCGAAATATTTTTTTATAAAATTAGAGCTATAACCTCAAAAATCGAAAGTGTCGATTATATCTAGAACGGCTCACACTGGGGCTATAGAAGTGATTTGATTCAAAACCACCCAGACATCGCAATTTTCATCGAAATATAAAAATTCTTAAAGTGGGATATTCGTTTTGTCATACTGAAGAACGGTACGAAGCTTAATTTCCTAAATGTGACTTAATCAATTTGCCGAGTGACCTTGAAAAATGTAATTCAATGTTAAAAAAATAGAGATGCCATTAAAAATCTTTTTTAACTCAAGGGGAAAAAAGCGTACAAGGCAAAAAATGCCTTATTCAAAAAAAAAAAAGTTTAAAAAAATTCCAAAAAAATCACACGTATTGCTTGAACTATTCTAATCATTTTATGCCTTGTACACTTTTTTCGTAAGATGCTTTCCTCTTGAGTAAAAAAAGATTTTTAATGGCATCTCTATTTTTTTAACATTGAATTACATTTTTCAAGGTCACTCGGCAAATTGATTAAGTCACATTTAGGAAATTAAGCTTAGTACCGTTCTTCAGTATGACAAAACGAATATCCCACTTTAAGAATTTTTATATTTCGATGAAAATTGCGATGTCTGGGTGGTTTTGAATCAAATCACTTCTATAGCCCCAGTGTGAGCCATTCTAGATATAATCGACACTTTCGATTTTTGAGGTTATAGCTCTAATTTTATAAAAAAATATTTCGAGAAACCCAATTTTGATCGAATTTTTGTATACACTATTTTAAAGAAAAATTCTTACGCTTCTTTTAAATGTATCAATAACTAAAATCTTATTTAAATTGGCTGAGTTAAAATTAAAACTTAAAACTGAGCGAAAAGTTCATTTTCATAGTAATTTTTTACAATTTTGCAATATTTTTTATATTTTTATTTATAAGTGTATTTAATTTTAAATATTTTAAGCCCAAATTTACTTGAATCAAGCCAAAAACTCCCATTTAGCGTCCGAATCCCATATTGAGTCATATTTAGGAAATTAAGCTTCGTACCAGTACGACAAAACGAATATCCCACTTTAAGAATTTTTATATTTCGATGAAAATTGCGGCTCCTCGGAAAAAAAAAATTAATGCGTTTTTTGGAGTCAGCGACCTCAAATTAGTTTAGAAATGTGATATATATTTAAAAGATAACATACCTATAGGTAATTCCATGGTAACTCGCGTTACAATTAGAACATTTTTTAAGAGTTTAATGGAGCTTTTGAGGCTCAGCCTTTGGATTAACTAATAAAATTGGATTCTTTATAAACAAAATACTTTGTTCTAGTTGCATATTAGTTGAAATTTTCAGTGATAACTTAATATTTAACCAGTAAAATAGTGAATAGTGCTGGTAACTCGCGTTACCATTTTTGGACACCATGTTCAGAGCGTAAATTTCTTTCGCAAGTTTCTGCGAAATTTGTGGGTAAATTTCTTTACATTAGACATAAATGAAGGCAGCAGGATATCAATAAGTATTTCTCTATTAGAAACAACAATATTAAGTGGTATTTTTTAAAATAATGCAAAAATTATGTGGTAACTCGCGTTACAAAAAAATTGGTAACTCGCGTTACTATCGATTTTTAGACCAATACAGAGGGCCTTTTCAAGTTCATAGGTATAAACATTAAAATTGGGTCAAAATACAAGAATAATAAAGAACTACTTCTGGCTTGTATGCACAGGAACCAAAACTAGATCAAAATTTAATAATTGTTTGACTAAGTCTATTATATCGCGATTGAAATTATTTATGGTTTAAATACAGATGGTATATTATCATCACAACTATTACTGTCACCACCAGATTCATAACTTTCCTCGCAGAAGTACCGTTTTATTTTTATGCCCGTTTTTAAATCTTCTGATGTGCAGAAATTAACTAAAAAACGCGATAATAACGAATTGCAATCCAATATTAATTTTGACACTAAATCGTAATGTTTCTTCAATTAAACATTAGTTTGGATATTAGTTGAAGGTTGAAAAGAAACGAGAAATTTTTCAATACCTTGTCCACATTTACATGGAAATACCCCTATGCAAATTTTTATTTAGAAAGTTATCTAAGTACCTTCATAAGTTATTATGATGAACTTTTATTTAATATTTTAGTGCACAAAAATTTACACTCTCACATTGAAATTTCTCAAAAAAAAAAAAAAAAAAAGGTTCGCAAAATTTGTTTGGCCCCCCCCTATATGTTGAAGATAGTTTTTGCCCAGGACCTGATGGCATACCTGCCATAGTACTTGTTAATTGTAGCTCAATTTTGAGCCAGTCGCTCAGTTTTTTATTTAATAAATCTTTAAATGATAGCTATTTTCCTAAACAATGGAAAAAATCGTTTATAAGTCCTATATTTAAAAAGGGATGTAAAAGTGATGTGTCTAACTATCGACCAATAGCTAAGTTATCGGTAATTTTCAAACTTTTTGAAAAGATTATCTATGACCAAGTCAAAGTCCACTGCAGTGAAACCATTTCAACACGTCAGCATGGATTTGTTAATGGTAGATCTACAGCCTCGAACCTTCTTGATTTTTCTTCTTTTGCTTTGAGTTCACTAGACTCTGGCTGCCAAGTTGACTGCGTCTACACAGACTTTAGTAAAGCATTTGATAAGCTCCACATAGTTTAATTATGTTTAAACTAAAAAAACTTGGATTTTTTCATCGGCTGGATTGAATCTTATTTATTAGATCGATCATATCAAGTAAGATTTCATAAAGTGTTATCTTCTTCTTTTACGTCGACTTCAATTGTCCCACAAGGTAGTCACCTCGGACAGTTACTATTTATCTTGGCTATAAATAATGTAACCCATATCATTAAAAACTCTAACTTGCTAGTTTACGCGGATGATATGAAAATTTTCAAGTCCGTGAGGAAAAATAACGACACTGTTATGCTTCAGTCTAATTTGAAATCATTTGAAATTTGGTGCTTCAAAAAAAACTTGCATCTAAATCCTGATAAATGCCAAACAATAACGTTTTCTAGAGAGAAAAAAAATATAAAATATGATTATGTATTGAAAGACAAAAACATCTGTCGTGTGTATTTTGTAAATTTAATGAACATATAAATCAAATATGTAAGAAAGCAGCCTCTCTGCTTGGCTTTATAAAAAGGTGGGCCAAAGAATTTAATAATTCATTAGTAACGATAACTTTATATAATACGATTGTGCGTCCTCACTTGGAGTACGCTAGTCAAGTTTGGTCACCATTTTATAATGTTCATATTGATTGAATCGAAAGAATCCAAAAAAATTGTACACGATTTGCTCTGAATAGCCAAAATTGGGTTAATTCTTCAAATCTTCCTCCTTATGAGGATCGTTTGAAGCTACTTAAAATGCAGTCTCTACGGGAACCCAGAGATAATGCAGATATTCTTTATTTGCACCAACTTATCACTGGGTCCCTTGTTGCTCCAGAGCTTTTAAACTATATTTTTTTCAATGTGAATCAGCCGGTTAGCAGAACTAATTATATGCTCTCAACTCCTTTTAATCGAATGACAACCCTTGTTAATAATTGTGATTTTTATAATATTAACTTGCCAAAAGGTCAACTCAAACTTAGTTTGAAAAATAACTGTAATTAACTGTCTTTGTCATCATTTAGAACGATTTGTTTGTCATATTTTGCGTAATGCATGTTTTTTGTTAGTGTATTGTCCGAGCCAAACAGCATGCCGGCTTTAATTTTTTCTAACATCCCATCTTTGATTTGTATGAATATTTATATGCAGGTGTATGAAAATACTCTTACATATTCATGTAAGTACATATAGGCTCGAGCGGTATGCTGTGAAAGTGTGATAAAGCTACGGGATATGAAACAAAACATAGATAATATTAAATTGCATGGTTTTTATCCCTTATTTCAGAAATTTTTATAAAAAGCTAAAAATGTAATTTATAGCCTTTTTTTGCTAATTGGCTAAGAATGCTATTAGCTGCAGATTCGAATTAAAAATCCTTATAAAAAATTGAACAGTTTAAATTTTAAAACAAAAATTTTTTCCATATTTTCCACGATCAATTTTCGGTGATTAAAATGTTTTCGGATGCATCAAATGTTCTCTGCTTTAGTTTTCAAACTAGTCTAATGTACATGGTGATTTACTAAAATTGTTTGTTAAATTGTTATTTTTAGAAACGTTCACAAAATTTTGTCAAGCTGAAAGCATGGAAACATGCATGCTCATGTATACATGTATATAAGCATGCTCATATAACTATTCTTCCATATTGTATCTATATATGTACAACATAAGTATGAAGGTATATGTGTATGTATGAGCATTCACTTTTTCATAAGACCTCGTATAGTTTTTAGCATTAAGTTTGACATTTTTAATACAAAATATAAATTATATGCATCCTTTTTTTATGCCCTTTAAGTTTTTTTTTTTTGTGAACAGTGATATACTTAAGTTTGTAAATACGTATTGCTCGAAGCGTATCAATTAGATACGGTGGATTGCCGAAGATGACATTTTGCAAAGCAATTCATATTATAAATATATATGTTCATACATTGTATGTATGTACATTCTTATGTACATTAACATTGCTAATAAGAATATGTTCTGCGTCTGGGACTAAGATTTCTTTATTCAATAGCCTTTGATTATTTTATTTGTTAATAATAAATTTTAACATTTCTTTCTTTTTACAATGATGCTGACCAATTTAAAACAGGAAATAAAAAAGTGCTTGAGCTAAATAACATGAGCCATAATTTTTATCCACTAATCGTTAATTTTCACATTTTTTTACTGTATCACACACTTTCACACTTTTCATTTATTTTTAAAATAAATTTAAAAATTGGAAGATAAATAAGTCCTTTTATTGTAAGTTTATTATTCCATCCTCTTTTCACTGAATTTTTTTTTAATCCTTCAGATGTTATGCACGCGCGTCTGATTTTAATTTGCTTTGCAACTCGATGCTGAGTTTGCACACTTTTGAGAGGAAAATCTAATATCCTTTGAAAGTAAATGGATATTTAGTTTCAACTACTAATGCATCTTTGCAAAGAAGAAAGAGTATGAAAGAAATGCGTAGAGAGATATCCATTTGTGTGTAGTTGTAAAAAGAGAGCTATAGGACAATTTCATCCCTTACGTCGATAGGTCAATTTTGTGCTAAGCAGTGACGGCACAGCTAAAATTTTTAAATCAACTTATAAGCTACATTCTAGATTTATTTACGAATATTTTCCCGCAAACCGCATGAATCAAAACGCTCGGCTTAGTCAGTTACACACTTGCGGCATTATCTCGTTAAGAAAAAAAAAATACAGCAAACAAAAATAAAACAAGTAATTTTCGATGTACTTTGCTATGCTGAGTTTGAATCTGGCATTAGGATAGCTATATCTCTTATTGTTTTTGAGATATTTTAACCTAAAAGTAAAAAACACTGTTTTTGCAATATTTGAGGTTGTATAAAAAGACAAGTTAATTTTTTTTTACATAAAACTTGATATAGTAGTTAAAAGCTCTATTTATTTTCTTAAAAACCTAATTTAAATTATTTCAATGTCTTAATTTTTCTCAGAGATATGGGTGATTCTCAGATAACTGTACTTTTTGTGTCCTCTGGCGATTTCACCTATACAGCAGGCTTTTTTTTCACAAAAAATTACGCTATAAGTTAGAAACTATGTTTTTCTAATAGAGCGGATCAATTTTACCACCAAATAATTATTGGTCTACTGTGAAAGTTTGGAAATACACCCCAAATGTCACAAACGTGGCATGTCCTACCCCTACTTTTTTCACACAAAACGATGAAAAACGACCTAAAAACGGAAATAGAACAGAAAACAAGTTACTACACATATTAAGAAAATACTTAAGGCTACAATATTCTGAGCTCATCTGCAGTTTTAAATAAATTTTAGAGGGCACAATTTCGAATTGAAAACTGTCCCCTAGTTTTGGAAAAAAAAAATTTCTTGAAAGCATTATGCTACTACTGCATGGTACTACTGTTTCAGTCAATAGATTGCAATACATATGCATTAATTCTGATCACTATCCATCACCCAAGGGTCATCATGTCCAGACGCGTCCAAAAAGAAATCCGTTTGCGTTTTATAGGGCAGTTTATAAACAAAAACAGTTTTTTTTTTTTAAAATATGGTCACAAACGTGGCACTCGGCACTCCCAGGTTGTACATTCTATTTTATGCATGAAACAATTTTTTTGTAGGATTTGCAGACATGACCCCAAATTCTTTCGGAAAAATCTTGAACTCAAAGGCGTGCTTTACAATGAGCGATAAACTACAACAATGTCACAAACGTGGCGCATCAAAAATGTCACAAACGTGGCACTTTTTATCAGTCTGCAAAAAACATATTTCGATATAAAATTTGAGTATACAGATGTTGAAGGCTATTAATTATGTTTTTAGTACAAACATTTTTCTACACCATCAGAATCCTGAGTTATCCTTGCTTAAAAGTGAAAAAATCACTGTTTTGACATCTACTTAAAGATATTGAACAAAAACAACATCAAGTAAAATTAATTTTTGTCAATTTATTGTTTTCCAATTGGATTCCCAGCTTCCAAGTTATAAGCGTTTAAAGTAAGGATATCTTTCGATAACATACAAAGGATTTTTCGAGACCGAAAAGTTACAAAAAATCAAGTATTATTATTTTTATCAATAACATATTTAATTACAAAAATTTCGAGACCTTGCAGACCATAATCGCATCAAAAATTACAGTTCTATGCTAGATTTATTGAATGACCCTACTAAACTATTGCTTTGCAAATTAACAGAATCAAAATTTCATCTGTTCATTCACTAAATCTACAATAGAGCCTTATTTTTTCATCCGATTTTAGTCTGCAAGGGCTTAAAGTTTTTGTGATAAAATATATTTTTGATAAAAATAATAAAACTTACCATTTTTGTTTATTTTTCGGTCCAGAAAATCCTTTTTGTGCTATTGAGAGGTATCCTTTTTTTAAAGGCTTATAACTCGGAAACTGGAAATCCAATTGAAAAACGGTAAATTATGTCTTGTTGATAATAAATTCGGCTGTCTGAATCCATTGACAAAAGTTAATTTTACTTGTTCCTGTTTTTGTTAAGTAGATGTCAAAACTGTGATTTTTTCACTTTTGAGCAAGGATATCTAAGGATATTGATGTAATAGAAAAAAATCAAGATCAGATTCGTAATAAGGAGGTTCTAATCCACCATAAACGGCTATAAAAACAGAGGACAGGAAACCTTAGTTGATCTTTAGGGCGGTAGGGTATAAAAAAAATGGACCACTGGAGACATGACACCGTCGCAAAATTAGTCTTGAAGTGTAAATTTGTCATTATATGCAATATATCTCTCGTCAAAACTCTTCAAAACCATCATTTTTCCATACAGTCCATAAAATGTCACAAACGTGTCAATTTGGTCACAAACGTGGCAGCAAAATTTCTTAATTTCGACCTCAAAGCCGTAAATTCACACTTGTTGTTGATCTACTTAAAAGGTGAGTTTTAAGAGTGTGTTTACACAAGATAGCATGAAGAAACTTGCAAAAATCCAAAAAAATTATCTGCCAATTTTACAACTCGAAAAAGCACAGTTATCTAAGAATCACCCATATCCTAACCTTGAAAGTTACAATAGTGCAAACAACACGTTTTTTCATTATTTCATTTAACGATATTTCGGAGGCAAATAAAGATAGATTTTTAAGAAAATAACTATTAACTACCATATCAAGTATTATGTAAAAAAATTAACTTGTCTTGTTATACAACCTAAAATATTGTTTTCTTAATATTTAGGTTTAAATATCTCAAAAACCATAGGAGATATAGCGATTCCGATGCCAGATTCGAACTCAACATCGCAAAATACATCGAAAATTACTAGTTTCATTTTTGTTTGCTGTATTATTATTTTTTTTTAATGGAGATAATGCCGCAAGTGCATCAGAACTGACCAAACCGAGCGGTTTGTTTCATGCGGTTTGCTGGAAAATGTTCGTAAATAAATCTAGAATCGATCTCACCATTTTCATCAATCTTAAGTAGCCAGGGGCCTCTAGTGATAAAGATTTAAAAGGGAAAAAATGTACTTTTATACGGTTGTTGAAAGTACTAGTTGAAATGTATCGCCTGCAGTGACCGCGAATTGCAAAAGTATTTTATTTCAAAGGGCTTAGAGCTTAAAACTACTCTTTTTGATATTAAACAAAAATATATATACAAAATTTAATAGCCCAAGAAAATAAGACGAAAAAAGAGCTGCTGTGCGAAAAAATTCCAAGTGAATTTTTTTTCACCGGAATTATATTTATTTATGCATGGTTAATAATGTGTAAAAAGACCATTGAAGTCCATTGTGCGCATAAAAAGTTATTTAGGCTCAAAGGTCACTAAAATCAGTTTTTTGCAAATATCTCGCTAACGCAAACTTTAACAGAAAAATTTTTCTCCACAATTTTGTAACACAGGAAATTTCCTATTTGAAGATGTAAAAAATGTTTTCGTGTAGCTTATAGTTTAGGAAATAACCCAATTAAAAAAGTTGTGCACAGTTTTTATATGTAAATGCTACGTATAAGTTCCTATTAAAATATCTTACTTTTAAAATTGAGAATACTCTTTAACGAGGAGTCGTACAAAAAAAATTAAAAAACCGTTCAAAAGATAATTGGATTCTGTATACACGTATTAAATTTTTTCTTTGGAGCCAATCATGGTCTAAAAGATATTCTTCAAAAACCGTTAAGGTTTCGAAAACATGCCCGTGCGCACGGGGGGGATTTTGGGGGTTCAAACCCCCCCCAGGAAGATCTTTTACCCAAAAAAATTAAATAAATATTTATGAATTGAAAATATGTATTGAAATAAAATAGAATTAATCTAATTAGTTCACGTACCTATAATTTTATTTATAATATCATAGTCATTTTGACTATTTCTGTGGGTTAGCTCAATTTCAACCATTCACAGAGTCAATAATTTTTTAAAGAAACCTTCTTTTCATTTCGCGTTTGTTGCCGAAAACTAAAAAAATAGTAGAAACGCTATTTGATTTTGGCTTTTATTTAAAGTATAGAACATCAAATAATTTTATCGGACACCATTTAGAATCAGTTATGAAGGTTTTTAGAAAGAAAGTAACAAAAAATATAAATTTTTGGTCCAGTTATTAGTTTTCTCATCAAAAAAATTAGAACCAGCAGTTTTTCAACTGGAATCGTTTTATTTTGGTAGTTTAAAAAAAAATTTCCAAAATCGATATCGACATCATTCCCGCATTAAAAGTAATTCAGGTTCAAAGGTCGTAAAAATTAGGTGCTTTTAAGTCGAATTTCAAAATAGCAAAAAAAAATGCTTAGTTTAAACAATTTTTTTTTTTTCACTTATCAAAATAACTCTATTTAGTCTAATATTTTCCATTGTTATTGACCACCACTCGCCATCTTTCGGGCAAAACCATTATACGGTCCTTAAAGGATTTCTGGGGTTCTGCTCGAAAAACTCGGTCAAGACCATTTTGCAATCCACTTGGAATTCAATTTTACGCTATCAAGATAATTCTGCAACGAGTGAAACAAATGGTAATCCAAGATTCATATACTGAAAGAGGTCAATGAGATTTTTTCACTCACATTATATAGCGAAGTATTGACTGCTTTTGTGATGGTCTTCATCCACCTTTTCAAGAATTTCGTTCACTTTTTTGGTGCATAGTCGAAAAGATTTACATCATGCACGCCATATGTCTGAAAATAGCGTTTTCTGCACTTTAAATCAAGGATAACTCGTTTCTCAGACGTAGTAGAAAAAAACGGTTAACAGATTCGGATTTTTGAAGTAAAAGACTTTGGCTTTAAGCTTCGTTATCAGGTTTTGTGGCTTAAGTTTTCATTTTTTTGTTATACAATACAACCTCAAAAATCTCAAAAAAAAAACTTGTAGGTTAAGTCTTCTCGAAAACCATACGAGATATAGCAATTCTAAGGCCAGATTCAAATTCAGCATCAAAACTTGCATTGAAAATAATATTTTTTTTGTTTTCATTCAAAAAATTCATTTTTTTTTTTTTCAACAAAAAAAATTCAACAAAAAGTTCTTAAAAATACAATGTCTCTTTCACGCGATCAGATAGAATTTTCAAAAATACGATTTTTGAATTTAAAACTAAATGGAAAACTAACTGCGTACTTAGTTTTTAGTTAGTTTTTGCCAAACCTTGTTTTTTTATACAGAAACAATGTAAAGGCCATTTAGTTACTCGACCCTGAAAATCGATTTAAAAATAAACTTTTTCTGTATTCTTCGATCCCAGTGCACTACTTTGCAAAAAAAAAAAAAAAAAATCTGCCCATCAAAGTCTTAAAGCAATTAAACATGAAAAATGATTTAAATAATACATATTTCATTAAATTAATCTATTTATTAGAGAAAAAATTACTAATTTTGTTTTAGCTTGCTTGCAGATGTTCTAAAATCTTAATGCTAGTTAGCCTGACCGAAAAATAGCTCAAACCATTTTTATTAAAAACACCAGGACTCAATGCGCTTTTGTGACCAGAGTTAGTGCTATCGACTTAATTTCATAATCAAAGTAAAAAAATGGTACATGTTATTAATAATAGATTTAGCATTTCTTCTTTGAAAATTTTGAAAATTTTTGGACTTGGCACTTTTGCATTTCTTTTAATTGTCATAATTTAAACATGTTATTTTGATGTCAATTTTTTTTTACGCTAAGTGATGTTTTAGTACCTTTCGAATGGCATACATACTGAGCATTTTATAGTGCTACGGATATTAAGTTTTTTTTTTATGAAAAACCCCCCCAAGAGCAAATCTTGCGCACGGCCCAGTTCGAAAATACTGGTTTTTGAAGGATATCTCTGAAACGGTAAGTCATACGACAAAAAGCAATGACATCAATTTTGTAGAGAATCACAAGATCCACAAAAAATAAGCCATATGTGTACACATTGAAGAACCCGTTTAGAAGATAATAAAAAAAAACCTTTAAATGGCAAAAAACCGGTTTTTATTGAATAACTTCTGTTACAAAATTGTGGAGAAAAATTTTTCTGTGAAAGCTTGAGCCTGAATAAGTTTTTATACGCACAATGGACTTCAATGGACTTTTTACACATTATTAACCATGTATAAATAAATATAAATCCGGTGGAAAAAATTCACTTGGAATTTTTTCGCAGAAATATTCTTATTTTCCTGGGCTATAATGTCAATCGATGAAACTTTTTCTTATTTTCAAGTCGAAAAATTTGCTGAAACATCTCTAAAAATCTAACATAGTTAACGCATCGTACTTTGCGCAATTTAACCTCTCCAAAATGGAGCTTAACATTGATGTATGACTAACATTACTGATTTAATTGCTAATAAAGGCATTACATATTCATACTCAATAGTAACATGCCTAGATTTACATAGCATTTGTATTAAGGGGACATTCGCTTTTGTAATTGAAAACAAAAAAACACTTTTTAAAAATTTTATTTTTTTTATTTTTAGTTTCCCTTGGCTGTTGTAGAGGGCGTCATCCAAAAGTTACTTTTCAAACTGGTAGGAAATTTTTCTCCGAATCTACTCGACGGATTTTAAAAAACCAAAATGCATTCGATTACTCATAAAAAATATTAAACAATATGCCTTTGAAAGTTTTAAAAAATACGCCCCCCTTTTTTTACCGGGCGTTTTTTGAGGTTAAGTCCCTCAATTTTTTCGCCTTTTTCATAAATATTCATACAAAAACTTCAAAATATAAAAAAGTATGAATTTTAAAGGCTTATTGTATAGTTTTGGGTCTCAAGAATAAAATCCATTTTGAATTTTTCAAATATCTGTTACAGGAGGTCTAAAATATTTCCTACCGTTTAAAAAGTTACTTTTGGATGGCGCCCTCTATATCAGCCAAGGGAAACTAAAAATAAAAAAAAAAAATTTTTTCATATTCTTAAAACATTATGTAACAATGTCCGAAAGAAATTTTGTCAATAAATATAATAGTTTTTTCATAATAAAACTTTTAAAAAGTGTTTTTCTTTTCAATTACGAAAGCGAATGTCCCCTTAAAAAAAAATAAACGAAGTAAAATTTCACAGCGCTTCAGTGATGTTACACTTTGAAACAGACCTTTTAGAAATTGTAGGTCTGGTCGAGTGCTTAACATGCCTATTAGGGTGTACGATATTTACCAAGTTCTTTGTTTTTGAGAAGGGACACCTAAAAATGACGGGCCTATTGGCCAGTAATCTGATAAAAAAAGAAAAATTTCAAAAGCAATATGGCGTGCCTCTCGCGAAATTACTTTTTCCACACAAATATATATGATGAAAAGTTTTATAAAATTGTTGAAAAATTCTCGAAATGAAGTAATTTATGCATGACAAAATGCCGTTCGATTCAAAGTCATAGCTGGTTCCGTTCATATTTTATGACCCCGAAGAGTGGGCTCCAATGGGACGAAATTTGAAAAAACTGAGTATGCAGAAAGCTGGGTGCATGTCTTTGAAGTTAAATAATGCAAACTAGAAAATCCTTACTGATTTCACTCAGGAGATATTGAATTTTAACCAATGATTTTTTAATCTTTTTATTAAAAAATTGAATTTTAACGTATTAAAAAAAAACAACAAACGATAAAGAAACTTGACATTTCCAATCAATTTGTTGATGCTGAATCTGAATCCAATCTCAGAATCGCTTTACCTGTTCTGGGTTTCGAGATATCCTTATCGAAAACTTGAAAAAATCCGCAAATTTAAATCGCAGAGACTCATTTTGAAAACAAAGATTCATACAAAATAAGTCAATCTAAAGAAAAGAGCGGAAACGTTTTGTGTATCCTGTATATAACCTCCAAAATTGATACAAACCGTGTTTTTGTATTATGTTTTTAAGATGGGGCATTTCAGTAAAAGAAAAACATACATACATATACATTAGAGCGCCCATATGTGCAAAATTCTGATTTTGCTTGCTCCCCGTCCAGTTCCTGAAATTAGAGGTCAAAAAAATAAGATTTGAAAAAAAAATTTGAAATCGGTAGTGTAAAAAACCCAGCCGGTTTTCGATTAAGGTTTCAAAAAATGACTAAAAAAAGGCAAGTCGCTTTGACTGCCCGTTGCTTCAAAACTATTAATTTTTTCATAATATTTTCTAGATAACTTTTGAAGAGCAAGACTAGGTCAACATTATCTTGTTAAAAACTTTTGGTCCAAAAATTAAATTTGTTGCTGTTTCGTTACAAAAATTGCAATTTTTTAAGAAAAATTTCATGACTTTTTTTCTTTAAATTGGTTTTTCTAATTTTCAAAGGGCGGAATATTTGCTCTAGAATTTTTATGTTGTAGGGAATCAAATGTTGATTAATATAAAAGAAAAATTATTTAAAAATATTTGTTTTTAAGAAATGGTTAATGGTTTCAAAGTTAAGAAAAAAAATAAATTTTTTTATTTTTTCTTCTTAATTTTTAATTTGGTAAGAAACCATTTTGGTAGTCATATTTTCTAAACTAATTTGGGATCGCTGAACACGAAAATATCATTTATTTTCGTTTTAGTGCGTTTTTGGGCTGTTCCAGCAGTGATAATCGAAAATTTCGAATTTCGTGCACGCAGCCCAGGAAAAAAATTTCAATCAAGTTGTCGTGAACTGCACAAAGTTGTGAAATTGCATGTGGGCATTTACCAAATAAGAAAAAAAAGTTTTCAAAATCGGTTCATGGCATGGTTTTTAAAATGAGGTCGAAAAACGGTATTTATAAGAAAACGACTTCAAACCAAAACCAAAATAGTAATTTTAGATGTATTTATTAATGCTGAATTCAAAATTGGACGCGAAATCGCTGTACCAATTATGGTTTGTGAGATATCTCACCCCTAATGTTCAAAAAACACAATTTTTGAGGTTGTGTAGAACACGCACAAAATCGTTTTGGTCTTTTCTATTAAATGCGTCATTTAGTACTGTTCTTCTTCTTCAAAATGAGCTATGAAAAGGGTTTGTGAGATTTTTCCTTATAAAGTTATGACCATTTTAAAATAACATTATAAAAGATATAGTAATATGGCAATTGCTATACTCAGAAAAAAAAAACATGCTTATCCGAAGAATTTTTGCATTCTTGAAAAATTGTTAGCTAAAAATTGTTGACTTAACAAAAAATTCTTCCAGCAAAAACTCTTTTTTGTTTTTTTAAGAACCAAATTATTAGTTTGAAAACAAAGTTCTTGTAAAAACTATTTTCACTTTCAAAAACCTTTTTAAAAACGGAAAATTGTTGGCCCAATAATAAAATTTTTGTGTTGAATATTTTTTGTGACCACATTAACCTTCAAAAATGCAATTGTTAATTCAAGAATAAGTTCTTCAGTTTACTATTATTATCAAGAATAAAAACAGTTGATTTTAAAAACTTATTCTCGGGCTAAGAAATAAAATGCTATTTCTGATCAACAATCAAATTTGTTGGCGCAAGTATTGAATCCTTAAGTCAGGTCAGCTGTGCTTTTGAAAATGAATTCTTGAGTTCAAGTAAAAAATGTTACTCTGTCAACATTAAGTTTTTGCCACAAACAACAAATTCTTGTCACAACAATTTATTCTTAAGCTTGTGAAAAACAGCTGACGCTAGACCAAAATTAATGAAAAAATTTTCATTGCGTAGTCAGCTCTGATCGTGTAATCAATTTATATTTTATAAAGTGTAAAACAAGTGGAATAAAACAAGTGCAATAATAAATTTAATTGATGCTGAAACCCTTGAACTCTTATTAAGTTGGGAAACATCCTGGGACGGAATAAGAGCGTCAGAAAAGCGCTGCGTGGAACTATTGAAAAAGATCATCTCCCTTGAAATTGATGATATTTTTAATAAAATAGGGTTGATGACGGAAAGATCAAGTTCCGATATGGTCTAACCAAATGGAGAGAAGCTTATCATGTAAGTACATTTGTATGTATGTATTCTCCTGTTACTCCTAAGAGGAAATTAAACGTCTCCGTTTGTCACGATCTTCTGCGTTGATTAGTGTTTTTTTCACGACTTCCCGCTTCTTGGTTTTACTTATCCAGCGACCTTTTCCAGGTGGTTCTCGGTGTAACTCGGCCTATACTGCCTTGTGGATTTTACTAAACCGCCTGGCGACAGACGTGAAGCTGTTGACGTTTCTAATGGCATAATTGACAGTTTTCAAAGTGATGTAATTTCTGTTTGCGTTCTGCTTCATTCTTCTAGTTGTGGATGCGTTTATTTTTTGGCCGGCCTTTCGTGATTCCAAGAAATGGTCTTCAATCTTGCTTTACATATTTTCATTTATGGAATACGTAATAGACTGATTCAAAAAAAGATTTTTGGGAATTCCACGATTTCGCTCATAAATCTAAAATCCAAAAATATCTACAACTACATAGATAACTCCTGAATTATTATTCTTGAGATAAGTGGCCTATGATATTCTGATTCTCTGGTTTTGTGCACAATCCTGTCTAATCAGAGATCTCTAAAGTGGCACCATTGCAAAGTTAAAAGAAAACTAGTAAGGGTGTAACCTTTGGCCTGGCCAAACATTAAATACCCTACACTGCAGTATTTTTAAAATTTTGCCAGCCAGCCAGCCAGCCAGACAGACGGACATGGCTATATCGACTCAGGAGGTGACGCTGATCAAGAATATATATACTTTTCTATATCTGAACAAGAAAAGTCGATATTCAAGGTAAATCCAAAATTTTAAAAATACATATTAAAATTGAATTATATCAAAACTAGAAAATTGGAGTTATTTATTTGTAGCATTGACGTGACGATATAAAAACGAAAGCAGCCAGTCCATATTGTAAAATTTTACTTATTCTACTCTCTTATCTTTTCAGTTTGACTTAATACCATGAAGCCAGAGTGCCAAAACACTTTCAATTTTTTCACAATGGCTTTCTTCGGATGCTGTATATGTAGAGTCTGCATATACATTGTAGACTCTTCAACTTCAGACAGATTTCGAGGGAAAATCAAATTTGTATACCGAGTTTTAAATTTAAGACATTTTGCTTAAAATTATTTCTGGAAACGTTATTATAAAGAGTTATTAAGAAATGTCCAATCCATCCACATATCCATAATTTATCCACACATTTTTCTATTGGAAGGCAAGTAAAATGGAAAACTTAAAATTTTTTTTTTTTTACTGTCAATTTCGAAAACTCAGTATATTTTTTGATATGTCATATGTTCAAAAATTTATTTGCAGAAAAAATTTGTGGCCTCTCAAGTAAACGAAAATTTAGATTGCTTTATGTAATATAAAAATCAATGTTAATTTTTCGAAGTTTCTAGGGGATGAAATTTTTAATAGCTCTAATGAATTTGTTCGATTTTAACCAAAAATTTTTTTGTATTATTATACTCTAAGTTATCTTTAGTACCTTATTGTATGAATAAAAATCAGTTTAATTACTAAATTGCAAGTGCTTTTTTTCAAAGAGCTGTAAAATTTTCCAGTTTTTTTGATTTTTTTTTTTTTTTGAAGAAACAGTGTTTCTGTTAATAAAAAATACTAATATTAAGGTAAAACTAAGCACAACACAATCCTATTTTAAAATAAACCAAATTTTGGCAAACTTAAATTTGCTCTACTTAAAAGTTCCTAATTTGTTTCCATAGCATAATAGGGAAATTTTTATCCATATATATATACTTAAAGTTTTCATATTTATTTTGATGCTCTAAGAACTTAATTTGTAAAATCTGTTCCAGTAAATATATCGTCGGCTGAGTATTATTTTGCCGTAAACGAGCACAAGTTATCTGCTTTTGCTTTTTCAACGAAGTGGCGTTTACGGCAAAATAATACTCAGCCGACGATATGTCAATCACTTTATTTCAAAAGTAATGTTTTCAGTAGAAGAATTTAAATTTTTGGAAATCTGACAATTTCAGTTTTTGCACCAACAATTATTTTAACAATTTTTATTAACAACGCAATCTTGCGTCAACAATTTTAATTGTTGAAATTTTGATTAACAAGTCATTCTTGAGACAACAATTTATTTTTTTGAAGTATTGACACTTTATATCTTTAGGTCAAAAATAAAAATTCTTACTTTACGGCTTACATCGTTCATTCTTAAGATAAGAATTTAAGTTGTGGGGTTCATTTTAACCTACGAAAATTGTTGGGCGAAAGTACAAAATTGTTGCCATTACAATTTTTTTTTCTGAGTGTATGGAAAATCCATATATGATTTTTAACTTTCATATTGTCATTGAGATTGGCTCCATACCTTAAAACTTAATATTTTTAAAATTTTTTTCTTTTAAATTAATTGTCATTTCATCCTCTGCAATATAAAAATTCAAAACAAATATTCCACCCTTTGAAAATTACAAAAAACCAATTTCTAGAAAAAAAGTCATGCAAATTTTTTTCAAAAATTTAAATTTTTGCACCTTAAAAGCAACAAATTTAATTTTTGAACAAAGACTTTCTGAGAAGATAATGTTGACCTTGTCATTCTCTACAAAAGTTGGCTTAAAAACATTAAGAAAAAATGAATAGTTTTGAAGTAACGGGCAGTCAAAGCGATTTGCCTTTTTTTAGTCAATTTCTCGACCTTTGATCGAAAACCGGCTGGGTTTTTTCCACTACCGATTCTAAATTTTTTATTGAGATCTTATTTTTTTGACCTCTAATTTCAGGAAATGGACGGGGAGCAAACAAATTAAAAATTTTGCACATTTCATATATCTTGTGTGTGCTTTGGCTCAATTTTACAAAACGGGGTCAAAAATACCCATAAAAACAGGATATAACAGGTTAATGTAGTCTAGGAAAATGATCCTTGTGTGATTTTGTGAGAAGTTAGTAGTTTTAGAGTTTTACATTGGTGTGAAATTTGGAGAATATTCATTGTTAGAAGTGCTTACTGATTTTAACGATTTTTTTGCTTTCGGGATAAAATTTTGCTTTTTTAATGTTCAGCAACTAGTAGTGAAATTGTATAGCAAATATTTCTGTAGTACATAAGGACTCAATATTCCCCTGTTTTATGTATCATTTTTGTACCTTTTCAAGAAAAGGGCAAAAATGACCCACGTGTGGGGATGTACAGGGTTACAATTTTATACAAAAATATTCCCCGCAATATCCTGCATAAGTTTGCTGAACACATGATACACCTCAGATATAAAGATCATATAGTTAAATTCATCGATTTAACGCAAGAGTGCGGTACTTTTGTTTTTTCATGTACTGTGGATAAAAAAACTTCAAAAATCGATTAAAAAAAAATATGACGTGCTGGAGAAAAACCACGAGACACAGGTATTCTTTTTTCAACGTCTACTTTTTAGAATTTTTTGGATTTTCTCATGTTTTTTTTTTGTGCCAAACAGTGTTATTATTAAAATTCATTAAGGGGTTCTAAGCATATACGGGTTTTCATAAAGCTATATCATGATTTTCCGATTGCTATATCTCCGTTGGTTTCGCGAATTTCGAAAAATGGAACTACGAAAAGTAGTTCAGAATAGTGCCAGGAGACTTACATTTTCCGGTGTTCTGTGTATTTCAAAGTGAAATTAAAAGAAAAATACAACTACTTTTTGAAAATACTCCAATTGTTACGAAAATAAGCATAAAAAAGAATAAAATAAATGTCATTGGCATGATAACAGCTATCAAACACGTACTATTGAACAGCATGCAAAAACAAATTTTCAAGCTTACATCGATAACAAAACTTTGAGCGATCAAATTGAAGTTGTGCGCATTTGTTTTATGGCAAAAAGTTTTTTGCATTAAAGGTCAATACTTTCACTAAAAATTTTTGCTATTCACAACCCTTACATTTGCACTTAAATATTTTAATCAAATTATTTTATAATCAGCTAAAAGGTAAGACAAATTTCAAAAATCTTGAATCTTTCATAGACTATAACTTACAAGTTGGGCGTGGTTAGGCTATGAGAAAGCATACAGTATGAACATGCATACTCATAAAATAGATTTAAAAAATAAAATCTTGCCCATTATTTGCCCAAAGGCTACTTCTTTTACAATGACTGAAGTGTTATAATGAACATTTGCACTGAAATCATGAAAAAAAAATGTATGTTATCTTTTTTAATCACTCCCACTTTTTGACAGTAGTATTCAGTTACCACTGAAATGGTAAATACAAATTTTCAAGTTGATATCTTCATTAGAACCGATTTTTTTAAAAATTTTTTTTTACAAAAAAAGGCACATTTGTATGGGAGGTGTAAGTAGATTTTGTCCGATTTTGTTCATCTCTGAACCAAACCTCCGCATAAAGAATTAAAGCACATATACAAAATTTCAACTCGATACTTTTGAAACTACGGCTAAAATTGAATTTTGACGTCCTAGATTGGCAAAATCTCACACTGTGCGTCGGCTTCGGTTCCAAAAATTTTTAATGGGAAGTTGATTTAAAATTTGCACCAATGAAGTTAAAGAAAAATGAACAGCACTGAAAGTAAAAAAAAAGATTTTATTTTTGAAAATCCCTCACGTTTGCTTTTGCAGCCACGACATCGTTTATTATTTATTATATTTTTTTTTTTCCATTTCCGACTTCGGTTCCGGCTCTGAAAATTCAAATTCAAAATATTCGGTTCCGATTCCCAACCAATACAACCTCCTCCGTAACATCCCTAGTATAAATGTAATCACTAAAAGCCACTAACCTTTTTTTTGTCATTTTGTAGACAATTTTTCAAAAATGTCCCGCATTGGCATTTCGAAAATTTAGTCACCCTGGATCAAACACACATTTCTACACAAGAATTGTCTTGTCAACATAAGCGTTAAAAAAAACACTTGCTGTAAGTCAATACGCCCTCGCATATACTAATTTTTCGTCAGTGTTGTGAAATAAATTTTTCTGTTCAATCAAAAGTTTTTTTGTATGTGCTTCAAGTGTGAATAAAATTTAAATTGCAATAGATATTAAAGCCGAAGTAGAATTATTTGTTAGTGGGTGTTTATAAATAGCCATAAATCAGGTGAGTTTTTTATTAAGTGAAATTCGGGTAATGTGATATACAATATCACATCACCCGCAATGGTGCTTACAACTTCCCCACATAAAAATACTTTGGAAGAGAGCATTCAAAATATTGAAAAAAGAACAATGAAGAAGAGACCTGAGACGAGATCTGAGGAGATTCATTTATTTATTATTCTTTAAACCTCGTACAAATAAAATTTCTCTTTTAAGGATGTACAAACTTATTTTTACAGACAAATGAAACATTTAATATACTAAAATATAAAACAATATACTTATATGAAAAAGTAAAAGATACAAAATTTACATGAAAATTACAAAGCTTATAAATTTTAAATTTAAATAAAATATTAAATTTTTTTTTGCACAAAATGAATTTTGAAGGTAAGAACTTTTGGAGATGCCCAGAAAAATGTTTTAATAGCTTCCACTTAAAAACTTTTGTGCTGCTAATTCTTATCAGATGAGTGGAATGCTTATTCCATTGGCCTATCAAATGCACAAAAAACTGGTAATAGCAGTGTAACGCAATAATTTAGTAAATCATTCAATGAGAACTCAACTATGTTTTTGTGTACTCTGATATGTGTTCGTACTATAACTAAGTATATAATATAATTGGTAATAGATACCTAAGAAAAGACCAGAGAAGAGATTTTCAATGTTAAAATCGAGCGAAACGAAGAAAAGTTTGCATTTTCCGGGCTCCGACAATGATCAATTAACTAAAACTCTACCTAGATAGGATACATGTTTTGTGTGCGAATCTTGTTTTTCACTTTAACTACACCATCTAATATTTGACTTACTCACATGTATATTCGCTTTTAACTTTCTTTTTAAATTTAATATTCAGTGAAAAATTAATCATTTTTGTCCTTTAAGTTCTAGCCGTGTAAACTTTTCATAATGTATTTAATTGATCAACTATTAGGATTGATTTTAAAACAATATTTCTGGAAAATGTAAGACTCCTGGGGCTATTCTGAACAACTTTTTTTAGTTCCGTTTTCTGAAATTCGCAAAATTGACGGATATAGCCAGCGAAAGATCGTGATATAGCTTTTTGATGGGTTTTAAAAATATTGGTGTCATATGAAAAGTATTTTTATTGGCTAGAAAAGTGTACAAAAGATTTTAATCCGAGTCATGTATTTCGAGATATGGCAAACTTTCGGTGCTATTGTAATGTTTTGGTAAATTGCATGGTTTGGTTTACCTTCTTTTTTTTTCCTTTAAAAAAATATACTAATAAGGAAATCATGTACAAATTTAATATTAAATGAAAGGAAATAAATTGGGCTTCATAATTTGTTACTAAAACTATGTGTTATAATACAGTTTTTCGAAAAATAGTGGTTTAAAAAAAAAAAACTGGTCAAAATTTTCGAAAATTTGCCATATTTCGAAAACCATGACTCGAATATAAAACTTTTGTGCATTAATTTTGTAGCCAATTAAAATACCTTTCATTTGACACACACTAATATTATCAAAATCCATCAAGGGGTTCCAATTTATAGTTCCGGTTTTCATAAAGCTATATGACGATCTTCCGTTGGCTATAACTCCGTTACACAGTGGTCCCAAAGTGTGTTATTTATATCAAAATTTTTTGCCCGCTTGAGGACGCATTGTAGAAAGATTTCAATATTTTGGGCTTACAGGTAATTAAACAAGGAAAAAAATAAGCCACTGCTTTTAAAAAAACAAATCGTTTCGACCACCTTTCTTGGGGCTCAAAACCGAAAAATCGACAACGAAAAATTTATAAAAGTCTACAACGCGAAAACCATTCATCCGATCTTTATGATTTTTTTTAATGGGTAGATATGTTGCCCATTGAAGATCTGTGAAACTTATTTTTTCAAATTCCCTCGCCTTGTTCGGGGCCATACAAATCTTAATAACTCGGGAACCATAAACCCGATTTGAATAATTTTTTTTATGGATGGATATGTTGTCCCGTGGGATTTTGTAAAATATATTTTTTCAAAATTCCCCCGGCTTTGTCTGGGAAAATTTATTACAGACTAATTTTTACACCACGTCAAACAAGTTACAAAACAACACTGTAACATAAACTAATACTGTCATAATCTTCTTTATGGTTCACAGCTGATTTCTGTTTTTGTCTGATCCGAAGGCTCTCCAAAGTGAACCGAACATTTTCTCTTTTTTCCTTGTCTAATATCAGTACATTGTTAAAGTGTGCAGTATGTTCGTTTTCTGTTAGATGCTTCGCTAGCGCAGTTGTTTGTTTTTTGTTTTTTGCGTCTCCTTTGTGTTCTCCAATTCGAACGGAAAGCTTTCTTTTTGAAGTGCCGATGTAAATTGCGTTGCAATTCTCTCCCTCTTTACCATTACAATTAATTTGGTAAACGATGTTATGATGTTCTCTCAAGAGAAAAAATTTCTAGCGCTTCTGATCCAAGCACTTCAAAAGTGCTTGTCCCCATAGAAATTTAAACAATTTATCACAATGAATTTTTATAAGGCTGCAGTAAGAACAACGTGAGTTCGAACCCAGCCCGAGAGATTTTTTTTTTTACTTTTTTTTTGCTTTATTTTCTTTTTATTAAAATATTTTTAATTCAACATCTTTTATTTCACTTTTCTATTTTCCTTTCTCTTATTAATTTACTTTTGTTTAACTGAATTGAAATTGATTACACAATGATTCCATATAAGGCTGCAGTAAGAACAACGTGAGTTTGAATCCAGCCCGGGAGATTTTTTTTTACTTTTTTTTGCTTTATTTTTTTTATACCCTACATCCAGGGTATATTCACTTTGTCCTTCCGTTTGTAACGCAGAGAAGGAAGCGTGGCAGATATAGAAAAGTATATATATTCTTGATCAGCGTCACCTTCTGAGTCGATATAGCCATGTCCGTCTGTCTGGCTGGCTGGGTGGCTGGCTGTGTGTTGAAATACACTTTTTGGAAAAACTGAGTAAGATAATTCAATGAAATTTGGTACACAACCTTCGTCATCAAAGTTAGCTCGGGGGATTGAAAATGAGCAAAATCGGTCAACGGACACGCCTACCGCCCATACAAAAAATATATTCAAAATGCAATTTTAGGAGAATTTTTCATGACAATGCAACCAAAATACACATAAATACCACGAATTGTAAGCGCAAGCTCTGAGGAATAACTAAGCGAATTTGGACAAGAGGGCGTGGCACCTCCCATATAAGCAAACGCTTCAAAACGCTATACTGAAAGAGTTTCTTGAGATAATGCAACCAAAATTCACTCAAATACTAAAGATTATAAATGCACGCTCTATGCTAAAACCAGACGAACTCAGACAAGAGGGCGTGGCACCTCCCATGTAAGCAAAAGCTTCAAAATGCTATACAGAAAACGTTTTTTGAGATAATCCAATCAAATTTCACTCAGACACTAAAAACTATAAATGCAAGCTCTGAACAAAAACTAGGTGACTCGGACAAGAGGGCGTGGCACCTCCCATATAAGCAATATTTTCAAAATACTGCAGTGTAGGGTATTAATTTTTTGGCCAGGCCTAAAGTTACACTCTTACTAGTCTTTTATTAAAATCTTCTCTTCTTATACGAGCTAAAATTGTATGTTTGTTTTTATACCCTACACCCAGGGTATATTCACTTTGTCCTTCCGTTTGTAACGCTAAGAAGGAGGCTTGGCAGATATAGAAAAGTATATATATTCTTGATCAGTATCACCTCCTGAGTCGATATAGCCATGTCCGTCTGTCTGGCTGGCTGACTGGCTGGCTGGCTGGGTGGCTGGCTGGCTGTGTTTTGAAATACACTTTTTGGGAAAAGTAAGCAAGATAATTCAATGAAATTTGGTACACTGCCTCCGTCGTCAAAGATAGCTGGGGGGATTGAAAATGAGCGAAATTAATCAATGGACACGCCTACCGCCCATACAAAAAATATATCCAAAATGCAATTTTAGGAGTATTTTTCACGACAATGCAACCAAAATACTCATATATACTAAGAATTGTAAGCGCAAGCTCTGAGAAAAAAAAGAACGAATTTGAACAAGAAGGCGTGGCACCTCCCATATAAGCAAAAGCTTTAAAACGCTATACAGAAAGCGTTTTTTGAGATATTCGAACCAAATTCGACTCAGACACTAAGAATCATAAATGAAAGCTCTCAACAAAAATTGGGTGAAATCGGACAAGGGGGCGTGGCACTTTATATATAAGCAAAAGTTTCCAGCGCTATACTGAAAACGTTTTTCACTCAGACACTAAATCCAAACTCTGGACAAAAACTGGGTGAACTCGGACAAGAAAGCGTAGCACCTCCCATATGTGCAAAATTTTAAAATACTACAGTGTAGGGTATTTAATGTTTGGCCAGGCCAAACTTTACACCCTTACTAGTAGTCTTTAGTATTTGAGTGAAGTTTGGATGGATTATCTCAAAAAACTCTTTCAGTATAGCATTTTGAAACTTTTGCTTATATGGGAGGTGCCACGCCCCCTTATTTTGTTTGTTTTTACTTATTTCTGTGCCAATATTTTTTCTCGAAAACGGCTACAGCGATTTCAATGAAAATTGGAATAGTGTTAGATATTAGCAAACAATGAAGAATGAGCTAGGTTTGAACTTTGCAAATGCTCACCAGAGGGCGTGGCACTGCCCTAAACTTTAAATTTGATTTAATCATAACTCGCAAACTCACAAGGTATTTGGATGAAATTTGGTACGGCTTAATATTACCTTGTAACAGACAAAAAGTGGGTGGGATCGAAGAAGTGCCACGCCCACTTTTCAGCCCTTGAAAATTTTGATTCAATATTACTCGAAAACGTCTCCAACAATTTTTATGAAAATTTAGGGGATATTACCCCTGCAAACAAGGATTAATATGTGATAAGCCGTTATATTGAAGGGCTTGGCACCGCCCACAAAAATATAGAACGGTATAAAAAGAAAACTAATAAAGAAAACATTCTGAAATTTACTGTGAGGAGCCAAATTGCAATAGGGCAACTCTGATTTGAAAGTGGGCAAAATATCGCCCTTGCGCGTGGAACCTCCCATACAAGCAAAATGCGTTAAATGCTATTTCTCGCAAATGTTACAAGATATTTTAATGAAATTTGGTATGTAGGTACTGCTTACACCGTTCGACACAAAAAAAAAAACACATGAGAAAATCCAAAAAATTCTTAAAGAAGACGTTAAAAAAAAATACCCGTGTCTCGTAGTTTTTCTCCAGCACGTCACATTTTTTTTTAATCGATTTTTGAAGTTTTTTTTTTCCACTGTATATGAAGAAAACAAAAATACCGCATTCTTGTGTTAAATCGATGAATTTAACTATATGATCCTTACATTTGAGGTGTATCATGTGTTAAGCAAACTTGTGCAGTATATTGCGGGGAATATTTTTGTAGAAAATTTTAACCCTGCACAACCTCCACATGTGGGTAATTTTTGCCCTTTTCTTAAAAATGTACAAAATGACACCTAAAACCGGGGAATATTGAATAAGTATGTACTACAAAAATATTTGCTATACAATTTCACCACTAGTTGCTGAAAACTAAAATAGCAAAATTTTTTCCCGAAAGCAAAAAAATCGTTAAAATCAGTAAGCAGTTCTAACAATGAATATTTTCCAAATTTCACCCCACTGTAAAACTCTAAAACAACATTTTGGACAAAACTCGTGCTGACAAGATCATAAAGAAATCACACAAGGATAATTTTTCTAGAATACATTAACCCATTATATCCTGTTTTTATGGGTCTTTGTGACCCCTTTTCCTAAAACTGAGCCACAATGGGTTAAAAAAATTTGCAAAAATATCCTACAAAAAATTTCATTAAGGGTTGCCAAGGACGAAAAATTCTTAAAACTTAAGGTAAGCGCGTCAGGGATGTAATTAATATGCAATGTGAAAAGTCCTAATTGATTTTAACGATTTTTTTGGTTTAGGCTCAAATTTTGACCTTTACGTGTTTAGAAACTATTAGTGAAATTTTATAGAAAATATTTCTCAATATTTCTGTTTTGAGTGTAATTTTTTGTACCTATTTTAGAAAAGGGCAAAAATGACCCACATGTGGGGGTCAAACAGGGTTAAAAGTTTCTAAAAAAATATTCCCCGCAATATCTTGCATAAGTTTGCTGAACACATGATACACCTCAAATGTAAGGATTATATAGTTAAATTCATCGATTTAACACAATAATGCGGTATTTTTGTTTTTTTCATATACAGTGGAAAAAAAAACTTAAAAAAAAATGTGACGTGCTGGAGAAAAACCACGAGACACGGGTATTTTTTTTAACGTCTACTTTAAGAATTTTTTGGATTTTCTCATGTGTTTTAAAAAAAGTTCGAAATTGTTCCACAGTGTTATCAATGCCTTGTAATAACCGAAAAGTGGGCGGTATCGAAGTAGTGCCACGCCCCTTTTTTAACCATTGAACATTTTGGGTCAATATTACTCGAAAACGACTTCAACCATTTTAATGAAAATTTCAAAGATTGTACCCCTGAAAACAAGTATCAATATGTGATGTGCTGTTATATTAGGAAAACTCGTTGGAGGGCGTGGCACCGCACACAAAAATATAATACGCTATAAAAAAAAACTATTGGGTGTGTGCATTAATTTCCATCATTTTTCAAAAGATGTCGCCATCAATACATGGTGACTGAAATGTTAGATCAGAAACGTCATATTTGAAGCTTAGGCATCTGCCAACAACTCTGCATCATTAGATTTGAAAATTTTTATCCGCATCATAAATTTTACTGTGCTCCAAAATGTCCGAGTTCGTGCCGAAAAAGCAACATTTGCGGGAAGTTTAACTTCACTACTATATTTTAAATAAAACAGCTGCCGAAAGTCATCGCATTCTTGTAGAAGTTTATGGGGACTATGCTCCAGCTGAATCAAGCTGTCGTGAGTGGTTTCGACGGTTTAAAAGTGGTGATTTTGATGTCGAAGACAAAGAACGTCCTGGTCAGGACCAGCTAGGTGTGATCCATTATGAGCTGTTGCCAAGTGGCCAAACCATTAATGCTCAACTCTATCGTCAACAATTGATCCGATTGAAGCAGAAAATCTAGGCAGAGCGGCCAACTTATGCGACCAGACACGAGTCAATCATTTTCCACCACGATAACGCTTGGCCACATATTGCTGCCCCAGTCAAAAATTACCTGGAAAACAACGGATGGGAAATTTTGCCTCACCCGCTTTATAGCCCAGACCTTGCACCATCAGACTACCATTTGTTCCGATCGATGCAGAATGCCCTATCAGGAATACGCTTCACTTAAGTTCAAGATATCGAAAATTGGCTCGATTCGTTTTTGGTCGCCAAGCCGGCGCAGTTTTTCAGTGATGGAATCCATAAATTGCCAGAAAAATGGGAAAAAGTAGTGACTAGCGATGGGCAATACTTTGAATAAAATACATTGTACAATTTTCTTTAAATAAAATCTCAAATAAAAAAAAAAACCATGGAAATTAATGCACACACCCAATACTAAAGCAATCTTTCTGAATTTAACTGTAGGGAATCTTCTTTTTATTAGGCACCTACGACCTGAAAGTGGGCAAAATATCACCAGTGCGCGTGGAACCTCCCACACAAGTAAAACAAATTAAATGCTATTTCTCGCAAATGGTACAACATATTTTGATGAAATTTGGTATGCGGATCTGGATCACGAGTATCTAAAGCATAACGAAAAGTGGGCTTTGTTCAATAATTGCCACGCTCACTTTTTTCCAAAATAAAAATTTTAGTTAATAACTCATGCACAAAAAAAAAATGGAATGATCTTTCCGAGGCATGATGATATGATATTTCAGCCCCCATACAAGAGGCGAAATATTTTGGATGCGTGGCATATCCCATTTATTTATTTTAGGTCATTCTAATTCTCTTAAAAAATTTGGAGTTCTTGATATTTTTCTTTACCATTCGACATTTTCCGAGTTTTTTCTTATTATTTTTCTCATCGGTTAAATTTATCATTTTGAAAGCATTGAAGGTGAAAAGGTACGAATTTCATTGCAAAAAATAGCCATGAATAAAAACATCGACTAAAATAATAAGATCAGATTGTTGACCGAGCAGGGATCGGTCTCCAGGTACTATTTTTTATTCAACATCTTTTATTTCACTTTTCTATTTTCCTTTCTCTTATTAATTTACTTTTGTTTAACTGAATTTAAATTGATTACACAATGATTCCATATAAGGCTGCAGTAAGAACAACGTGAGTTCGAACCCAGCCCGGGTGATTTTTTTTTTATATGTTTTTGCTTTATTTTTTTGTTTTTTTCATTAAAATATTTTTTCTTCCACCTTTTTTTATTTCACTTTTTTATTTTCCTTTCTCTTTTTTATTTACTTTTGCTTACTAGAATTGAAACTGATTGCACAATGATTCTATGTAATGCTGCAGGAGCATTTGTATGTCAAATTCTGTTTGTACAACATTTGCTTAATATACAAATTTAATACCTCTTCTCATAATCGGGCATTGGTGTAGCGGTCTAAAGGGTTGGTAAATGAAAGAAAAAATATCTAGCACGCGGACGGTCGTGGACTCAAATCCTGTCGCGCCACAATGGGAGATTGTGGCCATAAATAGGTAATCAATATTTGAAAGTGCTATGGATTTAAAAAATTTTTACGCCAATCGTTAGATAACACAAATTTACAAAAAAAAAAATTTCATGGCGTTTTGACCAGACTATATGTTTCCTAGGAACTTTGGCGTCCTGAATCTGAATCCGGGGTCCGTTTTTTTCCAGAACGTCTGAGAAAAAGATTTCAAGGTCATATGGAGGTCAAAATGGGGTTCATGTGTCGTTTAGTGATAAATTCGCTATAATTCTGAAACTAATTTTTTATCATTGAATTCTTAGTCCTTTAAAAGAATATGTGATCAAAAAGCTATAAGTTGGGAACCCCTGGATGGATTTGAAAAATATTATGTCGTATGAAAGGTATTTTCTTAAATAGGGCTCTGGGAATTAAGTACAACAACAATAAAAATAACTTCCGCTCGAACCTACTTTCGGAGATATAGCCATCGGAAGATCGGGATATATTTTTTATAAAAATCGGTATAAGTTGAGAACCCCTGGATGTTTTTTTATAATTTTAATGTCATATGAAAGGTATTTTACCGGACTATATAATTGCTGCACAATTTTTCAATTTCAGTGATAGTTTTCGAGATATGACAATTTTTCAAAAATTCAACCCATTTTTTCCCAAAAAACCGTTATTTTTCCCAAAAAATGTATTACTAACCTTTAATTTTAATAACTTAATTAGGAAGCCCAATTTATTTCCTTTCATGTGATATGCGACATGTACCTGAAATTGCATCATTAATAAATTTTTATAGAAAAAAACAAAAACGGACCAAATCAATTTTCTTGAAATTAGGAACTTTTAACAACAACAATGCTAGAACAGACAACAACAACTTTACTACTACTTCAACAACAGTAATTTTACATAAGAGTAGGGGTAAGTGGGCGGCCTGCGGCCGCTGCTCAGGATTTAAAACTGTCAGACATCCAACACCGGCTTCGCGGCGGCCTTCGGCCGCGGATCAGTCTATAATTTATCCAACACATTGTTTGCTTGCCAAATTACGCGCGCAATTATTAATACAAATTTTTCTAAAATAATAAGTAGCTGCTGCGCTTGCACAAGTAGCTGGTTCTTTTTGTTGTTGTTGCAGTAGAAGTATAGTTATTGTTGTTGTTGTTGTCTGTTCTGGCATTGTTGTTGTTTTAAGTTCCTAATTTCAAGAAAATTGATTTGGTCCATTTTCTATAAAAATGTATTAATGATGCAATTTCAGATGCATGTCGCATTTCAAATGAAAGGAAATAAATTGGGCTTCCTAATTTAGTTATGAAAATTATAGGTTAATAACACATTTTTTGGGAAAAATAACGGTTTTTTGGGAAAAAAATGGGGTGATTTTTGAAAATTTTGTATAGCAATTATATAGCCCTGTAAAATACCTTTCATATGACATCAATATTTTTAAAATCCATCCAGGGGTTCTCAACTTATACTGATTTATATAAAAGATATATCCAGTTCTTCCGATGGCTATATCTCCGAAAGTAGGTTCAAGCGGCAGTTGTTTTTATTGTTGTTGTACTTAATTCCCAGGGCCCTATTTAAGAAAAACAAAATAAAAAAAAAAACAACAACAGTCGGTAAAGTAACATTAAGCCCGGAATGCGGTTATAGGAGAAACAAAGTTCAAAAATTTTCAAAAAATGCACTCATGTGTTTAATGAATAAATTATATACCAATCGAAAGTTTTAAGCCTCTGAAATGTGTTTACGTAGGATTGCCTATTTTTTCCTGGCAAGGCATAGGGTTGCCAGGCTTTAAAAAGTCGGCCAATACCACAAATTTGCCATCTGTTTAATAAATAAATTTTTTGTTAAAATAAAGATAATTTCATTGCGAACACGGTGATACTGGGTTCCTATTCTGGAACATCGTAACCCATTATATCTTGGTTTTATGGGTCTTTTAAAAAAACTGGGTTTTAATGGGTTAAAGTGTTCTACAAGAATATTTTACGGAAAATTTCGTTAGGAGTCACCAAAGATGAGAAAAAAATTATGATGGCACGTTAAAGACATCACGAAATTTTTTCCGAGGAATCCTATCTTAAAAATTCCACAATTCGGTGCGCAATCTTTTTAAATAAAAAATATTGGGTGTACAACTTAAAAACCGGAATTTGACGGTGGATGTCCGTACTAACAAATATCGTGAAAGTTCGAACTTCATATATATGTCATTTTGAAGGTACATTTGACATACATACATACAGCTGTCAAAATCAGTCAACAAAATAATTTTATCTTGTGTGCATCATTATTATTTTTCACGATGAATAACTTCGAAAATTGGAGAAAAAGACAGCATTTGCGGGAGGTTCTGTTGGGTCATTTTTTTGCAAAGAAAACTACTGCGGAAAGTCATAGTTTGCTTGTAGAAGTTTATGGGGACTATGCTCCAGCTGAATCAAGCTGTCGTGAGTGGTTTCGACGGTTTAAAAGTGGTGATTTTGATGTCGAAGACAAAGAACGTCCTGGTCAGGACCAGCTAGGTGTGATCCATTATGAGCTGTTGCCAGGTGGCCAAACCATTAATGCTCAGCTCTATCGTCAACAATTGATCCGATTGAAGCAGAAAATCCAGGCAGAGCGGCCAACGTATGCGACCAGACACGAGTCAATCATTTTCCACCACGATAACGCCCGGCCACATATTGCTGCCCCAGTCAAAAATTACCTGGAAAACAACGGATGGGAAATCTATACAAATTTTGCCTCACCCGCCTTATAGCCCAGACCTTGCACCATCAGACTATCATTTGTTCCGATCAATGCAGAATGCCCTATCAGGAATACGGTTCACTTAAGTTCAAGATATCGAAAATTGGCTCGATTCATTTTTGGCCGCCAAGCCGGCGCAATTTTTTTGGGATGGAATTCATAAATTGCCTGAAAGATGGGGAAATGTTGTAGCTTCCAATGGACAATACTTTGAATAAAATATATTGTAACATTTTTCCACAATAAAGCATCAAATTTCGCTAAAAAATTCCGGTTTTTAAGTTGTACACCCAATAATAAGTAGAAATTTCTACTTTACAAAATTAGCGTTAAGCTTAAGGCCCGACCACAATGCGGGTGGAACGTTTTTTCGGTTGGGTGAAATTTTGTTGATTACTTATTTGTATTTTATTCTCCTTCCGCATTCGGCTACAAAAAGTGTCACACAAACATAGCAGAATAATTTTTGTTTCTTAGCAACAACTGTTTGTTTACTTCTTCGAGATCAGCTTCTTTTTAATTTTTTTCAGCTAAAAAACCAAATACAAAACGAGTAGAGTAAGTTAGGGCAATGTAGACTATGCGGGTAATGTGGTGCACCCGTTTATTTCGTATCATAAAGATTGTATAACAATTCTGGTTATGCTGGATATCACTAAAACAAAAAATTTTAAGAACTATTTATGTGAATTCAAGTGGCTGAATGCAACGGATCCTAGACTCGTAAAGGTAAGCCTCTAAACTGTTGTTGGTTTTTCGATGGTTATTTAAAACCAACCGGATTCATTGGGGACCAAACTCCTTTAACAATAGAAGATGTTATACAAATGACAGAAGAAGATACAGACGACGAATCTTTCGAGTTTGGCCACCAAAACTTAACTTCGATGAATCGGATGCTGAATAATGTTCTGTAATTTTTTTTTTTTTATTATTAAATTAAATGGCGGAGACTTAGCCGCACAAATTGCCACAACTTTTATAAACATATAGTGCAAGTTTGTGGTATTGACCGACCTTTTAAAGCCTGGCCAGGAAAAAAATAGGCAACCCTACCTAAACATATTGTAGAGGCTTTAAACTTTTGATTGGAATATAATTTTTTCATTAAACACATGAGTGCATTTTTTGAAAAAAAAAAAATGAGCTTTTGCATATGGAATGAACCATAGCCTTGCCAGGAATTTTTTTAGGCAACCCACCCGCAATATATTTCTTAACGTATTTACTTTCATATAAAATAGTTTTCATCCATTAAACTGATGGGTGAAAATCTCGCCTTATTCGTATCTTAGACTATATACTTCACTGAAGAACGTCCTGCATTTATAGTGGTAACATTGATAACTTTACTTTCTTTTTTTAAACAAAGGGCTTGGGCCAAGTCCTCTGTTATAAAATTAAGTTGAGAGCCTCCATCTATCAGTGCTCTTGCGAAATGAAACTGACCAGTGACATCTGTAATCTTTATTACAGCAGTCGCTAGTAATACTTTGTCATCAGGACTTGACGCTAAATTCACATTTGCTTTATTATTATTAGCCTCAGAGCTTAAAATAGGTAAAGGATTTTGATGAATCGTATCTCTGACTGAAGTAGCCACAGTGGCTGCAGTTGAAGTATCATAAATATGCAACAAAATGTGATGCGACTTTTTGCATACGTGACATTTCGTCGATTTGCATTTTGAACAAGAATACCCCTTTTGCAGAAAATTTATACATAATTGGTTGGATTTAGCAAACATAAATCGCGAAGAAACTGGTATGTTTGCAAATGAATTACAATTTGTAATCAAATGATTTTTATCTTTGCAATAAAGACAAAAGTGTGCATGCTGAGCGACTGCAAAAGTCCAATTACTAGAGGTTTCACCTGATTGGTCAGTTTTTTTACTATTATTTTTAACATTTAGTTTCGCTTTTGAAGCTTCTTCAGCTGACTGTTGCAGAAAGCGCCGATTTAAAACTGATTCACAGTCAGACCACATTGGAAGTTTATTATAATCTAAATGCTCTTCAACTTTAATTCTTGATGTCGAATCAATTTTGAACATCACCAAATGAATCAAAATTGCGTTTGAGATGCTTTTATTGTCACCAGGAGAAAGCAAAGAACCGTATGTTGCCAAAACGGTATCAATCGTGTTTTGTAGTGCTGATGCTGTAGGATTACCTAGTTCAGACAACTCAAAAAGTTGAGAAATTGTGTCGAAAAATATTAAACACTTATTGTCATAGACTTTTTTTAAACTATCTGATTATTTTCTTTCCTCACTGGAAAAGCCCTTATTGTTGCAAGTTGTTCCCCAGACAGACATGAAATTAAATGGTTAAATTTTTCGATTTCCGAAATGGATGTATGAAGTTTGTACACTCTGAGTACTTACTGCTGAATTTGGTTAAGCGCATTTTAGGAAGCTGACTGTGATGAGTAATAGCAAAACTTAGGGCCGTTTTCACAATGTTCAGTTGAAATTTAACTTTCAGATAAATAAAAATTGTATGTGAAATTTTATGTCAAAGTGCCAGTTAAAGTTCCAGTTAATGCTTAACTGGACATTGTGAAATTGGCCCTTAATGACGTATCATCTGTGTGCTCACACAAATGTTTTCTTAATCTGTCATCACCAGCAATGTATCGTCTTCATTATGTTTATCTTTTCTAAGAGCCATGGCTCAAATATTCTAAGAAAAATATTCGAAGCTTTTTTGATTTGTAACAGAATTAGTCTGCCAATTTCGATCTTAGCTATTTGAGCACTAGATTATAAAAACTAAGCAATAAAGTGATGTTTGATGTTTAAAGATGTTTCTTACAAATGCATTCGAACGTAATTTTAAATTCAAACTAATCTTCATAGAAATATTCAGTTTAATTCACGACAAAATTTTAGAAATCAAAATTAGAATTAATCTTTGAAATTTTCATTAAAATGGTTGAAGTCGTTTTCGAGTAATATTGACTCAAAATTTTCAATGGTTAAAAAAAGGGCGTGGCACTTCTTCGATACCGCCCACTTTTCGGTTATTACAAGGCATTGATAAGCAGTACCTACATACCAAATTTCATTAAAATATGTTGTAACATTTGCGAGAAATAGCATTTAACGCATTTTGATTGTATGGGAGATTCCACGCGCAATAGCGTTATTTCGCCCACTTTCAAATCAGAGTTGCCCTATTGCAATTTGGCTCCTCACAGTAAATTTCAGAATGTTTTCTTTATTAGTTTTCTTTTTATACCGTTCTATATTTTTGTGGGTGGTTCCACGCCCTTCAACGAGTTTTCCCAATATAACGGCTTATCACATATTAATCCTTGTTTGCAGGGGTAATATCCCCTAAATTTTCATAAAAATTGTTGCAGTCGTTTTCGAGTAATATTGAATCAAAATTTTCAAGGGCTTAAAAGTGGGCGTGGCACTTCTTCGATCCCGCCCACTTTTTGTCTGTTACAAGGTAATATTAAGCCGTACCCGCTCACCAAATTTCATCCAAATACCTTGTATGGTTTGCGAGTTATGACTAAATTTAGGGCAGTGCCACGCCCTTTGGTGAGCATTTACAAAGTTCAAACCTAGCTCATTCTTCATTGTTTGCTAATATCTAACACTATTCCAAGTTTTATTGAAATCGCTGTAGCCGTTTTCGAGAAAAAATATTGGCACAGAAATAAGTACAAACAAAAAACCAAACATACAATTTTAGCTCGTATAAGAAGAGATGATAAGAGAAAGCAAATAAATTGAGAATAAGAGAAACGAAAATATAATAATTGAAATAGAATTATGATCAGCTCCAACAGTTATCTATTTTCTAACGTATAGTTTTTTGTTTTATTTTTTTGGCCTTTTTTAATCTTGCAACAATTTTTTTCCTATTTTAACAAGTTTCCTTTTTCTTTCCCAAAACTATTTTCTCTCCAGAAGTTTTTCTCAAAGGTTTCTTGCAATACTTCTTCAACTTTTTTTTTCATTAATTACACATAACATTAAGCATAGCGTAAATAAAGTCCCGAGAAAACATTTGGGTCTCACTGCAACGAAGAGGTATTGCCGCAAAGGCCATAAACTTAGTTCGTGCACAATATGAAGGCTTTAAATGCAGTGTGTTACACAATGGGTTGTTGTCACCGACATTCACCACTAATTTAGGCGTACGGCAGGGGTGTTTACTATCACCATCACTCTTCCTTATCGTTCTTGATGATATCCTAGATAAAGCTCTTAATAAGGCCAAAAGGGGTATCCAATGGAACTTTACCGAACATCTGGAAGAGCTCGACTACGCTGACGACATCTGCCTCTTATCGTCCAAACATTCAGATATGCAAAGCAAAATTGAGGACCTTGTCTTGGAATCACAAATGGCCGGCCGAAAAATCAACGTATCCAAGACTAAAAGCATGAAACTAAACGCAGGCAATGACATCACGTTTAGAGCTGGCAGTGATGACATCGGAAACGTCGATAGCTTCACGTATTTAGGCAGCATTATCTCCATGGGTGGTGGAGCAAAAGAGGATATCAACTCAAGAATAGCAAAAGTAAAAGGCGCGTTTACTCAACTGAACAAAATATGGTCTTCATCCATTATATCCACCAAAACGAGAGTGCGCATTTTTGATTCGAATGTGAAATCGGTTTTGTTATATGGGTGCGAAACGTGGCTTGTTACTGAACAACTAACGAACAAGCTGTAAGTATTCGTCAACAAATGCTTAAGGCGTATACTTAAGGTTTGGTGGCCTCGCACTATATCAAATGCCGAGCTACATCAAAAGTGCAATCAGAGGGCTATAGCAATCGAGGTCAAGCTGCGCAAATGGAGATGGATTGGTCACACTCTCCGGAAACCACACAGCGAAGTTTGTCGCCAGGCTCTTGAGTGGAATCCACAAGGTAGTAGAGCACGTGGTGGACCCAAAACCAACTGGAAGAGGTCGCTGGAAAAGGAAATCCAAGAATCGGGAAAGTCGTGGCAAGAGATTAAAGTCATCGCAAGGGATCGTGACAAATGGAGAGATTTCATATTGGCTCTATGCTCCTCCTAGGAGTTAAAGGAGAATACATACAAATAAAATCCCTAACTTGTGCAATAAAAGTCCATGACCCTTAGTGATAGTGACCGTTTCGATCATCACCACATTCTCACTGTCAAACTAAGTTACATTTATACAAATTGTTGATATAAGATAACAGAGGAACCGAACACCCAGAAAAAAATCGGTAACGCGCCAAAATACATACCTCACAGGTGATGTGGAAAATGTATTATTTCGAAAATATTTGAATATATTTTATAAGATCTTTTTCACTTTATTGCAGGTCATAAGCAAATCTGCAATGATTACAATAATAGATGTGGTTTTCGTGTTCAGTGACCACAAAGTAGATTAGTAAAAACTAAGACTTATTTGTAGAATCGCCCATAACAGTGTCTACGATACTGACAGCAACAATTGGACCTTACCATCGCGCCAATGGCTGCGATGAATTGTGTTAACCGATCGTAAGTTAAATTCATATAAATTATTACTGCATTACTGCTAATTGTATGCAGAGTTAAAAAAAAATGCATAAAAGTATCTTTAAATTTTTGTTATAACCTATCTATACGTTACATTCAAAAATGTTTTAACTTTATTCACTTTCTACCTTTTTAGATCCAGCAGAGAAATTTTACTCACCGAGAGTACATATGGAGCTAAAAATTTCAAGCTTACTTTACGAGCAAAATGTCTAAACAAAATCGGTGCTTGTTCAACAAGATTAGATATAAAAGCCTTTTTTTACCTAATTTGCTTGCACTAATGTGAGAAAAAATTTTTAATTCAATAATCAAGAAATATTGTATTCAATTAATATTATATTTAATTAAACATTAACTAAATGGTTGTCATTTTCTTTTTCTTTATAATACTAGTAAAAATAATTTTAGCATTTAAATGTACATAAATAAATTCGCGTGCGACTTGAAAGCCATTAAAACAAAAAATTATTTCAAAACATCTATATATAAATACGTGAACAGTTTTTTTTGTCTCCCTTTTGCGAGCTAACCATTTAACCGATTTTGGATATTTTTTTTTTTTAAATGATAGGTACTGTGGTGTAGAATCCACGAATCCAAAAATAATCCTCATAAGTTGCCATTAAGGCATTTAAAAACAGGATCAAAGTTTCCCATATAATTACAACAACAACAGCACCCACAGTGTTATGCTGTGTTGTTAAGAAAGTGAATGACACAGTGGAGTGAGAGAAATTTTGTTGTTGTTGTTTTTCTCTTGCTTGCAAAAACCTGTTTCGTTGCACTCTGTCCACGTTCTGCATCGATATTTTGGATGTTTTTCGATATTTTGGAGCTTTGCCGATATTTTAGATGTTTTTGTATACTGTTGGACTTTTATCGATATTTTTGATGTTTCGCGATACTTTGGGGCTTTTATCGATATTTTGAATGATTTTCGATACTCGGGACTTTTACCGATATTTTGGATGTTTTTCGATACTCGGGACTTTTACCGATATTTTGGATGTTTTTCGATACTTTGGGACTTCTACCGATATTTCGGATGTTTTTCGATACTTTTGGTCTTCTACCGATATTTTGCATGTTTCTCGATACTTTTGGACTTTTACCGATATTTTGGATAATTTTCGATACTTTTGAACTTTTACCGATATTTTGGGTGTTTTTCAATACTTTTGTACTTTTACTGATATTTTGGATGATTTTCGATACTTTTGGACTGTTACCGATATTTTGGATGTTTTTCGATACTTTGGGACTTTTACCGATATTTTGGATGTTTTTCGATACTTTTGGACTTTTACCGATATTTTGGATGTTTTTCGATACTTTTGGACTTTCATCGATATTTTGGATGTTTCTCGATACTTTTGTACTTCTACCGATATTTTGAATGATTTTCGATACTTTTGGACTTTTACCGATATTTTGGATGTTTTTCGATACTTTGGGACTTTTACCAATATTTTGGATGTTTCTGGATACTTTTGGACTTTAACCTATATTTTGGATGTTTTCGATACTTTTGGACTTTTACCGATATTTTGGATGTTTCTCGATACTTCTGTACTTTTACCGATATTTTGGATGTTTTTCGATACTTTGGGACTTTTACCGATATTTTGGATGTTTTTCGATACTTTTGGTTTTTTACCGATATTTTGGATGTTTCTCGATACTTTCTGACTTTTACCGATATTTTGGATGTTTCTCGATAGTTTTGTACTTCTACCGATATTTTGGATGATTTTCGATACTTTCGGACTTTTACCGATATTTTGGATGTTTTTCGATACTTTGGGACTTTTACCGATATTTTGGATGTTTCTCGATACTTTTGGACTTTTACCGATATTCTGGATGATTTGCGATACTTTGGGACTTTTACCGATATTTTGGATGTTTTTCGATACTTTTGGACTTTTACCGACATTTTGGATGTTTCTCGATACTTTTGTATTTTTTTCGATATTTTGGATGTTTTTCGATACTTTGGGACTTTTACCGACATTTTGGATGTTTCTCGAAACTTTTGGACTTTTACCGATATTCTGGATGATTTTCGATACTTTGGGACTTTTACCGATATTTTGGATGTTTTTCGATACTTTTGAACTTTTACCGACATTTTGGATGTTTCTCGATACTTTTGTATTTTTTCCGATATTTTGGATGTTTTTCGATACTTTTGGACTTTTACCGATATTTTGGATGTTTTTTCGATAATTTTGGACATTTACCGATGTATTGGGTATTTCTCGAGATTTTTGACTTTTACCGATATTTTGGACGTTTTTCAATACTTTTGGACTTTCATCGTTTTCTTCGAATTGTTTAATATTTTCGATACTTATGGACTGCACTTCTGCAATGGCGTGGGCACACTCTCGCTTATGTAATGGTTTTTGGTTTTGTTTGGATAACGGCTTAATGCTATTTTTGCAGTGAGATGCGGTTTGATAATACTCTGTCACGGCTGAAATTCGACAAAGGTTCTTATGCCTTAATATGCTAAGCGTTGAGGAAGAAAGGTTAAGAAAAATTTATATGCGAGTGGTGTCATGCGCCTAAAGAGAAAATAGTTTATCTCGGCTATTTTAGAATGGAGATAAACGGATTTTTGAGAAAGAATATTAATCTTTTTTTTAGTAGAAGGTGCCTCTCTCCCAAAATGAAATTCGTTAGCTACCACGGCTAAGCCACTACACCAATTTTTATGTAATTCGATTTTGAGATACACTAAGCCGTCTGCATCAAAAAGGTTACTACGAATATTGAACTCTGTCAGTACTTAATATTCAGGCTTTCTTTTATACAAAACAGTACTCGAAAAAATTGTATCTATCTTTAGAATGGCCAAAATTTGGCCACCGGCGATACTAGTATTTATAAATCGGCCGCGATTAATTTATTGTTCAAAAAAAAATCTCACACCTGATATTTTTTAAAAACACTTTCGTTCATTTTATCTAAACAATTTTAAACATCTCCCAGTGTGCCAGACGGTTCAAATCTTCGCTTTTTTACCCGTTAAGGATCCGTTACTGATCCGTTTGCGGGAGAAATTCCAAAAAAAAAAAACGATTCGCTTTTTTTTTGGGAATCTCTCCCGCCAACGGATCAGTAACGGATCCATTATAAATATTTATTTATGCCAAATTATATCACTTTTCAAAAAAATTGCTCAATTCAATTGAAAATATTAATTTTAAATGACATTTGTCAAATCACATGTCACTTGTTTTCTTACAAAACAGCTGTTCCAAACCGTGTTGCAGTACACATGTGTTTATAAAGACACTTAACATCATAGAGTAGACTAGAGGCGAAAGTGTTTTAATAGAACCTGGCAACACTTTCGGAAACACAAACACTATGAAAAAATTGTTTATTTGTATTCAATTCACGCATTAATTGTCCCTGCCGTATCTTTAAATTTTGGTGAAATTCATCACAGCCACCATAAAGACGTGGCCGGATGTTGTGAATTTTGTCGAACATCCCAAAAAATCTAAAGATTTTACAAATATTTTTCCACAATTCAACATTGCATGGTCTGGCATCTGTTTCTTTGGCTGTAAAGTCAAAAACAGCTGATTTATTTTTACCATATTACCAATGTTATTTAAAAAAAAAAATTCTACACATAATTCTGGATCAGCTTTTGATTGCAAAAAAGCAACCATAATTGCAGATTTCCGTGGAAAAACTCACCAGAGGTCGAACCTTACAAAACAATTGAAAATGCCTCTGCAAAAAGCCATGATTTTCGCTGGTAAGCAATTGAAAGATGGACAAACTCTTTCCGACTATTACACTCAAAAGGAATCAACGTTTCTCTTAGTGCTTTGTCTGTGGAGCGGCATCACCATCTTTGCGTATTTTGGCACAAAGTTACAATTGCGATAAAGTGATCGGCTGTAAACAAGCCGTCAAATTGGTAAATAAATATGAAAAATCAGGGTTTGATTGTATCAGCGAGAAACTTGCTCGCCTATACGGGCCGTATCGCTTAACTCATTGAGGGTATTAATCTGGGCGTTAAAAGGTAAAGCTTACAAATTTGGAATTAAATTATTTTTCATAATTTCTACCAACGAACTTTTGTGAAGAGGAGCTCTCAACCGTAAATTCATGTCATAAAAGATATATATGACTCTCAAAATAACATCTTCTGGATCGATTCGTATTATCTTTTCCCATTAGGAATTGAAATGATGAGCCCTCTGACTGACTCAGTGTGTGCTCTTCCGACTTTTTATCAGCATTCAGGACATGGCTTTAACCGTGGTAGATTGTTTTTTTGATAAACGCTTTAATTTTCATCCTTTGGACCGTTTGCTTTAAGACGTATTACCTCATTCCTAACTTTCCGAACTATAATTTGTTGTTTTTAGTTTTTAAGTTCTAATATAATTTTAAGTTATAGCCGTTATTTTTAGTTTTTAGTTTTAGACATTTCGTCATAACAAGCGTTTTATAACTCCCTGAGCATGAGTTCTACTTAATCTAATTTGTCACTATGTTGTATTCTCCTTTAATAGTAAGAGTGCCTTACATTATAGCTCTCAGTTCAGTTTCAAATGTACTGTATGAACATAATGAACTTTTTAAGTTGTACTAAAGACTCAATAAATTTGAATTGAATTGAAACCTTGAATTCATTGAAACTACGTCAGAATGAAAGTCGTAATATGATTCTCTAATTTCTTGTTTTCGAAGTGAAATTTTCAAAACAACCTCATGATAGCTTTCGCGTGAGCCAAACTCTTTTTAAAGAGAAAAACAAAGGCATGGCTATGTAGCTGTTGGATTTTGCCTTGTTAAAATCCAGTACCACTCTTCAGCCTTGCCGGTAAGGCAAATATAAAAGTTAGCTAGAAGATAGTTTGGGCAACAATTCGTTCTTTTGACAAGAGTATCTAATTTAAAAAGAAAATCAATTAATTAACGAAGCACGGTTGGCAGGAAGCTTCGACAGGTAGCCTAAAAATGTCAACAAAATCTGGAGGCAGGGCTGTATTTGTTGATGATGATAGATGAAAAATCCGTTTGAATTGAAATCGTTGCTGCTCCTATATAAAAGATATTCATATTTTCATATTTTAGATGGGGGAAAATTTGAATAAATATGAAAGTGCTTTTCTCAATCGTTAAACCATTTGTATATTGTACATAACATAAATATGTCGCGTAACCATCTATTTTTAGATATTTTTATTTGAATTTCAAACAATTTAATAAAATTCTTTTATTTTTGAAAAATTTATGTTAAAATTAATTTTGAACATTTAAACGCCTCTCTTCCGTTTTGTCTGCTGCCGAGTGCAGACGTGTTTTCGTCGTGTAGTCGTCGGCGTGTCTGTTCGTTAGAGCCATTTCATGTATCTTTTTCAAGGTTATGAAATGAGACTTAAAATTATAACCTAAAATAGATTAAAATATATTTTAATCAAGAAATTTACAATTGGATACAACCTGGCAATATGAACTTAATGTTCGGCCAACCTTAGTTTTAATAATCAAAAAAAAAAAAAGAATATTTAAACGAGGCAGTCTCGATCTCGCCACTACTGCTAGCTTCCGTTCTCCGAATATTTCTATTTTCTGCTTCATAAATTTATTCAGTAGCACCAGACGATTCTACCCAAGCTTTGACATAAGAGTCGCCGCTTGCCGTTTTATATCAAAACACACACAGTACTACGAAACAAAAAAAAAACTTCTATACAGTATCTTGTTCAATCACTCGGCCAATTCTGGCCCGAATAAAATTTTAGCTCTTACACAATTAAACAACAAGCTTGACTTTCATTACAATTTCATATTTCATCAAACGATTCAACAGTCTTATTTAATGAGACGATACATTTGTCATATGCCATTTGTCATGTCCCATGTAATGACTCATAAAACAGCAAAAATAAAAATCAACTTCAAGTATAATACACATTGATTAGTCCAGTAACTTCTCTCCAGTTACTTTACAAAAAAAAATCAATCATCACTTCTATCCAGTGACAATATTATAATTCTCTCAGAATAGTAACCTCTATCCGGTTACTAAAATCAACAATCACTTCTATCCAGTGATATAACAATGCCTCTATCCGCCAAAAACAACTCATACCACCTCTATCCGGTGATATTTATTTCAAGTTTACACAATTGCTTCTATCCAGCAATGCAATCACTTCTGACCACAACAATGCATATTACATCTTTACATTTTTACATTACATATGAACAGAAAAACTCAAATATTTTGCTCTTCATCATTATCAACATCAATTTCAACAGGGACGTGACCTTCAGGCATTCGTCTCATTTGGTCAAGAATGTAACTACTTGTGCGTTCGATTACATTTTTAACCCTTAAATGCTCACTGTATCTTTGAAGATACAACCATTAAAAAATTTCTCGACTACGTCTTGAACTCAAATATGATTTTATCTGCACAAGTTCATTTAAAAAACCCAAACCCTTGACTAAAAAATGCAATTTGATAAAAATTTTATGAATTGTGACCTAAATCTGAGATAAAACTTGAAAAAATATAATCGAGCTAAATTAAAAAAAATCCATTATTTTTCTTGGAAAAAACATGAGACTGTAGTAATATTTGAGGCTCAAAAAAAATATTGGGTAAGTCTACAATATGTCTAGTACCGACTGAAAGTTATTTGAGAAAATTTTTTTTCATGACACGGGCGCTAGATGATATGATATGATGTATCTTTAAAGATACAAGGAGCGTTCCCCCATAAATTTCAAAGTCGTTTGTTTTTAAATTTTTTACTGTTGCTTGCAGACAATTTCATTTACATTTGATGCGTTGATGAAGCAAGTTCACTGCTTTTGACTTTAGAAATTGGTTAATATATTTATATTTATCAAATATTAAGAAAATAATTAATCGAAGAAAATTATATTATTAATTTTGAGAATACCCTTTTTAAAAGAGTCATGTCAGGTTTTATAAAAGTTGGTAGAGTCAATATGACTGATGGCGAGGTTTGCGAATTATTGTGCAATAGCGAAGATATTGCTTACGATAGCACCGATTGTAGCGATTCAGTTATTGATAACTTACAGGAAACTATTCCACTGGAAATGGCATGTGGAAAGAAGGTTGCTCCGCTAGGAGAAACTAACATGCAAGTGATTGTCGATGAAAATGATACCGATGATGAGACCATAGATGAGATGGATCTCAATACATCCGTACATGATTATTTTCTCAAAATGATAAATGACGATAATTATGTGGGAAGTCCAACAAATGTTGATCTTGCTCAACTGGAACTTGATTTTGAGCCATCAACTTCTTCTGCCTCACAAAGAATTTATTCGATTTCATTTGTATCTCAGTTCCGTTAGGTAAAAATTGATCCTAAATCTTCTGAATTTAAAAGAGTTTTATGGAAGAAGGGTAATCTTCAATTTAATGATCAGCAAGTTCGATTTAGTGGGGATAGTAGTCTTCCGGAAAATTTGAAAAATTTGGAAACACCATATCAAGTTTGGTCATATTTATTTCCACAGTCTTTGGAGGAACATATCGTTGAAGAAACTCTTAAATATGCCGGAGTAGACGATGCATTTACTTTCAATATATTCGACCTTCGTAAATTTATTGGAATCCTTTTCTATATGACATACTACAAGCTCCCTAACTCAAGAGATTACTGGTCTGAAAACAGTAATCGTTGCGTAGATGTGATAAAAGCTCAAATGAATAGAAGACGGTTTGAAAAAATAAGGGAAGTATTACATTTCAATGATAAAGACAAACAGCCTGCAAGAGATGATCCAAATCGTGATAGGCTTTATCTAATTCGACCCGTAATTGACACTCTCAACAAAATTTTTGGTAGCATACCAAAATTAGAAAGGTTATGTGTAGATGAGCAAATGTGCTCCACTAAAATTGGTAGCTATATGAAGCAATATTTACCAAATAAACCAAAAAAATGGGGCTTCAAATTTTATGTAATTTGTGATACTACGGGTTACGCTTACAAATTTGAATTATATAGTGGATCGATTAATATACCTACTGAATTAGAACCGGATCTTCAATCTTCTGCAAATATAGTCGTCAGGCTGCTCCGGGAGGTGCCTCGATTTCAAAACTATATAGTCTACTTTGACAATTTTTACACCACAGTGCCTCTTTTAGTATATTTGCGAACACAGGGTATACTTGCTGTAGGTACTATCAGGTGCAACAGAATCAAAAATTGCAAGCTTCCTGATGAGAAATTAATGATGAAATATGAGAGGGGAACAAGTCACGAATTTATTTCCAATATATATGGAGTTGATGTAACATCACTGTCATGGAAAGACAACCGAATTGTCAACCTAGTATCTACTTATGTTGGCACTAAGCCAGTATTAGACACTAATAACTCGGAGACGCAGCCTCTAACAGTGAAGCGATTTGACAAAAAAGATAAATCTGTTAAAAATATTCCTTGTCCACAAATCATAAAAGATTATAACTGTCACATGGGTGGTGTCGATTTAATGGACAGCTCAATGGGTCGTCATAAAATAATGATGAAAAGTCGTAAGTGGACAAACAGAGTATTTTATCATCTTCTTGATATGACTTGTATAAATGCCTGGTTACTATACAAGAGAATAAATAAAGGCCGTCCAGGATTTAAGGAAATAAGACTAGTGGACTTCAAGCTGGAGGTAGCTGACGCATTATTTTCGTTTAATACAAAAGCAGCTCCGGAGCGTGGACGTCCAAGTCTAGAAAAACAAATTCTTGAAAAACGTCGAAGACCAAACGCACAGCCGATTCCTCCTAGAGATACCAGATTAGACTTGACCGATCATTGGACAACGATGGACAAAAAAGGAAGATGCAAAATGCCTAATTGCACAGGACAAACAAAAATGTTTTGCACAAAATGTAAGATAAATTTGTGTGTAACCTCGGAGAAAAATTGCTTTTTTGATTACCATCATAATTAATGATTTCTAGATGTTATTTTTATTAGTATTGACTTGAATTTATTTTGTTTATGTTTTTGTGATATTGAATGTAACCTTTTATTATTTATTTTGCATTGTATAAGTTGTTTAAAATAAAATACATACCTTTAAAAACTAAAATTTTATAAGTTGTTTTCACCTTATTTTTTAACCAAACCTTCTGAAAATTGATATGGGTGAGCTTACTGTATCTTCTAAGATACAACCACTTTTTTTAAAATTACTGCTAAAATTTAAATTTTTTCAAAAAAAGAAGTATGTAGATGTTATTTGCCAACCATTTTACATACAATATATTTTTTTCACTAAAATCGGCGTTCATGAGCATTTAAGGGTTAAGATTTAACTACATATCGGTAACCATCCAAAACTTCTGTCACTTTAAATGGACCTCTGTACTCTGGGTCGAGCTTTTTGATTATGTTCTTCATTTTATAGTAAAACAAAGTCGCCTACCACAAATTTGTCTAGTCATGCTTTAGTACTATCAAATGTAATTTTATCATAGCGAGGTACTTCACCTATAAGCAATTCTAATAGTGCAGGCAAATTAGGTATGCATTTCTAATTTTGTTGAACATGCATCGATTTTAATCGGACAGGGCTCATTTTGTTCGTAATAAAATTTAAAACAAAACCGACACATTAGTTTTTTCCGGCCTTCCCCCAAAATTTCTTTAGTCCCCCGTGAACCCTCCAAATCGGATAAATTCAATAAAACTGTTCTAAAATGCTTAAAAATGGAAAGTTATGCTATTCACGGGGTTCTCTAGATTGCTGAATCCAAATATGATGTTGGAAAATGAAAAAACTCAAAATGGCGCCCGGAAAACTGCGAACATACCCATTTTAAGCACCAAAAAATGGGAAAAAATCGTTGCAGAAGGTTTTAGCCTAGAAGTCTTGTTACATTGAATGAATTTATACGGTCGGTGTGGGATATTGTTTTTATACTATAAAAAGTAAAGTTTACCAAAAATTTTTTTGTGTTTTTGATTTGTTTATTACTTAAGCAATAACTATAAAAAGCTAATACAACTCAAAATTAAAAATATTTGTAACATTTTGCAAACCATTTTTTCTAACCTAATTTGAGGTCGCTAAACACGAAAAACGCATTTTTTTTTTTTCCTTGGGGTCGTTCCCGAGTTATTCGATAATTTATATTTTCGCGATTATAGCTTCATATACATCAATATATTTCTATGACGCCAAGTCCGATCAATTTTATTTTTCCACGTTTACAAAGAGTGATTAATGGCGCTTCTAACGAGTACACCAAAGATTATGCTTCGAACAAAATTGACTGAGTTATAGCAGAAAAAAGTTTGAAATTTCACAAATTTTTGAAATTTTTCACATCAACTTCAAACGAAACTTTTGGGTTTTGGCATAAAATTTTTTTTAACACTTGTTTTTTAGTAATTTTATTAAATGGCGCATATAATTGCAAACGTTTTAAGCTTTTGTTGAGTAAAATCGAATGAAATTACCAAAAGATATTAAGGTTTTAGTGCAATAAGGAAGATGTGAGAATTTTCGAAATGTTCGGCCTGAGTCAACAGATCTAATTTTTCAGCCTCCAGATAGGACACCCTACACCTTTTGAACACTTTAAAGATGATTTAAGTAACTTCTAATCATTCTTTGTAGAAGAACATTGCGGATTGTATCAAAAATATTAATTTTTGAAAGAAATCGAAATTTCCCTATTGCACTAAAGCCCTAATATCTTTTGGAAATTTCATTCGATTTTGCAATTATATGCGCCATTTAATAAAATTACTAAAAAACAATAAAATTATATGCCAAAAACCAAATGTTTCATTTGAAGTTGATGTGAAAAATTTCAAAAATTTGTGAAATTTCAAACTTTTTTCTGCTATAACTCAGTCAATTTTGTTTGAAGCATAATCTTTGGTGCACTTGTTTTTCGTGTTTAGCGACCTCAAATTAGTTTAGAAAAAATGGTTTGCAAAATGTTACAAATATTTTTAATTTTGAGTTGTATTAACTTTTTATAGTTATTGCTTAAATAATAAACAAATCAAAAACACAAAAAAATTTTTGGTAAACTTTACTTTTTATATTTAGTATAAAAAGCAATATCCCACACCGACCATATAAATTCATTCAATGTAACAAGACTTCTAGGTTAAAACCCCCTGTAACGATTTTTTCCCATTTTTGGTGCTTAAAATGGGTATGTTCGCAGTTTTCCGGGCGCCATTTTGAGTTTTTTCATTTTCCAACATCATATTTGGATTCAGCAATCTAGAGAACCCCGTGAATAGCATAACTTTCCATTTTTAAGCATTTTAGAACAGTTTTGTTGAATTTATCCGATTTTGAGGGTTCACGGGGGACTAAAGGAATTTTGGGGAAAGGCCGGAAAAAACTAATGTGTTGGTTTTGTTTTAAATTTTATTACGAACAAAATGAGCGCTGTCCGATCAAAATCGGTGCATGTTCAACAAAATTAGAAATGAATACCTGTTTTTACCTAATTTCCCTGCACTATAAGGAATTTTGCGAATTACAAATTTTCGAATGTCGCAAATACCAAACAAGGAGATATCTTGCTTTAATGCAGCGCCTCCAAGATCATCTATGTTACAACATGATACAACAAAACGTAATTTGAGAACGCGTTCATTAGCACAAAAATTTACTCTTTACTGACACTTTTTGCACTCAGTTTTCCAATCGCCTCAATATGTAGAGCTCAGACCTGGAAATTTAACATGTCATGCAATTATCTACAAATTTCATCATGAATATTTAAAATATTTCAAATGTTCGTAAGCTTTCTCTAAGGTTTTCTCATATCCTAAGTATATGCTATTAATACTTGACCATCTTAAAGACCTGCGACCTACTGGCAATCATCTTGATCTTGTAACGAACCACTCCACCTGATTTCCGGTGGCACCTTCTGTTCGAACCAGTTCTGCACATCATGCTCATGCTACAGCATAGCTCAGAGGCTTTGGGGTGGGGTGGCAGAACAAAAAGGTGATGTGGACGACATAAACAAAAATCTCGTGCAGAACTATTTGGTGTTAAAAAAAATCACCCTAAACAAAAACTGAGCAAATTTAGATTATTGATCCTATCTATTGAAGCTACTTAAGAAGGTTCCCAACGATATATCAAAGGATAAGGTGTTGTTCCCTTTGATGTCTTTACCCACCCTGCCTGTTAATAAATAAACAATTTATTAACCCATTGTTACCTCTCTCTAACCCATCACCTTTCTTTTCGTGCAATTAAAGACAGAAATTAATCCATAAGTTAGTTAAAATTGAACTTTATTAAATTGGAATTTTAATACTTATTGTTGTTAACATTTTATTCAGAAAGAACTTATAGTTAACATTATGATGCACATACCCTACATTTAATTCAAAATATTTCATGCAAATTTCGTTTGTTAACAATTATATCTTAATATTCTATTTTTGTCTCTTTAAATTCATTTACAAAAAAAAAAAAACAACAATTTTTCTCATTACTTCTACACCTCAATTCAAAGTAAAACAACAACCAAATTCAAGAAACCAAAAACAAAAAAATATCAATACTCAAATTTTCTCATGTTGTTTTAATAAAACAAAGCTATCTCGCTATCATCATGTTGACAAAACAAGATATTGAATTGGCAACAATTTTCTCATGAGCACCCAACAAGTTCTAAATGATTATGTTCGCTCTCAGTATGTTGACGTAACAAACTGTGTAACTAGCAAGAGAAAACTTTTGTGAGTATCAAACAAGTTCTAATTCAACGCGTTCGATCTCACTGCAGATTACCGATGCAAGCAGATTGTAGAGTACAAGTTTTATATTCACTACTTTTATGTTCGATCGCTGCTCTCGCTCTCACGCAGCAGCATGCCAACAGAACCGCACACTCGCACAAACCCAATGCAAAAATGGTAAATTTAGAATATTTCAATGGGGCAGAATTTTTAACTTGTATTGTAAATCTGCTTGCATGGGCGCCTGCTGATATGCTACAATATTTTGTTTAATACTTAGTGGTATTGTTAATTTTTACTCACTTTTGTTTCATATGTCCAACGATGAAAGGTACCAATCATGTTGTCCAATACGCGAAGCTAGATTATTAAAATATTGAATTTTGCAACATAACCAGATTTTAAGCCCTTAAGAAAATTTAGCTTGTATATTGGAATAGAATAATTTAAAATTTGAATATTGAAATTTTGAATTTTGAACCTTTATTTTTTTTTCACAAAATTACGCACAAATCTAAATTCTCTTTTCAAAATTGCTAAGTTTCTCTTTTTAATTCACTTATGTTTAATTTAATAAATTTTGTTTTTTGTTTAGGTTTAATTTCTCAGTAGGGAATTCGAAGTTTGTAGACACTTAATGTTATGTGATTCCTATAACCTATGTATTTACAGCTATATTTTACGATAATCTTACTTTTTAATTTTTAATATGCTTATAGTTTTTTGTTCAGTATTTTAACATTTTTTTTTGTTTCCGTTGTTCACTTACTACTTTCTTTAAACTATATAAATGACTTTTTTCTTTTTATTTTATACTTTCCAAGTTAGGTACAAATTTTTTTTTTCCAATTATGTATACATAGAGTTTTTTTCTTGTAATTTTTTTTTTTTTTTTTTTACTTGCATACGATTCTAACCGTATTTTTAATTCGCGTCTTTTTTTTTCCAACTATTCTTTTTTTTTATATATATTATCTTATCTTCACGATTTTTGTTTTTTAAGTATTTTTCATGAAATTTTCAATTTTATATAGTTTTTCTATGATTTTTCCTGATTTTCTGGTAATTAATACAGACTTTCAACCGGCATATTCAACACTCTAAACTTCACTGAAATTTTAATTTTCTGCATGCTGATGCTAAGACAAGTGTGAATAACATGATCGTTGGCTACCAGTGGTCGATCCTTTGTTGGGTTTTCGTCACTTTCCTAAAGTGATTTTTAGCTTTCATCCCCGCCTGAACATGCACTTTTGCCTTAGGCAATACTGCACACGCGTTAATCTCCTTTAAAATATTATTTTCGGCCTAATATTTTGGTTTTTTATAGATTGATTTAAATACTTTATGTGGATTAAATTAAAGCACCTGTTTAAGTCAACACTTCATGTAAGAAAAGCCGAATTCTTCGGCGGAACTGACTGAGTTTCGAAAATCTATTATGCTCAAATTATTATTCAGTGGAACTTTCGAAAAGAAGAGGTTCAGAAAAGTCATGTTGCCAGTGGCGTTTTCAAAGCTTGCAAAATTTATCAAAACCACTTATGTACAAACAAAAAATTTATAAATATAAATATTTAGAAATAAAAAAAAGAATGATATATCAATAAAATATTTACGATAAAATTTAGCTTATGCCAGCAACCCTTACAAAGCAGGTACTTTTCAAAGCAACGTAAAGAAAAGGATCTGAAGAAGGTGGCTGACAGAAATAAACTTGCAGATAACTTAAATTTTGTTATTTGCCTTGAGTAAACTTGACGCAAAGTTTTAACCAAAAATTGATGTTACCAAATATCTTTGATATGGTAAATGCCGGTTACCTTGCCGTTCTCATCCTCTAGTTCGTAATAGGAATTACCCAACTTTCTTTTCACTTTTGCCTTCACTCCGGTCGGAGCCAATTTTGCGTTAAAGTGTTTCGCCATGTTACTTTGCACAAAATTTCGTCGCACCACTACTTGTCCCACAGTAAACGTTCTAGGCCTGGCACGCAAATTATAAGTTTTAACACATTTATTATATGCGGCTTTAATTTTCTCTTTTATTGACTCGCGTAGCAAAGTGAGTTCATCCTCGCGCTCTATTTTTGCATCTGATTCAGATAACAAGCTTAAGTTTTTTAAAATTTCGTAGTCGTTTCCGTGTGTCAACATATTTTGACCAAATAGCAGCTGATACGGAGTTTTACCTGTGGTTTGATGGGTACTATTCCGCAAAGAACAATTTATGCTCCCAAGATAAATATCCCAATCCCTCTGATCCTTTCGAAGCGCTTCATTAATGGAGCGATTAACACGCTCACTCGCATTAGATTGTGGAGCATAAGCTGCGGTACATACATGTTTAATACCATATTTCAATAAAAAATTTTCGAATTCTTTGCTTTTGAATTGACTTCCATTGTCCGTTACCACGGACTCGCGCACGCCAAAAATATCGAAAATTTCAAATTGAAGATATTCTATAATATTACGAGAAATAAATTTCTTGAGCGGTTTCAAAAATGGAAACAGATTCCAATATTCCCCTTTTCAGTCCTGGGAAAAGGGCCTATCAAGTCTAAGTAAAATCGCTGGAAAGGCCTGCATGCTTCCACCATTTGACCCATAGGGGCTCGCAAGGAGTGTGTTGGTGCTTTTGAAGTCTTACAAAGTTCGCACTCTAGCACATATTTTCGTACATCGACGACCAAACCTGGCCAAAAAAAAATGACGGCGCACTCGCTCCACGGTTTTGGCAATTCCACCATGAGCAGAACTAGGGGCGTCATGAGCTGCATATAACACTTGTTGACGAAGGTCTTTAGGCACCAAAAGTTTCCAGCCATCCGATTCGTCACTATCATCTTTAGAAAATTCAACACGATGGTAAATAAATTTCTCAACTACTTTATAGTCCGGCAAGTTCGAAGTCAGAAATTTTTCTCTAAGCTCCTTATACTCTTGTTTTTCAAAACTATCCGAATCAAGATTTATAGAAGGTAGAATTTCTAAATCCACTGATTCTATTGCATCACATGGATCAAAAGTTCAGGACAATGCGTCAGCAACGACGTTGGCAGTGCCTTTTCGGTGTTCAATGGTGAACGTAAAGCCTTGGAGCTTCAGGGCCCATCTGGCCAATCTACCACTCAGCTCCTTCTGACCCATAAGCCATTTTAAGCTGGCATGATCAGTGACCACTTTGAATTGCTGGCCTTCAATGTATGCTCGATATTTTTTTATAGCCAGTACAACAGCCAAGCATTCTAGCTCAGTGACGGTGTAGTTTCTTTGGGCTTTGTTTAATTTATGGGACATAAATGATATGGGACGTTCGTTTCCCTGTTCGTCCTCTTGCGCCAAAAGAGCACCCACACCGTACTGGCTAGCGTCGCATTGCACAATGAATGGCTTAGAAAAGTCAGCATGAACTAAAAAGGGTGCCGTTGACATTTTAGATTTTAAGGACTCAAATGCCATCTGTGCTTGCTCGTTCCAAGTAAAGGTTTTCTTGGTAGAGAGCAACTCCGTTAAAGGATACGTTACAGTGGCATAATCAGCGATAAAACGCCTATACCACCCAGTAAGACCGAGAAATTGGCGAAGCTGGCGCAGTTCCTTTGGAACAGGATAATCGGCAATGGCACTAACTTTATCCGGATCTACGCTAAGGGTACCTTTGCCAACAATAAATCCTAAATATTTGACTTGACTCAAACCAAACTTGCTTTTATTTAAATTAATAGTCAATCCAGCCTTCCTGAGGTTTGCTGCAACCTCTAACAGATGACTAATATGCTCATCAAGCGATTGGGAAACAACCAACAGGTCATCTAAATAAACAAATACAAATGATTTTAGGTTATACGGGATAACGTTATCCATAAGGCGGCACATTGATTGTGGCGCATTGCACAGCCCGAATGGCATTCGGGTAAACTGGTACAATGGCCTGTTTGGAACCGTAAAAGCTGTTTTGGGACGGGAGTTTTTCTCAAGATTAATTTGCCAAAAAGCGTCCTTCAAATCTATTTTTGATATGCAGTACACCGGTGGCAAACGCGAAATAAACCCGTCGATATTTGGGATCGGGTACGCATCTTTAACGGTAACCGAATTTAATTTCCTGGAGTCTAGGCAAAAACGAACTTTATTAGGTTTAACAATAAGAACGGAGGGCGATGACCACGCCGAACCTTGCGTCTCCTCTATAACGCCGAGAACTAACATCCGATCAATCTCCTTGCATAAAAGTTTTTCCATAGCAGGAGAGATTGGATAGTGTCTCTGCTTGATTGCCACAGCATCCGCGGTATCAATTACATGTTCTAATAAACTGGTTTTGCCAAGCCCTTCAATATCAAAAGAAGGAAATGCAGCAATTGCACGATCTAATTTTTGACGATCAGTGACACTAAGTTTGAGAAAATCTGAATCTGAGCAATCCTGTACATGACATAATTCATTTATGGAATTGTTTGTCTCTATAGTTAGCTGAAAAACTGTCCAAAAATCCATTCCACAGATAATATTTTGAGTAATAGAAGGGACAACAAGAAAATCTATAGGTTTTGTTTTATTTCCGAAATTAACGTCTATCCGTAACGAACCCACGACCTGTTGTTTTTGACCGTCAGCCGTTTTCACGTTTCTATGGTATTTGTTGCTAAATTAGAATTTTGTAATATTTCTTGAGCTAATTGACCACCAATGCAACTTTTGCTGGCACCACTATCTAACAAGCACAAATACGTTTTATTCAAAACATCGATACTAACATATGGTCGCAAATCTGCTCCTTGTTGCACAATAGCAGACAGAACTACATTTTTAAAAGATTTAATATCTTTCCAAAATTTTCTCATTCGAATTGCAGATCGTCTACGAGATTCTATTATTGGTTTTTCTGAAAATATTCGTTCGCGTGCCTTTTTGTATTCCGCTATTCGAACATGTAAAGGACGCTTAAGAGGATGTAAACAATTTTGAAAGACAGGTAATTTATGTAAATATTGGGAAATAATGTTTGATTGTGGAAAAATTAATTCTGTGGACCCTGATTCGGATGTCCGCTGTTCCACTTTCGGGCATCCCACCTGGAGTTTCCCGATTTTGGACCACATTTCGGGCAAGCAGGCCTATAAATGTCTATAGCTCCACAACCGTAACAAAAGACACGTCTTTCCTTTAAACAATCTTGAAATGAATGTCCAAACTCATCACAGTTCCAACATTTCATTGGGCTGCGTTCGACTACATTCAATGCCTCACAGATATCTTCATTATTAATTTTCATTACTTCGTTTTCAGCAGAAAGTTCCGAAACATTTCTGCGATACATGTTTGCACGCGGAAAAGATACTGTTTTGGTGTCTTTTACAAACTTTTCGTGCTTTCGCACTTCTTTACGTAAGTCTGCAATAGTTCTGATATCTAAATGCAGAAGTTCCAGACGAATATCTGGTTTTAAATTTCTGATTGCTGTTTCGACTAATTCTACATCACTTAACGGAGCTCGAAGTCTATCGCAAAGCAACATAATTGTATCCAAAAATTGGTCAAATGACTCGTTAGGACCTTGCACTCTCTTTCGTATTTCATCTTTAATGTCGAAGTCTGTAATATACTCCTTGTATTGTCTACGAAGAGCTTCACAAAGACTGAACCATTCAATATTGTCGTCAACTTGCCGGTGATACCGCCAAAACCACTGCTTTGCTTTTCCCTCAAAAAGCGAATGTACATGTTGACACAATAAATTAAAATCACCATTCAAATGATTGGCAGTTAATATGTTGACTCTATATATAAAGTCGTCAATTGAAATATCGGACGAGCCATTAAATTTAATTTGCCAATTTTTAATAACATTTGAGATTCTTTCGTTTCTCAAAGGATCCACTTCAGACGGACGGACAAATGGCATATCTCGTGGCCAATCTAGTGTCACAGCCGAAGCAGCATTGTAAGTGTTTGGTGGAGGTGCCGTTAGATTTGCATTGATATTCAAATTTTGTAGTTCAGTGAGAATAACATTTGCAACAGATGCTGCAATTTCCCTACGAAAATCATTAATAGAATTAGATATCATCTGTTGTATTCGTTGATTTGACATATTGTTATGTAAACTGTTTCTAATTGATGGACTATTTCTATGCGACGAATTATTCTCAGCTTGGTTTCTTGTTTGTTGTCTAGTCATAGGACGATTGCGAGAAATCGCAAGACGATCTCTCCCAGCATTAGCCTGAGAGTTAACAGAAATATTATTGGGGTTAGCCCTAATGTTTTGGAAATTTGTGATATTTGCTAATGTGCACGGTCGCCGACAAATTGGACATGTATCATTCTGTTCCAACCATGTGCGTATGCAATTATCATGAAAATTATGTTTACATGGTGTTTCAACACGAGTGGAATTGTTAAGAAGCTCCTCACCACAAATGGTACAAGACACGCTATTCAGTGGATCTTCCTCAGTAGGAAGTTGTATATCAATATTACTATAATTAAGATTAGGCATCATGGCAGATTTATCGCAAATTTATTTAAAAAAAGAATTTTAGATTGATTAGAATTTATCAATCAAAAATTTCAGACCAACTCCACTTCGCAGGAAAAAGAAAAATTTATAAAAATTTGTAATCGAATTTCAATAAAAATATTTTAGTTTTTTTTTTAACTGCACTACTTAGAAAGGCTTATGGTGGTTAAAAGTTAAAGAGAGAATAAACAATTTTGTAATCGTATCGTTGGCAACAGAAAAAAATATAAATTTAAAACAAATGAAAATTGGTGATATCTCCCTCACGCGAGCAAACTTCGATTTAAATCAAGAGTTAAATCTCAAGCGCAAAAAAAAATAACCGAAACCTTTTTAAAAAACTGAAGGAAATTTAAATCATTTTACTTTTTCTCAGCGAGTAATACCCGATATTAACCAAATATAAAATCTCTAACATAAAAAAAAGGAAACGTATAAAATGTATGTAACAAATCGGTAATACTGAGCAATAGTGAGCTATATTCGATTCAAACCAAATATGGAATCTCAACTTTCTGCAAATCAGTATTATAAAAATTAAACTCATTCTTGCCTGAATAACTTTACGGTCCGAATTCAGTATTAGCAAAATTACGGATATCCAGTAAAATCAAAAATTCAAGAAAAAAAAACGAATCAATAATTTCATTTGGGGCACTAGCGATATATATGTGATTAAAACTGTATAACGCTTAGGCATCCTTCACAGGAGTGCTGGGGGCCCCACGTTGGGCGCCATTTTATTTTATGTAACGAACCACTCCACCTGATTTCCGGTGGCACCTTCTGTTCGAACCAGTTCTGCACATCATGCTCATGCTACAGCATAGCTCAGAGGCTTTGGGGTGGGGTGGCAGAACAAAAAGGTGACGTGGAGGACATAAACAAAAATCTCGTGCAGAACTATTTGGTGTCAAAAAAAAATCACCCTAAACAAAAACTGAGCAAATTTAGATTATTGATCCTATCTATTGAAGCTACTTAAGAAGGTTGCCAACGATATATCAAAGGATAAGGTGTTGTTCCCTTTGATGTATTTACCCACCCTGCCTGTTAATAAATAAACAATTTATTAACCCATTGTTACCTCTCTCTAACCCATCACCTTTCTTTTCGTGCAATTAAAGACAGAAATTAATCCATAAGTTAGTTAAAATTGAACTTTATTAAATTGGAATTTTAATACTTATTGTTATTAACATTTTATTCAGAAAGAACTTATAGTTAACATTATGATGCACATACCCTACATTTAATTCAAAATATTTCATGCAAATTTCGTTTGTTAACAATTGTATCTTAATATTCTATTTTTGTCTCTTTAAATTCATTTACAAAAAAAAAAAACAACAATTTTTCTCATTACTTCTACACCTCAATTCAAAGTAAAACAACAACCAAATTCAAGAAACCAAAAACAAAAAAATATCAATACTCAAATTTTCTCATGTTGTTTTAATAAAACAAAGCTATCTCGCTATCATCATGTTGACAAAACAAGATATTGAATTGGCAACAATTTTCTCATGAGCACCCAACAAGTTCTAAATGATTATGTTCGCTCTCAGTATGTTGACGTAACAAACTGTGTAACTAGCAAGAGAAAACTTTTGTGAGTATCAAACAAGTTCTAATTCAACGCGTTCGATCTCACTGCAGATTACCGATGCAAGCAGATTGTAGAGTACAAGTTTTATATTCACCACTTTTATGTTCGATCGCTGCTCTCGCTCTCACGCAGCAGCATGCCAACAGAACCGCACACTCGCACAAACCCAATGCAAAAATGGTAAATTTAGAATATTTCAATGGGGCAGAATTTTTAACTTGTATTGTAAATCTGCTTGCATGGGCGCCTGCTGATATGCTACAATATTTTGTTTAATACTTAGTGGTATTGTTAATTTTTACTCACTTTTGTTTCATATGTCCAACGATGAAAGGTACCAATCATGTTGTCCAATACGCGAAGCTAGATTATTAAAATATTGAATTTTGCAACATAACCAGATTTTAAGCCCTTAAGAAAATTTAGCTTGTATATTGGAATAGAATAATTTAAAATTTGAATATTGAAATTTTGAATTTTGAACCTTTATTTTTTTTCACAAAATTATGCACAAATCTAAATTCTCTTTTCAAAATTGCTAAGTTTCTCTTTTTAATTCACTTATGTTTAATTTAATAAATTTTGTTTTTTGTTTAGGTTTAATTTCTCAGTAGGGAATTCGAAGTTTGTAGACACTTAATGTTATGTGATTCCTATAACCTATGTATTTACAGCTATATTTTACGATAATCTTACTTTTTAATTTTTAATATGCTTATAGTTTTTTGTTCAGTATTTTAACATTTTTTTTTGTTTCCGTTGTTCACTTACTACTTTCTTTAAACTATATAAATGACTTTTTTCTTTTTATTTTATACTTTCCAAGTTAGGTACAAATTTTTTTTTTCCAATTATGTATACATAGAGTTTTTTTCTTGTAATTTTTATTTTTTTTTTTTTACTTGCATACGATTCTAACCGTATTTTTAATTCGCGTCTTTTTTTTTTCCAACTATTCTTTTTTTTTATATATATTATCTTATCTTCACGATTTTTGTTTTTTAAGTATTTTTCATGAAATTTTCAATTTTATATAGTTTTTCTATGATTTTTCCTGATTTTCTGGTAATTAATACAGACTTTCAACCGGCATATTCAACACTCTAAACTTCACTGAAATTTTAATTTTCTGCATGCTGATGCTAAGGCAAGTGTGAATAACATGATCGTTGGCTACCAGTGGTCGATCCTTTGTTGGGTTTTCGTCACTTTTCTAAAGTGATTTTTAGCTTTCATCCCCGCCTGAACATGCACTTTTTCCTTAGGCAATACTCCACACGCGTTAATCTCCTTTAAAATATTATTTTCGGCCTAATATTTTGGTTTTTTATAGATTGATTTAAATACTTTATGTGGATTAAATTAAAGCACCTGTTTAAGTCAACACTTCATGTAAGAAAAGCCGAATTCTTCGGCGGAACTGACTGAGTTTCGAAAATCTATTATGCTCAAATTATTATTCAGTGGAACTTTCGAAAAGAAGAGGTTCAAAAAAGTCATGTTGCCAGTGGCGTTTTCAAAGCTTGCAAAATTTATCAAAACCATTTAAGTACAAACAAAAAATTTAAAAATATAAATATTTAGAAATAAAAAAAAGAATGATATATTAATAAAATATTTACGATAAAATTTAGCTTATGCCAGCAACCCTTACAATCTACCATTACGTTGTATCTTTCGATAAAAACTCGTGGTCGTATGTCATAAGTCTGAGAAATGTGATCACAAAACCGCTTCTCATTTATTTTTTTTTTTTATTTATTTATTTATTTATTATTATTAATTGATATAAATCCTTATGCTAAAGATTACAAAGAACCTTATAATGACAGCATAAGTCACTTTAATTCTTTACAAAAGCATGTGGAATAAATAAATTTGATTTAACAATGTAAAACAACTAATTAAAAATAATTTAAAACTTAATTAAATTTGACATTAGAATTGATTGACTTAATTAAAGATTACAAAACTTAAATTGCAAAAGAATCACAACTGAATACAAAATAATAAAAAATAGGGGCCTACATAAAACAATACTACAAGTCAGGAAATTGCTATAAAGTTAATTTTTTAAAAAGTTCTTCTATGAAACGTGATGCGTTGCAGGTATTTTGCAGCTGATGTGGCAGAGAATTCCAAAGACGTATTCCGTAAACAAAGAATTGCCGTTCTGATGCCAGCAGATTATGTCGCATGTATATTAACTGTTTTGAACGTTGGGATCTTGAAAATCTGAGTTTATTGTACAGATATGATGGTTCTTTGGTGATTATTATTTTATGTAAAAGAAGTAAAGTTCTACTCTAAAAGTTTGTCAAAGGTCATGGAAAATATCCGTTTCGCAAAATATGATGTGTGGTCATATTTTTTCAGGCCAAATATATACCTTGTAATATTATTATAAAGTACATTCGGTTTACGTTTGACGGCACTATCACAGTTAGCAAATATTTCGCAACCAGTGTTGGAATCAGATAAGATTTGGCCAAAAGCATTCTTATGTGCTGCGGTGTGAAGTGCTGTGTTATCCAAAGCGTACGTAGCATTCCATACACTTTACCAATTGTTCCACTTTCGGGCATCCCACCTGGAGTTTCCCGATTTTGGACCACATTTCGGGCAAGCAGGCCTATAAATGTCTATAGCTCCACAACCGTAACAAAAGACACGTCTTTCCTTTAAACAATCTTGAAATGAATGTCCAAACTCATCACAGTTCCAACATTTCATTGGGCTGCGTTCGACTACATTCAATGCCTCACAGATATCTTCATTATTAATTTTCATTACTTCGTTTTCAGCAGAAAGTTCCGAAACATTTCTGCGATACATGTTTGCACGCGGAAAAGATACTGTTTTGGTGTCTTTTACAAACTTTTCGTGCTTTCGCACTTCTTTACGTAAGTCTGCAATAGTTCTGATATCTAAATGCAGAAGTTCCAGACGAATATCTGGTTTTAAATTTCTGATTGCTGTTTCGACTAATTCTACATCACTTAACGGAGCTCGAAGTCTATCGCAAAGCAACATAATTGTATCCAAAAATTGGTCAAATGACTCGTTAGGACCTTGCACTCTCTTTCGTATTTCATCTTTAATGTCGAAGTCTGTAATATACTCCTTGTATTGTCTACGAAGAGCTTCACAAAGACTGAACCATTCAATATTGTCGTCAACTTGCCGGTGATACCGCCAAAACCACTGCTTTGCTTTTCCCTCAAAAAGCGAATGTACATGTTGACACAATAAATTAAAATCACCATTCAAATGATTGGCAGTTAATATGTTGACTCTATATATAAAGTCGTCAATTGAAATATCGGACGAGCCATTAAATTTAATTTGCCAATTTTTAATAACATTTGAGATTCTTTCGTTTCTCAAAGGATCCACTTCAGACGGACGGACAAATGGCATATCTCGTGGCCAATCTAGTGTCACAGCCGAAGCAGCATTGTAAGTGTTTGGTGGAGGTGCCGTTGGATTTGCATTGATATTCAAATTTTGTAGTTCAGTGAGAATAACATTTGCAACAGATGCTGCAATTTCCCTACGAAAATCATTAATAGAATTAGATATCATCTGTTGTATTCGTTGATTTGACATATTGTTATGTAAACTGTTTCTAATTGATGGACTATTTCTATGCGACGAATTATTCTCAGCTTGGTTTCTTGTTTGTTGTCTAGTCATAGGACGATTGCGAGAAATCGCAAGACGATCTCTCCCAGCATTAGCCTGAGAGTTAACAGAAATATTATTAGGGTTAGCCCTAATGTTTTGGAAATTTGTGATATTTGCTAATGTGCACGGTCGCCGACAAATTGGACATGTATCATTCTGTTCCAACCATGTGCGTATGCAATTATCATGAAAATTATGTTTACATGGTGTTTCAACACGAGTGGAATTGTTAAGAAGCTCCTCACCACAAATGGTACAAGACACGCTATTCAGTGGATCTTCCTCAGTAGGAAGTTGTATATCAATATTACTATAATTAAGATTAGGCATCATGGCAGATTTATCGCAAATTTATTTAAAAAAAGAATTTTAGATTGATTAGAATTTATTAATCAAAAATTTCAGACCAACTCCACTTCGCAGGAAAAAGAAAAATTTATAAAAATTTGTAATCGAATTTCAATAAAAATATTTTAGTTTTTTTTTAACTGCACTACTTAGAAAGGCTTATGGTGGTTAAAAGTTAAAGAGAGAATAAACAATTTTGTAATCGTATCGTTGGCAACAGAAAAAAATATAAATTTAAAACAAATGAAAATTGGTGATATCTCCCTCACGCGAGCAAACTTCGATTTAAATCAAGAGTTAAATCTCAAGCGCAAAAAAAAATAACCGAAACCTTTTTAAAAAACTGAAGGAAATTTAAATCATTTTACTTTTTCTCAGCGAGTAATACCCGATATTAACCAAATATAAAATCTCTAACATAAAAAAAAGGAAACGTATAAAATGTATGTAACAAATCGGTAATACTGAGCAATAGTGAGCTATATTCGATTCAAACCAAATATGGAATCTCAACTTTCTGCAAATCAGTATTATAAAAATTAAACTCATTCTTGCCTGAATAACTTTACGGTCCGAATTCAGTATTAGCAAAATTACGGATATCCAGTAAAATCAAAAATTCAAGAAAAAAAAACGAATCAATAATTTCATTTGGGGCACTAGCGATATATATGTGATTAAAACTGTATAACGCTTAGGCATCCTTCACAGGAGTGCTGGGGGCCCCACGTTGGGCGCCATTTTATTTTATGTAACGAACCACTCCACCTGATTTCCGGTGGCACCTTCTGTTCGAACCAGTTCTGCACATCATGCTCATGCTACAGCATAGCTCAGAGGCTTTGGGGTGGGGTGGCAGAACAAAAAGGTGACGTGGAGGACATAAACAAAAATCTCGTGCAGAACTATTTGGTGTCAAAAAAAAATCACCCTAAACAAAAACTGAGCAAATTTAGATTATTGATCCTATCTATTGAAGCTACTTAAGAAGGTTGCCAACGATATATCAAAGGATAAGGTGTTGTTCCCTTTGATGTATTTACCCACCCTGCCTGTTAATAAATAAACAATTTATTAACCCATTGTTACCTCTCTCTAACCCATCACCTTTCTTTTCGTGCAATTAAAGACAGAAATTAATCCATAAGTTAGTTAAAATTGAACTTTATTAAATTGGAATTTTAATACTTATTGTTATTAACATTTTATTCAGAAAGAACTTATAGTTAACATTATGATGCACATACCCTACATTTAATTCAAAATATTTCATGCAAATTTCGTTTGTTAACAATTGTATCTTAATATTCTATTTTTGTCTCTTTAAATTCATTTACAAAAAAAAAAAACAACAATTTTTCTCATTACTTCTACACCTCAATTCAAAGTAAAACAACAACCAAATTCAAGAAACCAAAAACAAAAAAATATCAATACTCAAATTTTCTCATGTTGTTTTAATAAAACAAAGCTATCTCGCTATCATCATGTTGACAAAACAAGATATTGAATTGGCAACAATTTTCTCATGAGCACCCAACAAGTTCTAAATGATTATGTTCGCTCTCAGTATGTTGACGTAACAAACTGTGTAACTAGCAAGAGAAAACTTTTGTGAGTATCAAACAAGTTCTAATTCAACGCGTTCGATCTCACTGCAGATTACCGATGCAAGCAGATTGTAGAGTACAAGTTTTATATTCACCACTTTTATGTTCGATCGCTGCTCTCGCTCTCACGCAGCAGCATGCCAACAGAACCGCACACTCGCACAAACCCAATGCAAAAATGGTAAATTTAGAATATTTCAATGGGGCAGAATTTTTAACTTGTATTGTAAATCTGCTTGCATGGGCGCCTGCTGATATGCTACAATATTTTGTTTAATACTTAGTGGTATTGTTAATTTTTACTCACTTTTGTTTCATATGTCCAACGATGAAAGGTACCAATCATGTTGTCCAATACGCGAAGCTAGATTATTAAAATATTGAATTTTGCAACATAACCAGATTTTAAGCCCTTAAGAAAATTTAGCTTGTATATTGGAATAGAATAATTTAAAATTTGAATATTGAAATTTTGAATTTTGAACCTTTATTTTTTTTCACAAAATTATGCACAAATCTAAATTCTCTTTTCAAAATTGCTAAGTTTCTCTTTTTAATTCACTTATGTTTAATTTAATAAATTTTGTTTTTTGTTTAGGTTTAATTTCTCAGTAGGGAATTCGAAGTTTGTAGACACTTAATGTTATGTGATTCCTATAACCTATGTATTTACAGCTATATTTTACGATAATCTTACTTTTTAATTTTTAATATGCTTATAGTTTTTTGTTCAGTATTTTAACATTTTTTTTTGTTTCCGTTGTTCACTTACTACTTTCTTTAAACTATATAAATGACTTTTTTCTTTTTATTTTATACTTTCCAAGTTAGGTACAAATTTTTTTTTTCCAATTATGTATACATAGAGTTTTTTTCTTGTAATTTTTTTTTTTACTTGCATACGATTCTAACCGTATTTTTAATTCGCGTCTTTTTTTTTCCAACTATTCTTTTTTTTTATATATATTATCTTATCTTCACGATTTTTGTTTTTTAAGTATTTTTCATGAAATTTTCAATTTTATATAGTTTTTCTATGATTTTTCCTGATTTTCTGGTAATTAATACAGACTTTCAACCGGCATATTCAACACTCTAAACTTCACTGAAATTTTAATTTTCTGCATGCTGATGCTAAGGCAAGTGTGAATAACATGATCGTTGGCTACCAGTGGTCGATCCTTTGTTGGGTTTTCGTCACTTTCCTAAAGTGATTTTTAGCTTTCATCCCCGCCTGAACATGCACTTTTTCCTTAGGCAATACTCCACACGCGTTAATCTCCTTTAAAATATTATTTTCGGCCTAATATTTTGGTTTTTTATAGATTGATTTAAATACTTTATGTGGATTAAATTAAAGCACCTGTTTAAGTCAACACTTCATGTAAGAAAAGCCGAATTCTTCGGCGGAACTGACTGAGTTTCGAAAATCTATTATGCTCAAATTATTATTCAGTGGAACTTTCGAAAAGAAGAGGTTCAAAAAAGTCATGTTGCCAGTGGCGTTTTCAAAGCTTGCAAAATTTATCAAAACCATTTAAGTACAAACAAAAAATTTAAAAATATAAATATTTAGAAATAAAAAAAAGAATGATATATCAATAAAATATTTACGATAAAATTTAGCTTATGCCAGCAACCCTTACAATCTACCATTACGTTGTATCTTTCGATAAAAACTCGTGGTCGTATGTCATAAGTCTGAGAAATATGATCACAAAACCGCTTCTCATTTATTTTTTTTTTTTTATTTATTTATTTATTTATTATTATTAATTGATATAAATCCTTATGCTAAAGATTACAAAGAACCTTATAATGACAGCATAAGTCACTTTAATTCTTTACAAAAGCATGTGGAATAAATAAATTTGATTTAACAATGTAAAACAACTAATTAAAAATAATTTAAAACTTAATTAAATTTGACATTAGAATTGATTGACTTAATTAAAGATTACAAAACTTAAATTGCAAAAGAATCACAACTGAATACAAAATAATAAAAAATAGGGGCCTACATAAAACAATACTACAAGTCAGGAAATTGCTATAAAGTTAATTTTTTAAAAAGTTCTTCTATGAAACGTGATGCGTTGCAGGTATTTTGCAGCTGATGTGGCAGAGAATTCCAAAGACGTATTCCGTAAACAAAGAATTGCCGTTCTGATGCCAGCAGATTATGTCGCATGTATATTAACTGTTTTGAACGTTGGGATCTTGAAAATCTGAGTTTATTGTACAGATATGATGGTTCTTTGGTGATTATTATTTTATGTAAAAGAAGTAAAGTTCTACTCTAAAAGTTTGTCAAAGGTCATGGAAAATATCCGTTTCGCAAAATATGATGTGTGGTCATATTTTTTCAGGCCAAATATATACCTTGTAATATTATTATAAAGTACATTCGGTTTACGTTTGACGGCACTATCACAGTTAGCAAATATTTCGCAACCAGTGTTGGAATCAGATAAGATTTGGCCAAAAGCATTCTTATGTGCTGCGGTGTGAAGTGCTGTGTTATCCAAAGCGTACGTAGCATTCCATACACTTTACCAATTGTTCCACGTGAGAGTTTCATTAAATGTAATACCCAAATGTTTTGCAGAGTCTGCGAAAATTATTTCGGAATTGTTCATTATCACTTTAGGGAATTGAGAATGATCTAAGGGCTTTTTGTAGATAATTAGACATTTCGATTTGGATGCATTCAGACATAGACCGTTATTCGATGCCCAGTGAAAAATATTTTCCAGATCATTATTTGTGTCCTGTATCAAATGAGTAATTTTTTTTAGTGGGGAACTCGCATAAAGTTGAACGTCATCCGCGTACAAGTGAATTTTTGAACATTGCAAAGAATTAGGAAGGTCGTTGATGAACAAAAGAGGTCCAATAACAGATCCTTGAGGGACCCCCCGTATGAGCGGAAGGTGTTAAGATAGTGAATCACCTATGCTTACTGCCTGAGTTCTTCCATTTAAATAAGTGAAAATAAGCTTAGTTGCTGTGGACGAGAAATTGTACATTTTTCTAAGTTTGGTACATAGAATGGTGTGATCAACACAGTCAAACGCTTTTGAATGATCAAGTAAAGTAAGTAGCGTAGCCTCACTGTTATCTAATTTTGAACGAATTTCTTCCGAAACATTCAATAAAGCAGTAACGCAACTTCTATTTGTCCTATAGCCGGACTGCAATTCAGTTAATACATTCTCACGATTGACAAATTCATTTATTTGTTTTTTCAGTACAATTTCAAACACTTTTGATAAGTATGGAAGTATTGCAATTAGTCGAAACTCATTGCTAGCTTTAGGAATTGGGATTATTTTCGCCGACTTCCAACTGGCCGGAAAAGTCGAAGTAGTGAGGACAAAATTAAAAATGTGGGTTAAATATGGCAATAGTTTTGGCAGTAATAATTTAAGGAACCTCGGATGTATGCAATCAAAACCTATCGCGTTAGATTTGACGTCATAAAATCTTCTTAATACATCGTCTTGACTAACGCAGGAGAAATCAAATCTATTTCCTGAATAAGCAGTTGAAACAGAACTTTCGTAATGATTCGATGATACTGTAGGTATGGATAAATTACAAAATTTCTCGTTTAACAAATCGGGATCGATTCTATCAATGAAGTGTGTAGTGTGTTTACCTAAACCAATATTTCGTATGCGTTGCCATTTTTCTTTGCTGCCAACGGCATTACTGAATTCTTCTGTGTAAAATTCTAATTTTGCAATTTTAATATTTTTTACTACTTCGATTTTCAGATCGCGGTATATTTTATGTAAGTAAGATGTTTTATATCTTTTCCAACGATTATATGCCGCATTTCTTTCAATTATTTTCTGTTGTATACTTGCGTTGAACCAAGGACGTAGACCGTGTTTAATATTTTTATTTCGAAGACGAACTAATTTTTCGAAAAGATTGTTTACATGAATTTGTAAATAAACCACCATTTCATCGACGAATGTCATGTAATAAAGTTCGTTCCAGTTGATATTTGACACTTCAATTTCCAATGACTCTAAATCTATATTTCTAAAATCACGATAGGGAAACGATAGTGTAGTGTTATACAAATTAAAGTCATAAGACATGAAAATTAAATCATGTTTTGAAAAAATTGGGACAGAAATTTGATCATAAATCAGTACTTTTGCTGAGTCATTCACGAAAAAGACATCCAAAAGAGTATCCGAGGTCTTTGTGAAATGAGTGGGTAACGTATAATTTACGCAAGTTAAGCCTAAAGTAAGCATTCCATCCGTCAGATTAGTTTCTTTCAAAATATTACTGTTCAAGTCTCCAGCAATGATAATGTTTGTATATGCAAGTGACAAATTTTCCAAAATTTCGAAAAATGGTAGTAAATCTATATTTCGATTTGGTCTGTATGCACAGCAAATTAAAACAGTCAGACAAAAGTTTTACAATTTTGGCACTGTGCGGTTGCTTTGCCAAATGCCTATTATCAGACAACTCAGTAAGGTTTACGTTCTTAGGCTCAATTTATTAGCACAAGAAGGCAGTAAATTCTTTGGAATTTCTTTCTATAAACAAACTCAAACTCAAAAGCATGTAAGAAAGCCCACTATCACTGCAGTCGGTTAGTAAAATCAAGTTTTAACGTAAAGCCTTACACTCAGTAACAACTAAGCCACACATGTGTAACCGCATTGACAACAGCAAGAGTCTCCAACTCATACGAGTGGTACTTGGGACTTAGCAGTCCAAGTATGCTTGCTATAATAGACTACCATAAAACACATTACACCATATTTCTAAATTAAAACAGCACCGTAACCAATAGCTCTATCATCTTTCTGAAGCTCTATTAGATAGAAAGTATTAAATAATGTTAACATAAACTCAAAACTCAAATGGATACTATTTGCTGTTTTATAGCTTGATGCACTAGTTTTCAATCAATTCTATTCTTACTAGAAGTCAAAATATACAATGGTGTCATGACTTGGTAAACCTAGGAATAGACTTCCTAAAATATGATGCAAGTCCTATAAATAAGCTTAATTGAGTAACGGTTTCACGTGAAGGAAGAGTTCTTAAAGCTGCAATCTTGTTGGCTTTCGGTTTTGTGGCGGACAGCTAACAAATAATTTTTTGTTTTAAACCTTAAAGTACACGAACACACCTACTTTGAATATCCCAGTACTGCCAACCTTGAACAATAAAGAAACCAGGGAGATACTGTCATCGATAATGACAGATGAAAATGAAGACGGCCAACTTCGTTGAAACTTCCGGCCTTGACTATTTGGAATTGAAGCTGAGCTGACGTGTAGCCGCAATATAATCTTGAAAAATCAAACTATAAATAAAATTAAAAATAAATTGATATTTTCAAAAACAGTTGTTGAAGGAAAAAGATTCTCAACACACAATTAAAAAACGTAAAAACGAAGGAAGCAGAACATAAATAAAGTTATTCTAAAATAACTAATCTAAAATAACTAATGAGCAGCTTGGCTTGAAATTTGAGGTTATAGACAAACATTATCTTTAGGAATCTTCGAAGAAAGTCCACGATTTAAAGCAAAAGTGGCAAAATTAAATCATCACCGCAATCTAAAAAATTTGCGACATTAAGACGTCATCGGTGTACAAGTAGTAGCAGTCATCAGCAGTTTGGCAATCAATCATTAACCCTCGGGAGACCTTTCAAGGAAAAATATAAAAAAGAAGAAAACAGGTACATTGTCCTAAAAAGAAAAGAAACAAGTTTGTCTAAAAAAGAAAGAAAATAAATAGGTACATTGTGCTAAAAAAAGAAAAAAAAAAGAAACCAAAAATGATCTTAAAAAAAAAGGAAAAATTAAAAAAACAAGTATGCTAACTATAAAGAAAAACAAAATAGAAATAAGGTGCGAAAACTTAAAAAAAAGTGATTAGTTTTACAAAAAGTTATTTTTTTTGGTTAGCTAATTTTATTGTGCTAGGCAGCTTATATACAGAAATTTGTGATAGGTTTTCCTTTTTGTGTTCAAAATATTCTATAATTTTGGTTCGTCGGTCGATACCTGAAATTTGGCGCCAGGTGGTTAGGTAGGTCAGACCCACTAATTTTAACGGAACCTTTGTGCAAAAAAAAAAAGAAACAAAAACAGCAGTTAAGTGTAAAAGAAAAGGAAAGAAAAGAAAACCTAAAAGTATAACTATGTAGGTAAAAATTAGTATGTTTTTCTAAAAAGTTAAAACGTAGGAAAATAGACCTAAGAATTCATTTTTTTTTGTTAAAAAGAAGAGTTTCGCACTTACCTGATCAATTATACTTACCTGTTATACTTACCTGTTCAATTAATCTTACCTTATATTGTTTACTTGTATCATAATACGTACCTTTATGTTTATGTGTCTATTGTGAGTATACCTTTAAAGTAAAAAAAAAAAAAGACAAGAAAATAGTTTAAAAAAAAAAACAGAAAGAAATAGTAAATACATACGTAAAATAATTTTAAGTAGTATGTAAAACCTTATAAAACGTGTATGTTGTAACCCTAAGAACCTATACTTACCTATGTTTACCTATAAGAACATCATTATTTTCCATTAACCCTCCGGTGACCTTAAAAAAAAATTAAAATAAAAGAAAAAAAAAAGGATTTAAAGTTTAGGTTGCTAGCAAAATAAAAAAATGTTAAGTTGCTAAAATAAGAAATAAATAAAAATTTAAATGTTTAAGTTCAACGTTAGTTACTTACTATAACTTACCGTTAGTTGTACCTCCTAAGATATTTATATTTTGTATTTGCATTACAATTTCATTTATAGGATATAAGTTATCCTACCTTTGTATTAGTTACCTACTTTGTAATAAACATGTTGTACAATTGTAATTTTTGATTTCGTGTTTGTTTATTTAAAAATGGAGTAGAAATCTTTTTCAGGTTAAGGTGCAGTACCAGTAAAGAAGGAACGTTATGGCAAGGGGCATTTGCTTTAGACTTTAATAAGTACTATGGTTGGCCGGATTGGTCATGTGGGAGGGCAGTTAGGTGCATTACATCTGAGCACCAGTGGGAAAGAATAATAAGGATTTTTTCTTTGTGCTAAAAATGTTCGGCTACTTTTGCTGGCGTAATCTATTACTATTATTTGATGACACAATTCTCTTTTCTATCTCTTTCCTTCTACCATTTGGGGAATCTTTTTGTTTTTTTTTTTTTATTGGCACATTTAAGATTTGAATATGACGGTTAGGAAGCGCACAAGAACCCCGCATTTTCTGGCGAGCTCGAGCCGAGCAAAAATAACACCATCTATGTTCCAGCGTTTCCCCACCTGATCTTTATATTTGGCGCCCAACGTACAGGCATTTAAAAGATGTCTGCCATTTGACTCTCGTCGAGTTTTGAATGTATGGGCTACCGTACGTCCTGGACAGCATAACCCACAGTGGTATAGCTATGCCTGAGTTGCGACGGTAATTCGTTCTGGAGAAACTAGATTCGACTTAAATGAACATCGACGAAGCGTGAAGGAATGGATCGAGCCCATGTGGTACGTCATGATTTTGTAGAAAACTACCGCGTTTCATTCGCGGCCCTTGAGCAAAATTGGTTCCTGAACTCAGACTCGACTTACAGTTTTGATAATTTTTTCTTTTTTTAAATTTTTGGTTTTTCTCTTTTCTTTCTTTCCGATTTCTTTCATTATTTTCGTAAGTTTATAGTGGCACTTGGTTTTGGCAGTTGGTGAGTCAAGCTTATTGCTTACAATGCAAAACTTTCGCTGGCCACTGGCAGGATCAAGGACATCAACTACGAACTTCACAACTTCTACCTAATCTATTTTTGATTTCCCTTGCCGACACTTTTACACTAAAGATCATGAGTGAAATGATAATTCAGTCGATTATTTTTTTTTCTCATTAAAATTTATATGTCTGTAGATTCTTTCATTTTTAATTACAAAGCTATGAACGGTATGCTTGTTACTTTAAATAACATTAAAGTAAATCAAGTATACAATTCAATATCTAGAACTTTGAACAAATAAAATCTATATTTTCTTACTTAAGCCTATACGTTCCTTACTACACTGCGAAAAATAACCTTAACATTTAAGATATTGATATAATATTTAAAACTATAAATACTTAATTTTCATTGCATGATATTTACAGGTAGTCGTGTAAACGTCGTTTTTGTGTCATAAACATTTATTGATCTAGCTTATTAAGATACAGCAAACTCTTGCACAATTTATATAAATACTATTGGTGTAAATTTTTTCGATCGAGACTAAATCAGTCTTGTCAATTAGGTAACTTAAGCGAATCTCTTTATGATAATTAGGATATGATCACCCGATCTTTTGGCAAAAGTAGAACAGTCAATAACAGTAATTCAATTCGCGGACGAGGAAGAGGTAGAGGGAATTCTGTCTCAAATCGAGGTTTAAGCAGAGTAGGTTTCAGAAGCCAAAATAGACTGGAGCCAACAATGGCGTCGACAACGACCACTACTACAACTTCAAACACAGTTCCAACCATGTCCGTAGCTTCAGGTAGTCAGAACGCCTTGAATGCAAATGGTGGCCAAATCGGTAACCCAAATTCGAGTGGTAGTTCAGGAGGCAATGCTTTAAATGCTACCATACCATCCCCTACGTACAGTAGCTTATCTGCGCAAGGATTTAGGGAAGAATTTAGACAGGAGATTCCACCACAACAGCCTGTACACACGGTCACACCTAGTACGGTAGTAAATGCACAAGGGTTAACACTTAGAGACTACATTAATGCTAGTAATGGTATGTTGCAAGCAACCATTTTACGCGATGTTGAAGCAATCATTCAGAGGCTTGTACCACCCCTGATTACCCAGTCAGGGGTGGTACAAACCTGAGAAATACATCATCTCCAGTCGGGATGTCAAATAGGCTTGAGAACGATGCTGACATGTATAACAGACAACCGCAAATGAGTAGTGAACAACAACCACAGGCTCGCCATTATAACAATGCGCAGAATGGTAACTTTGTCAATCATAATCCTCAGCAACCATTCACTCACTATTTTCACCATCAACCCGAAGTTCTTAATCCGCAATTAGTGCAACAACAAAATCCAACGAACTTCTATGCCCACTATAGTAATTTGCCTAAGCATTTGTCCTTGATTAAGTGGGGCATCAAATTTGACGGATCTCCGAACTCCAGTACCATTGAAGATTTCTTGTTTAGAGTTGAATCACTCCGCCAAGACTTTAGTTGTCCCTGGGGAGAGTTAATAAAACAGTTTCATCAACTATTGTCGGGTGAAGCAGCTGACTAGTTTTGGACATATAGAAGAGAAAATTCCAACATCCAATGGGAGTCCTTGAAATCTACGATGCAGCGAAAATTCAGGAGGTTCACAAACGATTTTGAAATCCAACGCAAAATAATGGAAAGACGTCAGCTTCCAAACGAATCTGTCGAAGTTTTTTGTAAGGAGATCGTATTGCTGAAAAATCAAATGCGTGACCCGATACCTGAATTCGAACTCTTCAGGATTGTCAAGGACAACCTAAAAGAAAGTGTAGGCCAGTTAGTCTTTGCAATTCAGTTTAATTCTATGGACAGATTAGTAGAAGAGTGCAAACGCGCAGAGAGAAACATAGCGGAGAGGCAAAAAGAACGCGATGGTTTCTGGAATTGGCCGGCGAAAAAAGTAAATGAGCTTGAGTTTGAAGACCCACAAGAAGGTTTCCTTGACATAGAAGCCTTGAATTCCCAACAGTTTAAGCCTAAAGCACAATTTGTGTGTTGGAACTGTGGCATGGCTGGCCATGGTTTTTATGAGTGTACCTCATCACAAAGAAACATATTTTGTTATCGATGTGGAGCCAAAAACGTCACTGTTCCAAACTGCACTCAATGCCAGGGAAACGGGCTTGTGAACAGAAAACCAGCTGGTATTTCGGTTCATCTCCCAAAGAACCAGCAACAGTAGAGAGTAAAGTTGTTGATATAAGTCTAGAAAGTAAGAAAGTTACAATTTTAGAAGATAAAAGAAAAATTGAGTTAGGAAAAACTAAGCCTAGGGTTAGAGAAATAGTCCCATATCATCTTAGATTGGCAAGATATGAAGAAAGGAGAAAGCAAATTTTCGACCAAAATAATTTCGGCTTAAGCAAAAAAATTAAAGACACGAGAAAAAGGTGCCAAAACAGAAGAGCAGAGCACAAACATATTGCATCGTCAAATATTCATAGTGAAATAGATGTTAGGCCATACATGGATGTGTCAATCAGTGGTTTCCTACTTAAGGGATTAATGGACAGCGATGCAAGTGTTAGTTGTTTGGGGAAAAATTATTTAGAGTTAGTTGAAAAACTAAAACTTGAAGTGTTGGACTTTAAATCCACAATACACACAGGCGATGGAAAAGGTCAACGAATTGTTGGCAAACTGAAAACAACTATCACTTGCCAAAATAGGACTGAAGACATAACGCTATATCTAGTGCCACCGTTGTCCCAAAGTCTTTATTTAGGGATAGACTTCTGGAACAAGTTTAATATAGTTCCAATCATGGTGAATAGTCTGGAAGTTGAAAATGCTGAAACCGTTGTTGACACATTGAAAATGCATACCTTGACCCAAGATCAACAAAAAAATCTTGAATTGGCTAAAAGTGAATTTAAATGTTATAAGAAATTTGGACTAGGAAAAACTCACTTGGAACAGCATATTATTGATACTGGCGATGCGCCACCTAAAAAAATTAGATACTATTCTATCTCACCAGCTGTTCAAAAATTGACCTATGCTGAACTAGATAGGATGCTAAGTCTGAATGTGATAGAACCCGCAGAACAAGCAAGTTGGAATAATAGGACCACCTTAGTTATGAAGCCAGGGAAGAACCGACTTTGCTTGGATGCTAGGGAATTGAACCAGGTAACCATAAAAGACGCTTATCCGTTGCCGAATATAGACGGTCTCTTGAGTCGGCTCGGTGACACGGTCTTCATTTCGGCGGTGGACTTGAAAGATGCCTTCTGGCAAATACCGCTGGAAGAGTCGAGCCGACCGAAGACAGCATTCACAGTCCAGGGTAGACCACACTACCAATTCACGGTAATGCCCTTTGGTCTTTGCAATGCTGCTCAACGGTTGTGCCGACTCATGGACAAGATCATACCGTCGGAATTGAAGGACCGGGTCCTGGTCTACCTAGATGACCTCTTAATAGTTTCACCAGACTTTAATACCCACTGCAAAATTTTGAAAATAGTAGGTAAAAAATTAACAGCGGCTGGACTAACAATTAATATGCAGAAATCCAAATTTTGTTTCACTGAAGTCAAATATCTAGGGTATATAGTAGGAGGAGGTAAACTCAAAACAGACTCCAGTAAGATCGAAGCCATAGTTCGAATCTCAGCGCCTAAAAACGTGAAACAAGTAAGGCAATTTTTGGGAACCGCTGGATAGTACCGCCGGTTCATTTCGGATTATGCCACGCTTGCTGCACCAATAACGGACACTCTTAAGAAATCACCCAAGTTCTATTTTACTCCTGAGGCCCAAGTTTCTTTTGAAAAACTTAAACAAGCTCTTGTTTCGAGTCCGGTGCTAGTCAGTCCTAATTTCGAGAAAAGATTTTTCGTTCAGTGTGACGCGTCTGATGTTGGCATCGGGGCAGTTCTTTTTCAGGAAGATGAGAGTGGAGGAGAACATCCAATTGAGTATTTCTCCCAAAAACTGAATACAGCTCAAAAAAATTACTCAGTAACCGAAAAAGAATGCCTAGCGGTAGTTGCCGCAATTGCCAAGTTCAGATCGTACATTGAGCTGATGCCGTTCACTGTTATCACAGACCATTCGAGTCTAAAGTGGCTGATGAAGCAGAAGGACTTGAACGGGAGGCTTGCGAGGTGGAGCTTAAAACTTCAAGGGTTCGCATTTGACATTCAGCATAGAAAAGGCACGCAAAACGTCGTTCCTGATATGCTCTCTAGGTTTGATTTCGAAGAAATACAGTTTGACAGTCATTCGTCAATCATTGATCTCAATTCAGAAGCTTTTAGAAATGAACAATATAAAAACCTCATACGCACAATTAAAGAAAATAAAGATCGTCTCCCAGACATGAAAGTTCTTGATGGGTACATTTATAAGCGTACAAATTTCTATGATGGGGACCCCTTAAATGAGGACCACTCCTGGAAATTGTGGATCCCTGGCGATTTAACCGGTAATGTTATAGCGTATGCGCATACCTCGAACACTGCGTTACATGGGGGCATAGCGAAAACACTAGGTAGGATTCGTGAATATTTTTATTGGCCCGGTATGGTCACTGCTGTGCGTGATTTCGTGTGAAACTGTGGCATTTGTAAAGAATGCAAGCCACCCAACAAAATACTTAGGCCAACTATGGGAGCTGAAGTCAGTACAGCAAGACCATTCCAAAAACTATACATAGATTTTTTGGGACCATATACCCGATCGAAAAGTGGCAACTCGTTTATTTTTATAGTTCTGGACCATTTGACAAAGTTTGTTCTTTTGAAAGCTTTAGCAAAAGCCTCAGCAAAAGCCGTAATTAAATTTATGACCGCTGAAGTATTTCACAAATTTGGTGTACCAGAAACGATCCACTCGGATAATGGGGTCCAATTTGTTGGTAAGGAGTTCAAGGATGGACACGTACGGCATAAACCACATGAAGACAGCACTGCATTCCCCTCAGGCGAATGCTAGTGAAAGGGTTAACCAGTCTATTTTGGCTTCCATTAGAATCGTTTTGAATAGTGACCAATCCGAATGGGACCAAAACTTGTCCAATATCGAGTGCTCATTAAGATCTGCCGATCATGCGTCCATAGGAGTAACACCTTATTTTGCCCTGTTTGGCAACAACATGATTACACATGCAAATGCTTATCAGGTGGCAAGAAAATTGGGAGTTTTGTGCGACAACGAAACAAATGTGATCACAAATTCAGAAAAACTTGAGCTAATCAGAGATCGTATTAAGAAACAGTTGCACAAAGCGTATGAGAAAAATGTGAAAGAATATAATAAGCGTGGTAAAGAAATCAGTTTCAAAACAGGACAAGAGGCTTATCGCAAAAACTTTATACAGAGCGATTTTACAAATGGAATTAATGCTAAACTTTGTCGTCCGTGGTTGAAATGCAGAATTGTAAAACGAATTGGAAAGAACTTGTACGAAGTTGAAAACATTCAAGGCAAACGAAAAGGCATAGTACATGCACAACATTTGAAACAATAAAATCCGATTTTTATACCAAATGATTATTCAAACATAAATTTTAGCAACAAGTGTTCACTTCAAATAACGCGTTAATTTCAAAAGACCTAAAAAATATACATACCACTTTATAAGACCACGTTGCGATCGTGTAAAATGGCACTCTTTGCTTACTCATCTCTAGCTTTTTATAACAAATGTCTAGATTTCATCACCCAAGGTGATAGGAGCGGGGTGATTAAAAGATTCAAGCTAGTTTATAAAAGAATCTGATACCTATCATAAGAAAAACATTCAGATTAATCTTTTTTAGCAATAATAGAAATAACACTTATAGTAAAAATACATAAGTTTCATGATGAAATTCTGTTTCCAACTTTATTGAAAAATAAAGCAGCACTGCTAGTCAATTTAATTAAGCCCAGTTAAAGACAGGGCTGTTAGAAAATTTGAGTACGTATCTTGTAAGTGTGAGCAATATATGTTCGTTTTGATGTGATCGTCATTAATGATTGTAGGCACGTAGTTATGTTCCATGTCCGGGCTTCGCGTTTCCCGACCGTTGACGCTCACTGGCCTTCGCATCCGACGGTTGGCTTTGTGGCGGACAGCTAACAAATAATTTTTTGTTTTAAACCTTAAAGTACACGAACACACCTACTTTGAATATCCCAGTACTGCTAACCTTGAACAATAAAGAAACCAGGGAGATACTGTCATCGATAATGACAGATGAAAATGAAGACGACCAACTTCGTTGAAACTTCCGGCCTTGACTATTTGGAATTGAAGCTGAGCTGACGTGTAGCCGCAATATAATCTTGAAAAATCAAACTATAAATAAAATTAAAAATAAATTGATATTTTCAAAAACAGTTGTTGAAGGAAAAAGATTCTCAACACACAATTAAAAAACGTAAAAACGAAGGAAGCAGAACATAAATAAAGTTATTCTAAAATAACTAATGAGCAACTTGGCTTGAAATTTGAGGTTAAAGACAAACATCATCTTTTGGAATCTTCGAAGAAAGTCCACGATTTAAAGCAAAAGTGGCAAAATTAAATCATCACCGCAACCTAAAAAATTTGCGACATTAAGACGTCATCGGTGTACAAGTAGTAGCAGTCATCAGCAGTTTGGCAATCAATCATTAACCCTCGGGAGACCTTTCAAGGAAAAATACAAAAAAGAAGAAAACAGGTACATTGTCCTAAAAAGAAAAGAAACAAGATAGTCTAAAAAAGAAAGAAAATAAATAGGTACATTGTGCAAAAAAAGAAAAAAAAAAGAAACCTAAAATTATCTTAAAAAAAAAGGAAAAATCAAAAAAACAAGTATGCTAACTATAAAGAAAAACAAAATAGAAATAAGGTGCGAAAACTTAAAAAAAAGTGATTAGTTTTACAAAAAGTTATTTTTTTTGGTTAGCTAATTTTATTGTGCTAGGCAGCTTATATACAGAAATTTGTGATAGGTTTTCCTTTTTGTGTTCAAAGTATTCTATAATTTTGGTTCGTCGGTCGATACCTGAAATTTGGCGCCAGGTGGTTAGGTAAGTCAGACCCACTAATTTTAACGGAACCTTTGTGCAAAAAAAAAAGAAACAAAAACAGCAGTTAAGTGTAAAAGAAAAGAAAACCTAAAAGTATAACTAGGTAAAAATTAGTATGTTTTTCAAAAAAATTAAAAAGTTAAAACGTAGGAAAATAGACCTAAGCATTCATTTTTTTTTTGTTAAAAAGAAGAGTTTCGCACTTACCTGATCAATTATACTTACCTGTTAAACTTACCTGTTCTATTAATCTTACGTTATATTGTTTACTTGTATCATAATACGTACCTTTATGTTTATGTGTCTATTGTGAGTATACCTGTAAAGTAAAAAAAAAAAAAAAGAAAAGAAAATAGTTTAAAAAAAAACAGAAAGAAATAGTAAATACATACGCAAAATAATTTTAAGTAGTATGTAAAACCTTATAAAACGTGTATGTTGTAACCCTAAGAACCTATACTTACCTATGTTTACCTATAAGAACATCATTATTTTTCATTAACCCTCCGGGGACCTTAAAAAAAATAAAAATAAAAGAAAAAAAAAGGATTTAAAGTTTAGGTTGCTAGCAAAATAAAAAAATGTTAAGTTGCTAAAATAAGAAATAAATAAAAATTTAAATGTTTAAGTTCAACGTTAGTTACTTACTATAACTTACCGTTAGTTGTACCTCCTAAGATATTTATATTTTATATTTGCATTACAATTGCATTTATAGGATATAAGTTATCTTACCTTTGTATTAGTTACCTACTTTGTAATAAACATGTTGTACAATTGTAATTTTTGATTTCGTGTTTGTTTATTTAAAAATGGAGTAGAAATCTTTTTCAGGTTAAGGTGAAGTACCAGTAAAGAAGGAACGTTATGGAAAGGGGCATTTGCTTTAGACTTTAGTAAGTGCTACGGTTGGCCGGATTGGTCATGTGGGAGGGCAATTAGGTGCATTACATCTGAGCATCAGTGGGCAAGAATAATAAGGATTTTTTCTTTGTGCTAAAAATGTTCGGCTACTTTTGCTGGCGTAATCTATTACTATTATTTGATGACATAATTCTCTTTTCTATCTCTTTCTTCTACCATTTGGGGAATCTTTTTGTTTTTTTTTATTGGCACATTTAAGATTTGAATATGACGGTTAGGAAGCGCACAAGAACCCCGCATTTTCTGGCGAGCTCGAGCCGAGCAAAAATAACACCATCTATGTTCCAGCGTTTCCCCACCTGATCGTTATAGTTTCATTACTCCTGCACTGACCTCAAAACCAAGGTATTGTACTTTCTGTTTAAAGAAAGAACACTTTTTCAGATTAAATGAAACTCCTTTATCGGTGAGCACTTGAAGTACAATACGGAGTCTTTCCAATGCCTCTTCACACATTAGTAGCTACAGCAAGGATATTATCCATGTACACAACAACAAACGAATTTACCAAATCACCTAAAACATTCATTCCCGCACGATGAAAATCTGACGGTGCATTTCTAAGACCATATATAGCTGTATACTCAATTAATTCAGAATGGATAGGTATTTGATGAAACCTTGAAGCCATGTCTAACCTCGTAAGGAAATAAGAACCATGCAACTGGTCAATTTGATATGAGATGAGCGGTAATGGAAATATGTCTGAACTATTATTATCGTTTATTTAGCGCAAATCCACACACATGCGATCGGAACCGTCTTTTTTCTTCACATGAAGTATGGGACTCGTAAAAGGTGACGAACTAGGACGAATAATACCACAATTAAAAAGTTATTTAATTCTGTCTCAAAAATACTATGCTCTTTGGTACTTAATCGATAAGGCCGTCTATAAACAATTTTGTTAGGATCTTAAAGCCGTATTTGGTTTAGTGCTGTGGCAGCATGAGAGTTAGGGATTTCGGTTATAAAATTCCTTTGAAAGAATTCAAAATATTTATCAAATTTGGTTTTAGGTCATGGGAAATCTCAGTATCTATCAAATTTATAATCTCAGGCGCAATTACTCCACAAGAATAAACAAAATTTACCCTATTAAAACATAGTTTGTCTGAGGTCATATGCACAGCGATACCTTGATTAAAAATTTCGCGACCTATCATTATTTTATGACGCAAATGCGTATTTGGCAAAACATGAAACAAAATTTCTAAAACAATACCAACTTCAATAGTCGTTAGAATTTTAATTGTACTGTTTACACTCGTTTATCATTGCCACTACATCAAAACTACGTTTACCACAAAATTTTCGACCCACTGATTACAGAATAACGGAATATATTGAACTAGAATCATAAAAAAATACAAATATCTCATTAGATTGATTCAGCAGGTGTAACGATATCACATAAATCGACTCGTCGATCTGTTGAAGAAACCCCAGCACGGTTACTAATTCTTTTTCGATCAATCTTCGACAGCTTGATGCGTAATGACCAGTTTCTTCACAGTTAAAGGAGGTAACATTTGGCTTCGCTGGATTTTATTTTTTCAAATTATTATTGTAGGGGAGATGTGTGTACCTTGGTCCGCTTTTCAGTTTTTTCAATGTGCTGGATTTTCCAAAAAAGTTTCTTTAGTTTTTTGATTAAGTTATATTTCTACAATGCTTGCAGCATCAAATGACGTGACAATGATATTTCTGTGTCTTACCATTGAGTATAAATATTACTTTTTCCGTTGCAATCTCAAACGGTCCAAGGTACACCATGCAAGTGTACCTTGGATTATTAAAAATAAAAGAGAATACATTGTATTTTGGCAATAAGTTATGAAAGAACCATTTATTATGTAATCAAAAGTAACATTTTATTCAATAAAAAAAAAAAATTAATCATAAACAAAAATTATAACATAAAAAAGTGCATTTAGTAAAAAACAATTAATTAAACAAAAATGGTTGCAAATAAATGCATTAATTGCGTAAATAAAAATAATAATATTATATTGAGAGGCGATTATGGCTTCCTAGTTGCCCGTCGAAAAAGTCTCGCTGGTCAATAAGCTAGGTCCAAGGTACACACATACAGCATGTTTTAAAAACTGTCAACACCCATAACACATGTCAATGAAAATACATCCAAAACACACTAAAAGCTTAAAACAATAACTAAACATCCTTCCTGATGTTGTAAAACTGAAATATTTCAAGTAAGTTTCTCACAAAACGTTTCGTAGCTTACTCCAAAAACAAATTTTTACACACAAAAAACACTTTTTCCGTCGCTTTTCATATATGCATACAGCTTGACGGTCTGAAGTCTACTTATATGAGTAACCGGTATGAGTGGAAAATTCCATAGAAGAACATTATCGTACACGTGCAACTGTTGAGTGGCAACCGGCACTCGGACCGAGGTACACTCGGACCAAGGTACACACATCTCCCCTACCTCAAATTTGAAACATGCGTGTTGATGTTCTTGAATCTACTTGCAATGCTTTATATCCCGGCTTGCCTCAATTAAAGCATTGTATGCGTGGCGATGATGTTGACGCCTTGTCTCTTTTTGTATCTGGTTCATTCACGTCATTCTCCATAGCTTTCTTCTTTGGCCTTTGGTTCTTGTAGCAGGTTTCGTGTACCAATATCCGCAGTTAAAGTCAGATGACGTACTCTTGGCTCACACTGAAAAATGTGGTCTAACACTGTGGATACAGTTATCTATTCAATCGAAATGTTTTCCATCTAGCCATCAAAATTGTTCTCAAAGTTGCAGCATATGCGGATTGGCATTATCAGTCCTTAGTTCGGCTGTTACTTAGGTTCTTGAAAAATGCGTTTCGGGGCAATCGTATCGCACAGAAAAATATCGTTAAATTCTTCCTAGGTCATTTCTGAATAAGAAACTTGAGCTAGCCAGACGGATCCCTGCCTTTTGAGAGCTTGACTTGGAATGTTTATCAAAGATGCATTTTTCGGAGACTGCTCAGAGATGCACATTTTCGCCATTGCGACCCAAGCTAGAGTGTCTGGATCCTCAACAACTGGATTAAATTCCGCCAAATGTATGTCTGTCAACGCTGGATGATGGTTTGAGAGCTTCCACAAGAGCTAAAAACATACGATTTTGCCGCTAGAAGAGTTAGCGCCAGTTTTCTTTGCTTGCAACTTGTAGGAAGTTTTGGGTCAATCCCACTTCTGATGTCGTGTAACCATCTATTTTTAGAGATTTTTATTTAAATTCAAACAATTTAATAAAATTCTTTTATTTTTGAAAAATTTATTTTAAAATTAATTTTGAATATTTAAACGAGGCAGTCTCGATCTCGCCACTACTGCTAGCTTCCGTTCTCCGAATATTTCTATTTTCTGCTTCATAAATTTATTCAGTAGCACCAGACGATTCTACCCAAGCTTTGACATAAGAGTCGCCGCTTGCCGTTTTATATCAAAACACACACAGTACTACGACATATATATATACACAAGTGTATATTTACGATTATATGAACATCCTAATATTACTATGAATGCGAATTGTTCGAAAATTTTCAACTAAGAAATGAAAAAAATAATTACGTTAAACATCCCTAGGTGGCGGAGCGACAATCATGTGTTTTCCGCAGTTAAAAAGGTTAAGTTTAAACAAGTAAGGGTGTAACCTTTGGCCTGGCCAAACATTAAATACCCTACACTGCATTTTTGAAATTTTGCTCATATGGGAGGTGCCACGCCCTCTTGTCCGAGTTCACCCAGCATTTGCTCAGAACTTGCATTTATAGTTCTTAGTGTCTGAGTGAAATTTGGTTGGATTATCTAAAAAACTCTTTCAGTATAGCATTTTGAAACATTTGCTTATATGGGAGGTGCCACACCCCCTTGTCCGATTTCAACTAATTTTTGTTGAGAGCTTTTATTTATAATTCTTAGTGTTTGAGTCGAATTTGGTTTGAATATCTCAAGAAGCGCTTTTAGTGTAGCGTTTTGATGCATTTGGTTACATGGGAGGTGCCACGCCCTCTTGTCCGAATTCGCTTGGTTTTTTTTCAGAACTTGCGCTTACAATTTGTAGTATTTATGTGTATTTTGGTTGCATTGTCGTGAAAAATACTCCTAAAATTGCATTTTGAATATATTTTTTGTATGGGCGGTAGGCGTGTCCGCTTATCGATTTTGCTCATTTTCAATCCCCCGAGCTAACTTTGACGACGGAGGCAGTGTAACAAATTTCATTGAATTATCTTGCTCAGTTTTCCCAAAAAGTGTATTTCAACACACGCCAGCCAGCCACCCAACCAGACAGACGGACATGGCTATATCGACTCAGGAGGTGACGTTGATCAAGAATATATAGGGCCTTATCGTAAATAAATATTCTCGAGAATTTATTCACTAACTCCCTGGTTTGCAATCGCAAAAAAAATTTCGTGGAAAGAGAAAATTCACTGGAAAAATTATGTTATCGGCAATAAGTTGGGAGCGAGTTTTTTCACTTTTATTTGTTAATTTACTCCTCAACTTTTTGCTAGGGAGTACTAATGTATAAATGAATAATGACAAATTAAAAACTTTAGTACAACAATTTTAAAGCTTATTGAAATAGCTTTTATATGACACTAAAGTTTTTAATATCCATCCAAGCGTTTCCAACTTATACTGGTTATGCTAAAACTACTTTTCACTTAAATTTTTTTTTTTTTTTTGGAAACTTTTTGGTGCAAACTTTTGATTTTTCAATTCCACAAAAATGATTAAAAATACATTTTTTACTTTAGAAAGCAAAGCATTAACTTAAATTTCGCTGCTGCAATTGTTTCTTTTTCTTCTTTTGCAATTGCTGTTTCTAGTTTATCTTTTTTTTAAGTCAGCTGTCAAAATCCAGTGGAAAATGGAAAAAAAATGTCAACGATTTATGGAAAAAAGCGTTGCCACATATTTTTTTTTGTGCAAAATTTCTACGGAATTGGAAAAAATCATCGTTCAGACTGTTTGTTTGCGCAAAATGTGAAAGATATGGGAAAGACTCAGCGTTGCCAGATGTTGTTTTTGTCAAAAAATGTCAATGCTCTTGGAAAAATACAGCGTTGCAAACTGGTTATTTCGGAAAATGTCAACGATATTAAAATAAAAAAGTATCCCTGCAGGAAGGGGAGTTTCCATTCATAATATATTCACTACTTCCAGTGCTCCTTCCCCGGGAGGGAGAAAATGGAAACTCCCTTCAGATTTACGATAAGGCCCATATACTTTTCTGTATCTGCCACGCCTCCTTCTCTGCGTTACAAACGGAAGGACAAAGTGAATATACCCTGGGTGTAGGGTATAATATAAATATAAGAGCTTTTTGGTCGATAGACTTATATTTTCTAGATTTGCACCGATATATGTTATTGAATAATTCTGCATCGTTTCTGTAATAATGGTTATTTCAAATCCGCATTATAAATGCGACCATGAAGAAAATCAGACAAAAGTATGCGCTTTGTGTGGGGAATAAAACAAAAAATTTTTGATATCTTATCGTCCTATTCATTCTACCCCCATATAAATGTTCATAAAAATCCATGCCGTGAGCGCGTAGCACCACCCAGTTTAAATCGTATTGGTCATATTCCCGGTAATTACACTGTTCTACAAATTTCGACTGGAGGAGAGGATGATATTTCTTAAGTAATTTGGGTGCGCTGAATTCAAATCTGGCGCCATAAATGCGCCGTCAGGTCTAGTTCTCTTTATATAAGGTTATATATGTTCGTTATACTACTCATTAATAAATAATAAAACAAAATTTACCAAAAATTTATTACGTATTTTTTGGGACAAAAGCATGCTGGGAGACTATTGCTGGACTCTTCTACGTGAAACGGACCCAACAACATACAAGCGATGTTCAAACACTGCCATTCACTTTTGAATTGTTAAATATTTTCAAATAAATTAATGGTTTTTCTTGAAAAAAAAAAATGTGTTATTATGTCTCGAAAACCTGATCTGATAGAGGAAAACCGATTGCAGATTCGAATTCAGCGCACCAAATAACCCTAGGAACACTGTTTGGTTGCTCCAGTCGCAAATCGTGCAGACCAGTGTTATTGTTAGCCTTATCTTTATACCCAAAATCGAAGTAGTGGTGTAATTTCAGCACAGTCTTGCAATAAAATATTGCGATGAGCTGGCTTTGTCACTTGCAATAAATTAAAGCAAAGAGACAAAGTCTTTCTTCAAAATTTCTTCTAAATAAAAGATTTCTATTTAGGGGTTTTTAAAATATTTAAATATTTAATTTAATATTTCTTTCTAAATAAGATTGTTTCCTTAAACTTAACAAGGTTAATTATCGCTTTTGTAATGAGCGTGTGGCTTAAAATTTATTTTTATTAAGCGTATACAAAGTATACGCAGCTGGCATGATGTTACGAAAGCTGAAACAGCCGAAAATGGGAGCCATTGAAGCCGCTAGCTAACAGTCGTGGGGGAGTATGTGACTGTTTCAACTTACCAGCGGGCCACCACTACAAAACTTTTTTGTAGACTCCCTGTTATATCTTTACCTTACTCTCAAATGGACTTATATTATCATTTACAAATAACAAAGCCCCTTTATGATCACAAAACAAAATTTCGTTAAACAAAAAAATAAAATGAGTGTACCAATCTAAACTAACTCAGATTTTCATCCCCTAGATGTTATTAGAGATGAACGGTCTGTATCCACCCTTCCTATGGTCTCAAGCAGCTGTGTATTTTAAGACCCCAAAATTACTTCAGTCCTCCTACTTCACATTATCGATCTATTCACACATTTTATAAATCTACAATATTTTATTTAAATTAAATTTTAAACATTTCATATTCCATGAAAAAAAATTCGATCTTCTCAATTTTAACTATAACATTGCGCTATTATTAAATTAAATTCATAGTTTTTCTTAAAAAAAATAGTTATGTTTTTATATAGACGAAAAGTAGTCAAATTTTTATAATAGTAGTATGTATAAAAAAAAACAAAGTATCAATTTAAGAAAAAAGAGTGTAGAAAAAAAATAGTATTTTTTCCCGCTTGATTATGCATCCGCATAGAATATAGTAAGTGTAATTTAATTAGTGCATGAAGTTTTACTTATCTATTTACCAAAATCTTTATATGAATTTTTTATGTAACATGTTGATTAAAATAAAATTTCAAAAGCAAACAAGCAATCAATTCTGTTAACTAACAGAAGTAATGTTAACAGAAAGAATGAGGTAAATTACTGCATATGATCAGAATTACATGAGAGCACAAAGAAAAGCTCTCTGTGGTTATGTGGACCAAAAAAAAACTAATGCTCTCACGGGAAAGCTTTCTCTTTATACTTTTATGTTTCAATTTTTTTGTTTTGTTTCTTAAACCCTTGTTTTACTTTTTATTTATTTTAATCGAAACTTTAACTAATGTTGCATTTTACTCTACTTGAAATTTTACATTAAGCCAAATATAAGATTCTTAAATAAAAACCACTCACATATTCCAATCTTCCAACTTCCACCGATGAAGGCCCTTATCGATGATGAGTTCTGGAATCTTTGATTGTTGAGACTGCTTTTTTGTTTGCTTAAAATTCAATGATTGAGCAGGATACCAATGAGCATGTATTGGTATCGTGCAGCTATTGTACAATTTTAATTAATAAGACATACATATACTGCTATGCATAAATTTGACTTAAGCACAAATAAAGTTATATTTTTTTTTTATAAAAACAATTATATTTATTTTTTGTCTTATATGCAAAGCAATTTTTTTTTTATGTCTGATTAACTAAGTTTTCACTATTTTTTTAAAACTCACTTATTTTTTCTTAACATTTAAGTTTACTACTATTTTGTTTCGGTTCGCTTGTTTATGAAGGCGAAATTTATATCCCGCTATGCAAATCTACTTGCCATTTTGGCTTCTATGTTATATACTTATGTATATTTCTTATGTATATATTTATATATGTATATTTGCATATATATATATATCGATTTCTATATACATATATATTGATTTTTATTTAGATTTTTACCGCGCTTTTTCTTTTTTCACTTAAATCCGATTTTAATATTAATATTATTTTTTTTTTTTAAATCAAATTACCGCGATTATGACACAAAATGTAGGTGTTTATATCCTATTTTTTGATGCGATTTTAGTCGAAATTTTTGAACAATAGGTACACGGTGGTTTTTAAAAAATTTTAACTTTTTGAAATACCACCCGCGATTTTTTTCAGGGATAATGTTGGGGGACCCTTCTAGTACCTAAATCCGCAATCCGCGAAATCGAACGTCCAGCCGTTTTTTTTTTTCGACCTTTAAGTTTTTTTAACGATTTTTGAGTATATCTCGGTGTGTATATACATATTATGTACACATATATATGTATATACGTACATATATATACTTGTATATGTATGTATGTGTAATATATATACATGGATATATATATTCATACATACATACATACAAAAAAAAGGTATCGTTCCCGCACCATTTATTTTTTTAAAAAATCGGTTTTTTCGTATTTAAGAAAAACACAAACAAAAACCGGAAACGAAAGTAGTCACTCCAGATGTGATTTTTGATTCTTAATCCGATTCCGGTATTAGAATTGCTCTATTACGTCTGGACTTTGAGATATCCTTACATATATGTTTAAAGAACACCATTTTTTTCCGATTTTTGAAGTTATATAACAAGATAAGATAATATTATGCCGTAAAATCTGGTAGGACAGTTAATAGTCCTAGTTTTTTCCTTGAAAACTCAATCAAACCGATAACGATATCTTTTTTTTTGTCGGAGATATCTTTGCCTAAAAAGTTGAAAAAGTGCAAAAACACGATTTTTGGCTATATTGGATGTTATATGCAGGACACACAAAATTTTTTTGGGAATTTCTATTACCAGAAGCATTTGGTACTTTCTTTTGGCTTTAAATTGAGCTATCAAATGTTTATCTGCAATATTTTTCTGCAGAGTTATGTTAACTTTAAAATCACACCATGAAACTTAAAGCGAAAAATCTCGGTTTTCGGCTATATTTGAGGTTGTATACAGTACGGACGAAATTCGTCTGCTCTTTTTTACCAACCGAAGCATTTAAAACTATTCTTTATCTTTAAAATGAGCTAACAAGTGGTCTCTTGTTATTGTTTTCTAAAAAGTTATGACTGTTTTAAGACAACATGTTGCAGTAATATAAGGAATACTCGTACACTGTGAGTTTGCACTCCATAGTGTAATTTTTAAATGGTCATAACTTTGTGGAAAACAATCACAAGAGACCACTTGATAGCTCATTTTAAAGATAATAGTTTTAAATGCTTCGGTTGGTAAAAAAGAGCAGACGAATTTCGTCCGTACTGTATACAACCTCAAATATAGCCGAAAACCGAGATTTTTCGCTTTAAGTTTCATGGTGTGATTTTAAAGTTAACATAACTCTGCAGAAAAATATTGCAGATAAACATTTGATAGCTCAATTTAAAGCCAAAAGAAAGTACCAAATGCTTCTGGTAATAGAAATTCCCAAAAAAATTTTGTGTGTCCTGCATATAACATCCAATATAGCCAAAAATCGTGTTTTTGCACTTTTTCAACTTTTTAGGCAAAGATATCTCCGACAAAAAAAAAAGATATCGTTATCGGTTTGATTGAGTTTTCAAGGAAAAAACTAGGAATATTAACTGTCATACCAGATTTTACGGCATAATATTATCTTATCTTGTTATATAACTTCAAAAATCGGAAAAAAATGGTGTTCTTTAAACATATATGTAAGGATATCTCAAAGTCCAGACGTAATAGAGCAATTCTAATACCGGAATCGGATTAAGAATCAAAAATCACATCTGGAGTGACTACTTTCGTTTCCGGTTTTTGTTTGTGTTTTTCTTAAATACGAAAAAACCGATTTTTTTTAAAAATAAATGGTGCGAAAACGATACCTTTCATATGCATGTATGTATGTATGTATATATATATCCATATATATATATTACACATACATACATATACAAGTATATATATGTACGTATATACATATATATGTGTACATTATATGTATATACACACCGAGATATACTCAAAAATCGTTAAAAAACTTAAAGGTCGAAACAAAAAAAACGGCTGGACGTTCGATTTCGCGGATTGCGGATTTAGATACTAGAAGGGTCCCCCAACATTATCCCTGAAAAAAATCGCGGGTGGTATTTCAAAAAGTGAAAATTTTTTAAAAACCACCGTGGGTAGGTATAAAACGAAAATTCCGCTGATGTCTATCTATGTGCTCGATTTCAAGAACTGGATCTTGGTGATTTTCGTGGTAGACTTTGATGCTTTTTCAATTTGGTGTCGCCAAGCAGAATTTTATATAAGCCGTAGTGACACTCTCAAAATTTTTAGCTGTACCATAGGGTACTGATAGCACTACCTGCTCTCCCAAAGAAATGTCTTTATAATTAATTATTTATTTCTTTCTTTTTCTCCGACCGCCGAAGTATACGTTGTACTTATGTAATCTGAAGTTAAGCAAAACAGTTAAAAATCTCTTATAGTTGGAAATTTTAATGTCTTTTCAGACGAGTTAAAGATGTCTTTAAATTTAGAATTTAATGCCTTTTCAGACTAATTTGTATGCAGATCTCCAGATTTCTTTTGAACAATTTTATTTTTTCTTGAGCAGAATTTTTGAGCATAAGTGATTCGTTTGACAACTCGAAGAAAAAGGAAGTGTATGAAATGTTGTCAAAATGGTAGACCTTTGTATTGAGACCAAGGTTACATATCACAGAATGATTAAAAAAATATATTCAAGCATGACAGTGCAGCCAAATTTGTATAACAAGAGATTTGTATGAGCAACTCAAAATTTAAACATAATTTTCGAACAAAAATTTTTCAAATAAAATCAAGATTTGTTCATTACACTTTAAAATTATAAATATAATAAGAACAATAAGGCTAAAAATATATTGTGGCGGTCAAATACATATTCAAATATTTATTTTAAATTAGTATCTATTCGTTAGCCAGTATTTTAAGTAACATTTAATCTGTAAAATTTCATTTGTATTTAATACTGAATTTTAATTTATGTTTTTAATACTATTTGCAACAGCAACACTTTTTTGCTGTTATTAACATTTTTTGCAACCGTGATAAAAGAGGAGAAAGAATAATTTTTTTTTAGATTTGGCTTGGGGTCTTTCGTTTTGTCCGTGACCGAGTACAGACGTACTCTCGTGTGTAATCGTTCGCGCGTGTCTTAAAGTTAGACCCGTTACACGCGTTTTTTTAAAGGCGCGTGTATCGTACATAACCTAAATTTAGGTTAAAAGGAAAATTTAATTTCAGTCAGACTGAAAATATCGCTATATAATAATTTTATAAGTCTGTAAAGACGTACGCTGAGAGCTGTGATAAAAACCTAGTGTTTACGGCAGCTCTCGTAATTAGGGACCTATGTTACTCGTAATGAGTAGCATATTCGAAGAAGAAGAAGAAGATTTGGCTTGCGCACTTTGTTAAGCGCATTTAATTTTTTGTAAATAGTAAAAAGTAATATTAACTTTTCTAAAGAAAATTGATTCTTATTTAAAACGTGGTAGGATTATTTCATCCAATTCCCACAACTGGTGACCCCGCGATTGAAAGAACGCAGTATTAAATAAAAGCAAATCGTCAAAGAAAAAGCAAAGGAAACAACTGCATCAGGAAATCAACAAAAGGAAGCAAGTCTACCACCAAACCAACAGGTAAATGCAACAGAAAACCAACTGGTAAATGCAGCACCAGAAATATGTCGAATTGGTATCAAGCCTCCTCAATTCAACAAGAAAAATCCAAATAGATATTTTCAACAAATGGAAGCGCAATTTCGTAACGCTAGTGTAGTTCGCGACCACACAAAATACGATTACGTCATTGGTGCAATGGATCCATACATCCTTGATTTCGCATCGGATTTGATTGACGATCCGCCTGGTGATGGAAAATATGACGCACTCAAACAACGCTTAATTCAGGAATTCGCCGACTCTGGAAATCGTAAATTACGTCGATTATTGGAAGAAACTGAGCTCGGTGACGACAAACCTTCGCAACTGCTTAGAAAAATGAAAGAATTAAGTGGCGGTGCTATGAATGATTCAGCAATAAAAACAATTTGGCTTAATCGTTTGCCAGAAAGTGTTCGTGCTGTCATTTCAATCGCTGAAGGAAATTTAGAATTATGTGCCAGGTAAGCTGATAAGATGATGGAAATGGGTAACTTCAGTGTTATCGCTTCAGTTCAACGACAATCTGTTAACAAACAGCCAGCTAATGTCGACGCTATTCAATCGTTGGTAGCCACTACGTATAGTCTAAGATACGAATAAGGAGAGATTTGCACCCATCTGTTTAATGGATGAAACCTATTTTATATGAAAGTAAATACGTTTAGAAACATTTTCTAAGTAGGTTGTCTAAAAAAATCCTGGCAAGGCTATGGTTCATTCCATATTGAAAAGTGCATTTTTTTGAAAAAATGCACCCATCTGTTTAATGAAAAAAATATATACCATTCGAAAGTTTAGAGCCTCTACAATATATTAAAGTAGGGTTGCCTATTTTTTTCCTGGCAAGGCATAGGGTTGTCAGGCTTTAAAAGGTCGGCCAAAACCACAAATTTGCACCCATCTGTTTAATGAAAAAATTATATACCATTCGAAAGCTTAGAGCCTCTACAATATGTTAAAGTAGGGTTGCCTATTTTTTTCCTGGCAAGGCATAAGGTTGTCAGGCTTTAAAAGGTAGGTCAATACCCCAAATTTGCACTATGTGTTTAAAAAAAAAAAATGTTTAAAATGTTAAAAAAATCTGTTTAATGAAAAAATTATATATCAATCGAAAGTTTAAAGCCTCTACAATGTGTTTACGTAGAGTTGCCTATTTTTTTCCTGGCAAGGCATAGGGTTACCAGGCTTTAAAAGGTCAATCAATACCACAAATTTGCACTCATCTGTTTAATAAATAAATTTTTTGTTAAAATAAAGATAATTTCATTGCGAACACGGTGATACAGGGTTGCTTGTGAAAAACCTGTTTTAAGCCAGGGTTACCGAGCTTTAAGAAATGAAATATTGGTACAAATGAAAATGTGCGACAGAGAGATCCGAGCGAACTATTTGGTTAGGATGTATACTAGACCTATCGTTAAAATTGAAAATGAAAAAAACCTTGCTCCCAGGGGCTAAAAAGTTTCCTATTGGTGGAAATATCAAGCATAAAAATTTTGGTTCCGATCGAAAAATATTTTACAGTGCCGCAAGGCCGTTGAAGGTCGGAAAAACGCTATTCATATGAAAATAAGAAAACAATCAATCCCATCTTTGGAACTATTTAACATAGGAGGATAAGATTCAGTATTTATATGAAGAATACTTAAGTTAATAGTATCCAATAAAAAAATGGGCAGTGCCGCGCCCCCTCCAACCGAAATTTGTCGTATCTCTGGAAATATTTGGCTCAGGTAAATGAGGTTTGGTATTTTTCTAATTGGCATTGGGAAAAAAATTTTCAAAAAAAACGGGCGGGGCCACGCCCCTCATTGAAAAAAAGAACAAATTTGTTAAATCTCATCCTCCTATGTCAAATAATTTCAAAGATAGGATTGATTGTTTCCTTATATTCATATAAATAGCGTTTTTCCGACATTTAACGGCCTGGTGGCACGGTCAAATATGTTCCGACCGGGACCAAATTTTTTTTGCATGGTGTCTATATTTAGGAAACCATAATAAGAACAGAAAAAATTACTGCTTCTATATCAACTTAAATTACTTTAACATTTTTACAGTGCCATATCCTGTTCACTTTCCATTACCTGAAATCAAATCTTATTCATATATGTCAAATAGTTTCAGAGATATGACAAATTTGATTTTACTAGAAGGAGGGGGCGTGACCCCGCCCATTTTTTACCAAACATTATTTTTCCCAGTGCCAATTACATATGTACCGAGTCTCATTCCCATGAGTCCAATATTTCCAGAGATACAATAATTTTGGGTCGAGGGGGCGTGGCATCGTCTATTTTTTTATTGGATGCAAATAACTTAAGCATTGTTCGTACACATACTAAATTTCATTCACTTATCTCAAATATTTTCAGAGATAGGACTGATTCTTGCGATTAAGGCACCATTTTTCCATATAAATAGCGTTTTTCCGACCTTCAACGGCCTTGCGGCACTGTAAAATATTTTTTGATCGGAACCAAAATTTTTATGCTTGATATTTACACCAATAGGAAACTTTTTAGCCCCTGGGAGCAAGGTTTTTTTCATTTTCAATTTTAACGATAGGTCTAGTATACATCCTAACCAAATAGTTCGCTCGGATCTCTATGTCGCACATTTTCATTTGTACCAATATTTCATTTCTTAAAGATCGGTAACCCTGGCTTAAAACAGGTTTTTCACAAGCAACCCTGTATCACCGTGTTCGCAATGAAATTATCTTTATTTTAACAAAAAATTTATTTATTAAACAGATGAGTGCAAATTTGTGGTATTGATTGACCTTTTAAAGCCTGGTAACCCTATGCCTTGCCAGGAAAAAAATAGGCAACTCTACGTAAACACATTGTAGAGGCTTTAAACTTTCGATTGGTATATAATTTTTTCATTAAACAGATTTTTGTAACCTTTTAAACATTTTTTTTTTTTTAAACACATAGTGCAAATTTGGGGTATTGACCTACCTTTTAAAGCCTGACAACCCTATGCCTTGCCAGGAAAAAAATAGGCAACCCTACTTTAACATATTGTAGAGGCTCTAAGCTTTCGAATGGTATATAATTTTTTCATTAAACAGATGGGTGCAAATTTGTGGTTTTGGCCGACCTTTTAAAGCCTGACAACCCTATGCCTTGCCAGGAAAAAAATAGGCAACCCCACTTTAATATATTGTAGAGGCTCTAAACTTTCGAATGGTATATATTTTTTTCATTAAACAGATGGGTGCATTTTTTCAAATGGAATGAACCATAGCCTTGCCAGGATTTTTTTAGACAACCTACTTACAAAATGTTTCTAAACGTATTTACTTTCATATAAAATAGGTTTCATCCATTAAACAGATGGGTGCAAATCTCTCCTTATTCGTATCTCCTACTAGTAAAGAAATTGAGGAAATAAAACTCCAACAGCAACCTCAGCGTGGTCGATCTGAAACACCAATGAGAAGTCATGAACAGAGAAATCGTAGTCGTTCTAGAGCACAGGTAGAAAAGCATCCAATGTGTTATTTTCATCATCGGTTTGGTGCCGCAGCAAAAAAATGCGCTAAGCCGTGCAGTTACAAAAATTCGAAAAACTAAATGCAGCTTCGTCACAGACGGTTAACGAAGCACACAGCGAAAAGAAATCAAGCCGTCTATTTATTATCGATCAAAAAACTCATTTAAAATTTTTAATCGATACGGGTGCTGATTTTACAATTCTGCCGCGATCATTTTTCCAAAGAAAACTTTTACCAAAAACTTTTAACACAATTCGACTACATGCTCAATCAAGGAATATGTACACCATCGAAAAGTGAATGGGCAAGTCCATTAAAAATGGTACTAAAAAAAGATGGTCTTTGGCGTCCTTGGGGACTATCGCCGCTTAAACGCGCAGACTTTACCAGATCAGTATCCAGTCCGGCATATACAAGACGCAGCCCAAACATTTCAACGATTTATGTTCCAGGTATTTTTTGATCTCGATTTTGTTATCGTTTATATCGATGATATTTGCATCGCCTCGCAAAATGACGAACAGCATATACAGCATGTTCAAATGGTATTGCAATGTTTACGTGAATACAACCTTAAAATCAACATCGCAAAGTGCAATTTCGCTAAAGAAGAAGTCGTTTTCCTCGGACATCGTGTAAACAAAGATGGGATTCGACCCACTGCTGACAAAATTGAAGCCATATTTACGTTTCCAAAGCCTACAGTTGCACACGAACTTCGAAAATGTATGTGCATGTTAAATTTTTATAGACGTTTTTTGCAAAACGCTGCAACAAAAGCTTCAAGCTCTAATCAATGGAAACAAAAAGAAAGATAAAACACCAGTAATTTGGACCACTGAAGCTGAACAAATATTTGAAGAATGCAAACTTGATTTAGCAAATGCAGCAACACTTGCTCATCCTTTGCCGAATGCTACATTGGTACTTTATGTCGACGCAAGCAACTTTGCTATAGGTGCTGCAATACATCATGTCAATAACGGACACCTCGAACCATTAGGTTTTTATTCTAAGCGAATGACAGATACTCAGAAGCGTTATAGCACATATGATCGCAAACTCCTTGCGATCTACCAATCCATCAAGCATTTCCAGCACATTATTGAGGGAAGAAATTGCACAGTGTTCACGGATCACAAGCCGCTAACATTTGCCCGATCAAAAAAACTTGTCAAGTTCTTGTCATTGTATCAGAAATGTATATCAAAATGGTATCAAAAATGTATCAGCCGCTGATATCCATTTTTTGCATATCATTTTGATATATTTTTGATATCATTGAAAAACATGTCAATTTTGTATCAAAAATATATATCAAAATGATATCAAAAATTTATCAGCCGCTGACATAATTTTTTGTATATCATTTTGATATATTTTTGATATCATTGAAAAACATGTCAATTTTGTATCAGAAATGTATATCACAATGATATCAAAAATTTATCAGCTGCTGATATGTCAAATTTTACGTTTTCGTTTGTGAATTTTATTTAAAGAACGCGCAGCCAATTTTAGTGAAGAAGTTAATTTTCTAATGAAATAAGTGAAAAGCACAAAAATATAATTGAGTGCAAAAAAACCGACACTTCATTCAGTTGTTGCATGCGGCCTGTGGTTGGGAAAAAAAAAGTATGGAAAACGGACGAGCAGCCAATTTTAGTAAGAAGTGAGTTTTGTCATGAAAAAGCAGAAAAAATATAATTGAGTACAAAAAAAAAACTTGTTGCCGACAATTAACCACAATATTGTAAAATTTGGCCTTAATCTGCGTCGCTTTAGTTATCAGACCCAAAATTGGTTGTCATTTTTGTATCAGAAATGTACAAAAATTGTATATCATTTTGATATCTTTTTTTGATATCATTTTGATATCTTTTTTTGATATCATTTTGATATCTTTTTTTGATATCATGGTGATATACAAAAAGCGTTACATTCCGTATATCACTGTGATATCTTTTTTTTATCAAAATTTTGTATGTCACTGACAAATTTTTGATATCATTTTGATATATTTTTGATATACTTTTTTTGATCGGGTGCTTTTGTACAAAAACCAGAGAAAGCAACGCTGCGACATCTTGATTTCATCGGTCAGTATACGACTGACATTCGTCACATCGCTGGCAAAAACAACATTATTGCTGATTTATTGTCACGTGTTGAAGCAATCAACGATAGTGAGCAAATCGACTTCGAAAAGTTAGCTGAATTTCAGAAAAACGACGAAGAATTGACTGGTTTTCTACAGAACAGCAAAGAATCATCACTTCAACTAAAATTAGTAAACTTGCCAGGTTCTAATACAGCTATAATGTGTGATCTTTTAACACGGAGAGTTCGGCCGTACATAACTGAGCAATTACGTGGAAAAGTTTTTAATTCTGTCCACAATTTAGCACATCCAGGTAAGAAAGCAACAATAAAATTAATAACTGATAATTTCGTCTGGCCAGATATGAAAAAAGACATAGCCATGTTCTGTAAAGCGTGTATTCCTTGCCAACGATCAAAGGTGGCCGTTCATAACAAAACAGCGATACAAAATTTTAAAGTACCTGACAGAAGATTCCATCATATAAATATTGACATTGTTGGACCACTGCCAATATCAAATGGATTCCGTTATTGTCTAACATGTATCGATAGATTTAGCCGTTGGCCAGTCGCCGTTCCATTGGAAAATATTTACGCAGAAACTGTTGCAGAAGCACTGGTCAAAAATTGGATTTGTCACTATGGAGTGCCCAGCCATATAACGACGGATCAAGGTAGGCAGTTCGAAGCTAATTTGTTCAAAGAGCTAGCAAAACTTATCGACGCTAAGCATTTGCGTTCCAGTCCACGACATCCGCAAGCAAACGGGTTAATCGAAAGATTTCATCGCGTCATGAAAGCAGCTATTAAATGCCAAGGCAACGAACTAGTGATGAGCAAACCAAGACCAAGACCAAGACCATAGCAGTCTTGGCCTTGGTCTTGTTCTTGCACAATGAGTCTTGGTCTTGGTTTTTATATTGAGTCTTGATCTTGGTCTTGATCTTGTTCATTAAGTCTTGGTCTCGGTCTTGGTCTTGGTCTTGGACTTGAAAAATTTTTCAGAGATATTGAGTATTCAAAATTGCAAAACCATATTTTTCCAAAGCAGTTGGGTTTTTAAGATGCCAAAATTCAAATTGAGAGATGATTGTATCTTCAAAACGGGCGTGAAACAAATTTTAACTATAAATTAGCAAGACTGAAAAGCAGTCTTGGTCTTGACAATTATCGTGAGCAAGACCAAGACCAAGACCATAGCAGTCTTGGTCTTGCAAAAATATCAGCATCTTGGTCTTGGTCTTGGTCTCGCAAAATTAGCAAGACCAAGAACAAGACGCAAGAACAAGACTAATTTTGCTCATCACTAAAACGAACGTTGGACGGAATCGCTTCCACTAATAATGCTAGCACTACGCAATGTCTACAAGGATGACATTCAGGCAACGCCAGCTGAAATGTTATATGGCACCACTCTCAAACTGCCATGTAATTTTTTTGAAGCAACCAACGACGACTATGTTGGCACAGAATTTGCCAAAAATCTACAATCTTTAATGGAAAGTATACAACCGGTAAAAACGTCAAATCATGCAATCATGCAAAAAGACTTAAGGAATTGTACCCATGTATTTTTACGCGATGATGCAGTGCGACCTCCGTTAAAAGCACCGTATGATGGTCCTTTTCAAGTGATGTCCCGAGACAACAAAAATTTCAACATTAAAGTAAGAGGAAAAGAAATCCGCGTTAGTATCGACCGATTGAAACCAGCATACCTTTTAGACGAAGACGAAAGTTCTGCCAATAATCAAGAGCTTACACTTTCATCGAACTACGACGGAGACAAAATTGAAGATCTCAGCCCGATGAAAGTTATTGAAACCGATATTAAAAAAACGCGAAGCGGAGGATGTGTTCGTTTTCCAAAAAGATTAATTTTAGCAATATGTGACTTCGCCCCTACTCAGCCACTAGTGGGGGAGTACGTAGCGGTCAAATATATATTCAAATATTTATTTTAAATTAGTATCTATTCGTAAGCCAGTATTTTAAGTAACATTTAATCTGTAAAATTTCATTTGTATTCAATACTGAATTTTAATTTATGTTTTTAATACTATTTGCAACAGCAACACTTTTTTGCTGTTATTAACATTTTTTGCAACCCTGATAAAAGAGAATGAATATTTTTTTAACTGCCGTACCTAAATTGGAGCGTCAGCGTTATTTTACTGTCAAAAATTTCTCATGTACATACAATTTGTATGGCGCATACCGAAATTGCCAGCGCTCAACGCTCAGCTATTCGAATTTCCAATTTTGACAAAGCGTTATGAGGTGAAGTTAGCTGCAGAAAAGTAAAAAAAGGAACAACAATATGATTTTGACAAACAAATGACTTCAACGCAATGCTTTTTATTTCGGTATGGCGCTTGACGCTTTTATGTAACGTTAAATAACGCAGCGCCTGACGCTCCAATTTAGGTATGGCAGTTAGATTTGGCTTGCGCACTTTGTTAAGCGCATTTTATTTTTTGTAAAGTTATTTTAAATAATTTTTAATTAAAGTAATATTAACTTTTCTAAAGAAAATTGTTTCTTATTTAAAACGTGGTAGGATTATTTCATCCAATTCCCACAATATCTTAATATTATCTAAGTTTAAGGGAGTAGTCAGGTAGAAGTAACGTTTTTGAGAAACAATTTTTTTTTCATATAAATTTTAATTCAACTTTTTTGATGTTTTTATATGTTATTGTACATATTTTTAAGTAGCAAAAAAAAAAAAAAATTTCAATTTTCGTTGACTTCCGGTAAAGATATGGGCGACCGGAAGTAGGCCGGTTTTGATGTGGTACCCATGATTTCTCGATTTTAGATCATCTGAAACACAAAAAACAAATTGCATTTTAAAGTACATGTGAATGGCTATCTTGGGTACTGGAACTGGAAAAAAATATTGATAAATAAACAAGAAGTGCAATTTTCAATTTTTTGGTCTTTTTCAACCTTGTTTTTTGTTAATAATATTGTTAAATATTTATTGACAGTATTGATTCTAGTACCCAAGATAGCCAAATCTATTACGAACATTTAAAAAAAAAATTGGAGTAAATCGGTACAGTAGATCAGCCGGAATCGTGGGTACCAGTTCAAAAAACACTGTTCTGAGAAAAACGCGTTTAATAATACATATTAAAAAACCTGAGTATTGTTTCTACATTATTCTTGAGGGCTTAAAGCATAGCTGCCCACGCGTGCCATCGCAAAGTGCCATTATTTGAAAATCACTTGATCTCACGTGCCACAGCAAAATTTGATTATTGAAAATGAAAACCGCACACACAAGTAGCGGTATATGCGAAATTTTGAAGAATTGCGATCGACCACCAGCAACAACATATGCGTAAATTTTGTTGTTGTTTTTTGCGACCGCACAAGACTGTGTTTTGTTGTTGTTTTTTCGTCCACACAGGACTGTGTGTTTGGTTGTTGCAACAAAACGCAAGGGTTCCTATCGAAAAGAAAAAAACAACAACACACAGTGGCAACAACAAATTTGATCATTTTATGAACTTTCAGGATTTTTTAGATTTGCGAAAAAAAAAAAACACTCGCACAAGTAACTGTTAATTTAAAAATCTTTGCTGGTTGTTGTTTTCAATAATTTTAAAAAATTTATGTTTTCTTTTTTATTAATTTTACATGGGGGCCACGACTTTTTATGCGAGTGCCAAATTTTTTTAATTTTACTCTAGACGGGCAGCTATGGCTTAAAGTATCCGAAACGGGAAAAAAAAATTTTTTTTTTTTTTTAAATTCTACCTGACTACTCCCTTAAGAAGATAACAACAACAACAATAGTAGCAGTAAGCTTAGCTAGTCATAAAGCTTATGACCTGTTTATTATCTAAACGCATGTGTATAACATTGCACATACAAACGTACACCCACTGCGCAAAGCAACGCACGCATGTGCGTCACATTATGTATATGAACGTACGTACAAAAGAACGTTAAGTTTTGATACTTTTAGTATGTAAGGACAGTGGCGTGACATTAAATAAACATGTACGCACAACAGTGGCAACGCCCACTTAAAGACATAATGGTCATGTTATCGTTCCTTAGTGCAAACTCTGTCTCCATACCAAATTTCATAAAAATGCAGTGGCTTAGCCGTGAGAGCGTTTTTTCTATTTAGGGGCGTGGCACCGCCCACTTAAAAAAAAAATATAGTCCTATGCACTGCTCCTCTTCACAACCTTTCCAACAAAAAAAATCAAGCAAATCGGTTGAGGTTTAGGTATAGAAACAGGGACTGAATCGATTTCGTTTGCCTATTTATATATACATTTTCCCCCATCTAAAATATAAAAATATAAATATCTTTTATATAGGAGCAGCTACGATTTCAATTCAAACGGATTTTTTACATATAATCATCAACAAATACAGCCCTGCTTCCAGATTTTGTCGACATTTTTAGGCTACCTGTCGAAGCTTCCTGCCAACCGTGGAAGCCATCGTTAAATTCAAATTTTGGGTGTGTAGTATAATTTGGTCTATGTTCTCAGGGTTTGGACCAAAACCAATCAGATTTGGTTCGAAACCAGGACTTATCTCTGGATCTTCGTTTTGAATCGGATCGCGATTTAAATTATCTCCCCCTGAACTAATAAAGGCTGTAAATTATTAGAAGGTGGTGAACGTACCACTCTTGGTAGCCGGTCGCCTGGACCAGTATTGACTAAGCGAGGCTGAACTCGAATTCCTAGAAACGTTATTACTTCTTCCTCTACCTCTGCTAGGAGTAAAACTCTTTCCTTTCGTAGCAGATAACCTTGTCGAAGTAGGCATACTACCCTTTTTAAGCAAAAAAAATATCCTCTGATCCCGTAAGTCTGCCCCGGTGGGACAAAACAACGATACGATATGACGAACCGATACGATATGTCGAACGCGTAAAATTTACCCATGGAAAAAGAAAATCGTATACTAAATTAGGGGAATGCCAGTTAAATCTGAGCAGGACCTGCCTTCGGAAAAGACTAATTACACTAGTTTACAGCCAAAATTCCCAGTGAATGCCATTATTCATTTTATATAAAAAATGGGCTGCTGATTCCGAAAATAGCATTATTTTTTTTTTTCGTGTCGTTTTCGAGACATCGGTCATTTTTGGTTTTTGGACCAAAAAAAAAAAGTTCCATTTAAATACAAATATCTCAAGAACTAATGTTTGTGTTTAATGTATTATATGTCATAAAGGTAATTAAATTACCTAAAAATAATATTCACATCACTTTTTGATTAGTTTGTTAGTTTCGGCAAAATACATTAGCCGTGTTCACGATCCGGAGCATTTAGACTTGCAAAGTAGCAAAATAGCAATAATTTCCACTTGATTGTGAGCAATATTAAAAGTATAAACATTGCAAGCTACGAAATAATTTATTTCTCTGAGAAAATCGTATGAGCAAAGGGAACGAGAGCATAAAAAAAAGTTTTTATTTGAAAAATGACGTGATATTTTTATGCTATAGGTTTTTAGTATAGAAAATGTAAATGCAAATGTAAATTCAATCCTATATACTTTGTTGTTGTATAGCAAAATTTTTCAACACCTTTTTACAATTGCTATGATGCAAGACCTTTTGCACCGGATCGTGAACATGGCTATTGATTTCGAAAAAAAACCTTTTTTTTCCGAAAAAATTAAGAAAAAATCAAAATCAACTTCAAATTTATACAAGAAAAAATAACCTTATTATAATATTTTGTTTTTTTGTATCATAGACTATATATTTATGAAGAAAATAAGATACCACTTAAGAAAATCGATGGAAAAATGCAAAAGTTGTATACAATTCATTGATAAATTACTAAAATGCGTTTTTGCCTATTTTTTCGTTTTTTTTTGTAATTAACTGTTCGATAATTTGAAACTTTTTGCAAAACCCATGAGAAAATCTAAAAAATTCTTAAAGTGGGCGTTAAAAAAAAATACCTGTGTCTCGTCGTCACGTCTCCAGCACGTCAGTTTTTTTTAATCGATTTTTGCATGAAAAAACAAAAATAACGCATTCTTGTGTTTAATCGATGAATCTATCTATATGATCCTTACATCTGAGGTGTATTATGTGTTCAGTAAACTTATGCAGGATATTACGAGGAATATTTTTGTAGAAAATTTTAACCCTCTAAGACCCTTACATGTGGGTCATTTTGACCCCCCCCCCCCCATTTACTGAACACATGATACACCTCAAATGTAAGGATCATATAGTTAAATTCATCGATTTAACACAAGAATGAGTTATTTTTGTTTTTTCATGTAAAGTGGATTAAAAAACTTCAAAAATCGATTAAAAAAAAATCTGACGTGCTGGAGAAAAATGACGAGTCACGGGTATTTTTTTTAACGACTACTTTAAGAATTTTTTGGATTTTCTCATGAGTTTTACAAAAAGTTTCAAATTATCTAACGGGTAATTCCATGGTAACTCGCGTTACAATTAGAACACTTTTTAAGAGTTTAATGGAGCTTTTGAGGCTCAGCCTTTGGATTAACTAATAAAATTGGATTCTTTATAAGCAAAATACATTGCTCTTGTTGCATATTAGTTGAAATTTTCAGTGATAACTTAATATTTAACTAGTAAAATAGTGAATAGTGCTGGTAACTCGCGTTACCATTTTTGGACAACATGTTCAGAGCGTAAATTTCTTTCGCAAGTTTCTGCGAAATTTGTGGGTAAATTTCTTTACATTAGACATAAATAAAGGCAACAGGATATCAATAAGTATTTCTTTATTAGAAACAATAATATTAAGTGGTATTTTTAAAAATAATGCTATATTATGTGGTAACTCGCGTTACAGAAAAATTGGTAACTCGCGTTACTATCGATTTTTAGACCAATACAGAGGACCTTCTCAAGTTCATAGGTAAAAACATTAAAATTGGGTCAAAATACAAGAATAATAAAGAACTACTTCTGGCTTTTATGCACAGGAACCAAAACTAGATCAAAATTTAATAATTGTTTAACTAAGTCTTTTTTATCGCGATTGAAATTATTTATGGTTTAAATACAGATGGCATATTATCATCACAACAATTACTATCACCACCAGATTCATAACTTTCCTCGCATAAGTACCGTTTTATTTTTATGCCCGTTTTTACTTCTTCTCATGTGCAAACATTAATTAAAAAACGCGATAATAACGAATTGCAATTTCCAATCTTAATTTTGACACTAAATGGTAATGTTTCTTCAATTAAACATTAGTTTGGATATAGTTGAAGGTTGAAAAAAAACGAGAAATTTTTCAATACCTTGTCCACATTTACATGGAAATACCCTAACAGTTTATTACAAAAAAACGAAAAAAATAGGCAAAAACGCATTTTAGTAATTTATCAATGAATTGTATACAACTTTCACATTTTTCCATCGATTTTCTTAAATAGTATCTTATTTGCTTTACAAATATATAGACTATGATATAAAAAAACAAAATGATTTTTAAAATTTTTTTTTTTTTCTTGTATAAATCTGCAGTTGATTTTGAGTTTTTTTTTATTTTTTCGGAAAAAAAATAATTTTTTTTTTCAGAAATCTATTTATTCTTCCGAAACTAATAAACCAGCCAAAAAGTGATATGAATATCATTTAAGGTAATTTAATTACCTTTATTATGGCATATAATACGTTTAAGCACAAACATTAGTTATTGAGATATTTTGACATAAATGGAACTATATTGTTTTTGGTCCAAAAACCGATAATGACCGATATCTCGCGAATGACACGAGTGAAAAAAAAATTAATGCGACTTTCGGAATCAGCAGCCCATTTTACATATAACTAGTGTATACAAAACATCACCAAATATTGTTAATTTGGAAAATTAGTGATCTGCCTCTACTCTATTTACTTTCAATGAGCACAGAAAAAAAAAAATCTGAACAAAATTTATTTCACGCCTCACAAGCAAGAAAAGTTTCCAAGCAAATGCATCATTTGTGACAAACTAATAAAATGATCACGAAATGAACTATTTTCAAAATTTTGTGTGTGCCTGCTATACAGTAGAATTCATTGCAAACGATATTCCGTTCAAGATCAAAAGAATCGTGACTCATGATTCTTTTAAAATTAGTTTCGCTGCAAAGACTCGAGAAAAAATATGTTTCCTAAACTCAGACTCGAACTCACTAAGTAACTCTGCAACAAAGTAAACAAGTTCCTAATAAGGAAGCTGGGCAAAAGGTTTTAAATATTGCTCTGTATAGCACGCCAAACACCAGGTTACTTGACTACGATCGTAGCCCATTATTGCTTCACGGCGAAGTAATATGTTCCTAACTTATCCGGGTCTAATAATGGTTGACGCTAAGATTCGCTGTCGAAGCAACTGAAAATTTCTCTTAGGGGCGAAACGCGAAAATAAAAAAAAATTAAATTATTACGTTAGTTGCAAAAAAAAAAAACATATTAGGCTGAAAATATTCAGCAAAATTTCAAAGTCAAATTTTTTCTTTTGGTTAAAAAACGTCCCGGTTAAGGTTCAGTTGCTTTCCTCGTATTTCCCTCGCACAATCATAAAAAAAAATTAATTTAAAATTCCATGCTCATCTATTTACTTATCCGATGCCGCAGTGTCCTGTCCGAAAAATTCCCCAAAAACAAAAATTTAGCAATTCATGTCTTACGTTTTACTGCGTTACAAAAATTGTTAAGTTTATTTTAAGTAAAAATATTGTATCAAAAAATGGCTTAAATGATAGGTAAACTAATAGGTGCACCCATGTGGATTTCTTAAACCTAGTTTTAAAGCAATTCATTAAATCTTTGCTCCAATGGCTTAAGAGCTAATTCTATATTCTACTTATACAAATTAATTTGAAAAAGAAGGAAAATTTATGTATGAACTAGTTATTGAAAATTCAAATAGTTCTGAAACATTTACACATTCCAATGTATTTTCAAACGGAAATAGAATGTAAATAGGTAAGACCAAGTCTAACTACTTATTATCATTATTTTTCCTTAAATTATGATTCCAAAATCTAAATACCATAGTATATAGAAATAAAATGAAACCTGATCAAATGTAGATGACGCTTAAGGTTTGCAGATCCTCGCTGTTGTTCCCCATGGGGCTTGTTGTTGAATGTTGATAGCTGGTTTGTTTGTTGATGAGCCGTACCGATAGTGTTTATGATGTTCTTCTTTTTTTTATTTGCTGTTTATTAACATAAATTTAAATTGAAATTTTATTTGTTTTGTTGGATAGCTGGTTGGTTAGATTTGCCCATTGGAGTCTCAGAAGCATAATGCACAGCACCGAATTTACTGACGCACGCACGCACAAAAACTAGCTTCAGCGCTAATATTTTTATAGGTTTAGATCGTAGGTTTCTCATTTTATTTGGCAATTTTAATTCTTGTGTTTTTTCTTTTTAATTTATTGTCACTTTCGGTCACTTGTTTTGTTTTTGATACAATTTCTTTCGCCTTTAATCAGTACGTTATTTTATAGTTTTGTAATGGCAAACACCGATTGAGAAATCAAAATTAGTCGTTTTAATGATAAATTAAATTAGTTTCGTGTTGAAGGAAATTTTGCACGATGTTAAGCTTCTTCTTTTTCTTAGAATATGTCACTCATTGCAAGCAACATACTTATGTGTGTAGAACGAGGGCTGCCATAAACACTAAGTTTTTCTTGCAGCTCTCGGCGTTGAGTTGAACAAAACGTCTTGAACAAGACTAATGCGAAGCCCTGTACAGGGACTGATGAATAGCATTAAAGTTGAATTTATAACGTTAATTTGATGCTCCTCTTTTCTTTAAAACTTGTCTTCTTTTAAATTTAATTTTTTAATTATGAATGGATTGCAATCCTTTTTAAAGTTCGATATTTTTTCTCATAACGTTATAAAATGTGTCTCTTAAAATATAAAGTTTAAAATATATATTACATATACATTAGAGTGGTCCAAATTTTGTTTGGAAAAACCAAAGGTGTTAAAAAGTCAAGGTGCGCGCGACTTTTCTGAATCCTTGGATCCTGCTGATTACAAAAAGTGCTTTGGAACCAAAAAAAAATTGCGTTTAGATATTCCGCAACGAGCTTGAAGGTACTTTTTTAGGAATTTTTGAGTTTTTGAGTACTATTTTTGATTTAAACGCTATATCTTTTGAACCAGATAAAGTATTTGCAAAAATTAAATTGCATTTTGCTAAAAATATTTTGAGCCATTTTTTGCATTAATAATAACACTAGTTTACAAATGATTAAAATTTTTTTTCCCAGCGAATGCCGTTACTCATTTTCTATGGAAAATGGGCTGCTGATTCCGAAAATCGCATTTTTTTTTTTATTTCGTGTCGTTTTTGAGATATCGGTCATTTTCGGTTTTTGGACCAAAAAAAAAAAAGATAGTTCCATTTAAATACAAATATCTCAAGAACCAATGTTTGTATTCAAACAAATAATATGTCATATTAAAGGTAGTTAAATTACCTACAAGTGATACTCACGTCACTTTTTGGGTGGTTTGTTAGTTTCGATGAAATAAATTGATTTCTGAAAAAAAGAGTATATTTTTCCGAAAAAATTACAAAAATGTCTAAATCAACTGCAGATTTTTACAAGAAAAAAAAATTTTAAAAATCATTTTGCATTTTTATATCATAGTCTATAAATTTGTTAGGCAAATAAAATACTATTTAAGAAAATCGATGGAAAAATGCAAAAGTTGTATACAATTCATTGATAAGTTACCAAAATGCGTTTTTCCCTATTTTTCCGTTTTTTTGTAATAAACTGTTCGAAAATTTGAAACTTTTTGTAAAAGAAATTAGAAAATCCAAAAAATTCTTAAAGAAGGCATTAAAAGGAAATACCCGTGCCTCGCCGTTTTTCTCTAGCACGTCAGATTTTTTTTTAATCGATTTTTGAAGTTTTTTAATCCACTGTACATGAAAAAGCAGAAATAACGCATTCTTGTGTTAAATCGATGAATTTAACTATATGATCCTTACATTTGAGGTGTATTAAGTGTTCAGTAAACTTATGCAAGATACTACGAGGAATATTTTTGTACAAAATTTTAACCCTCTAAGACCCTTACAAGTGGGTCATTTTGACCCCCCCACATTTAGGTCAAAATGACCCACATGTGGGGGTTTTAAAGGGTTAAAATTGTCTACAAAAATATTCCTCGTAGTATCCTGCATAAGTTTACTGAACACATAATACACCTCAAATGTAAGGATCATATAGTTAAATTCATCGATTTAACACAAGAATGCGCTATTTTTGTATTTTTCATGTACAGTGGATTAAAAAACTTCAAAAATCGATTAAAAAAAAATCTGACGTGCTGGAGAAAAACGACGAGACACGGGTATTTTTTTTTAACGCCTTCTTTAAGAATTTTTTGGATTTTCTCATGTGTTTTACAAAAAGTTTTAATTATCGAACAGTTTATTACAAAAAAACGAAAAAAATAGGGAAAAACGCATTTTGGTAACTTTTCAATGAATTGTATACAACTTTTGCATTTTTCCATCGATTTTTTTAAGTGGTGTCTTATTTTCTTCACAAATATATAGTCTATGATACAAAAAAAAAAAATATTATAAAAAAGTTATGTCTTCTTGTATAAATTTGAAGTTGAATTTGATTTTTTCTTAATTTTTTCGAAAAAAAAAATTTTTTTTTTTAGAAATCAATTTATTTCACCGAAACTAACGAACCAACCAAAAAGTGACGTGGATTTCATTTGTAGGTAATTTAATTACCTTTAATATGACATATTATTTGTTTAAATACAAACATTGGTTCTTGAGATATTTGTATTTTAATGGAACTATCTTTTTTTTTTGGTCCAAAAACCTAAAATGACCGAAATCTCGAAAACGACACGAAATAAAAAAAAAAAAATGCGATTTTCGGAATCAGCAGCCCATTTTCCATATAAAATGAGTAACGGCATTCGCTGGGAATTTTGGCTGTAAACTAGTGTAATTAATGTTCTTCTCCCCAATTTTTTTTAGCAGCACTTTAAACTTCAAAATTTGTTATTTTTTTGAGGTATTTGCAGTTTCAAGAACCAATTTTTTTCTTATATTGCTCTAGCGATTTTTTTTTTATGTTTCTATTTTTTTACGAATGAATTTATCTATCAACTGACTCCAACGACTAAGCCACCAGCTTCACTTTACTTGCTAAAAAACCGTAAAGTTTAATCAAATTTGGCCAAAAAAAAACTTTGAGTTTAAAATTTTCATGGTGAAACAGAAACAACAATAGTCATTTGTGATGTATTTGTTCATGAGAATTCTAAATCCGGTCTCAGAATTGCTCTATCTTGTACGGTTTTAGAGATATCCTAACCTAAAAATGCAAAAAACACTGTTTTTGATATTTTTGAAGCTGTTATATAACGACATGGTAACTTTAAGCTTGGTATTGAAAATAAGAGTGACGGCTTTTTTCTTGAAAACCCAATTTAAATTAAATTGATATCTCTTTGTTCCTCTGAAATATCGTAAGCAGAAATAATAAAAAAACGTTTTTTTTTGCACTTTTTCAACTTTTTAAGTTAGGATAACTCCGAGAATAAAAAAGATATCGGTATAATTTAAATTAAATTTTAAAGAAACAAACTGGCACTTTTAACCACAATACCAGTTTTTGTGGCTAAAAGTAACCTTGACTTGTAATATCACTTTAAAAAGAGCAAAAACGGTGTTTTTTGTACTTTTATGTTTGAATATCTCCTTAACCATACAAGATAGAGCAATTTTGAGACCAAATTCGAAATCAACATTAACAAATACATCGAAAATGGCTATTTTTGTTTATTTTTGATTAATTTTTTTTTTAGTTTTTTTAGAAGATCTATGAAAACTATCTGTTAACCTATGTTCCCAAAAATAACATGAAGTGCAAAAATTTCGATATTGCAAAGAACGTTGTTTTACTCAGAAGATTAGGTACTAATGATTTTATAAAAAGAAAGTGGTACCTTACGTCATCCTATTAAGATATCTTATTTTAATGCCTTGAAAACACTAAAATGAATTTTTTTTTTGAGTCTAATTTAATTATACTTAATAGTTTTTAGTGAGTAAAAGTGTTACTAATAGCTTAGTTGTTGGAATCATTAAAAAGATAAATTAATGCATAAAAATATAAAAATGTTTAAAAAAATTTGCTAGAGAAAAATAAGAAAAAAATCGGTTGTTGAAAGTGCAAGCACCTCAAAAAATTAACAAATTTTTAAGTTTAAAGTGCTGCTAAAAAAAATTGGCTAAAAGTAGATTAATTATTATTGATGCAGAACATGGCTCAAAATATTCCTAACAAAATGCAATTTAATTTTTGCAAATACTTTATCTGGTTCAAAAGGTATAGCGTTTAAATTAAAAAAAGAACTCAAAAACTCAAAAATTCCCAAAAGAGTACCTTCAAGCTCGTTGCGGAATATCTAAACGCAATTTTTTTTTGGTTCCAAAGCACTTTTTGTAATCAGCAGGATCCAAGGATTCAGAAAAGTCGCGCGCACCTTGACTTTTTAACACTTTCGGATTTTGGACCACTCTAATATACATACATATAGTACTTAAAATACGAATCCAACCAAGTTGGACGATGGACTATCGATTTGAGCGACTCGATGGGTTAAATTTACTTTACTACCGCCGATAAGATATCAATTTTGATTTCAGTAAAAAAGCGTGAGACTGATATAAATATATCAAAATTATCTGACTTTAGAAGATCTATTATATTGTGAGTGATGATACCGTGGCAGTGCACCACACCCCTTGTCTGAGTGATTGAACCGCCAACATTTCTTGCATTGGCTATCCCATTTGCAACTTCGTACTTCTGAGTAACCACTTTTAATTTCTTTTTTGAAATAAAAAAAAATACCTACGTTTTTATAGTGTTAGTAAATGTGCTTCCCAATGGCCACCACATTAAGCGCACACTCATTCCTAGATTGAATTACTACTAATTAATGCCTTATAAAAGCAGCAACCATTTAATGTGATGCACGGTCACAAAAAAAATTATAAAATAAACTCACAAAATAACTCACAATTAAATTACAAAAGCCAAATGGCGTCGCAAAAAAAAAATAAAATTTCACAAAAGCGCAAAATGGAAAAAAATACCAGCAGCTGCTGAACTTAACACCACCATGCTCAAATCGAAAGTCGATGTTAAGCTTGACAGCAGAAATGTGTTTTTGCTATTTTTGGTTTTAGCTTATCAAATGTCATAACAAAAAAAAACTTTTTGACACTTCGCCCTATTCCTTTTGTGGAATTCGTATGTCGTATAGGGGGTCTCTTTTTTAACATTAGTGGACACAAACACATGACATTAACGAGTAGCAAAACAATTTTGGCGCGACTTGTGTCGTGTCTCTTTGATATTCGCGGGAGCGCTAGCGCTTCACTTATTACTTTTGCAGGTTAAGTTGAAGCATATTCAGTCTTACCCGAAAATTATGTATATGTATACGTTGATTTAATTTTTGATGATGCTGTTTTTTTCTCCTGTCCACTAGGTACCGAATTTTTGTATAATAAACACTTAAATAGTACTTATCTTATTTTACAATATATATATTTTAGATTTCTTCTTCCTTTTCAAAGAAAAACTCAAAATTTTCACTTATTGATTCATAGTTTATTCAATGCATGAATGTAACGTCACAGTTTCAGGTTTTTCAGTTTCCATTCTTTTTCTTTAAATTAACTCACAAAAGAATTTCGCCACTTTTTAGTTAATTTACGCATGCGCGAAATTTAATTTTAAATGGATTTTAGTGCGATTAGGAATTGTCCCTTTTTCTTTCGCGAAATTTACTTTAAATTTTTTTGACTCGACTCGCCAGGTAAAAAAAACTAAAAACCAACCGCCACCCCACGTTGTTTCAGTTTCAGTGATGTCGTTTCAAAAAAAATCTCGGTACTCATTTTTAGATTTTTTGGGAGTATTTTGGGCTAATGGGGAGTACTATGCTAACATGTTCGCTTTTTAACCGTCTCACAGAATAAAATGATTTTTATTGACGGTATCAATTACAAGTTGTTTATTGTAGAAGCTTTTAACTAACAATATTGCAATATCACAAGCTCAGCACAACCTTGGAATGAAATTTTGAACTTTCATGTCTTGTCAGTTGCCTTACTTTGGTTGGAATCGAAACTTGGCAAAACGACTTCATTCTTTGGATCCATGCTTGATTCGAGCAAACTAAAACTTTCCAACCAAGCAGTTTGAAATTTGTGTGCTCTTTTGTTGCTGGATACTTTAGCACGTCTGATATCGTTTACCTCCTTGTTTCTGGTGATTTGCTAGCATCAGTGGAGTTTGCAGCTACTTTTTATCGCTTTAACTATAAACCTGTTATAAATATATAGAATTCGTAAATTTAATTGCAGAAATATTCAAACTTTTTCACTTATTTGTTCATATTTCTGTAAAATAACTTGTTTTCAACGCTTTTCCAAATTATCGCCATTGACTTACTGCGAATTTTTCAAATATTAAAAACTGATTTGAAAGTGGGTATTGCCAGACAACACTAAAATCTTTGTGCAGTATGTTTACTTCAAAATTATTAAGCTGAACATACATTAAGACACACTAAATTGTCTGTCGTGTGAACCAGCTCTAAGCAACATTGAAACTTTTAGTTTGCATCACACTATGTTTTTGATTGAAAACTTGCAGTGAAGTACCAAGTATTGAAAAGGAGTACAAAAATGGTTCAGGGGAGTATAGGAGTACGCTTGCTCAAATAGAAGTAAAATACTCCTATAGGAGTACAAACGACATCACTGTTCAGTTTCTACTTTTTTTTTCTCGATTTCACGCGTTTTATTGACAACTCACGTCTGCTCGTTACCACGCTAAAAAACCAACTGCCCCTGCAGAGTTGCCAGAATTTTTTACCGCAAGGCGCACCAACTGCATTGAAAAAACGCAAGTTTTTTGGAAAAGTCGCCCAATTTTATTTACTAGAGTTCGCCTTGTGGCCGAAATTCGACCATTTCGATTTGACCATAAAATAAAGGAAAAAGTTTTTATACCCTTCCTTGGTCGATAAAACACAAAAAGCTTTTAATATTCTTCCTTTTGGTTCGGGTTATCTGCATCGGTGCAGCAGCTAAGTTGCAATATCGTACTTTCCATTTAGAGGCGTGATATCTTTCTATACCAAAATTCATAAAAATCAATCATGCTATCGTGCTATATAGTGCTAACTCTATATCTATACCAAATTTCATAAAAATCGTATGCAGTATTTTCGCCATGAGAGCGTTTTTTCTATTTAGGGGCGTGGCACTGCCCACTGAAAACATAATGGTCATGTTATCGTTCCTTAGTGCCAATCCTATCTCCATACCAAATTTCGTTGAAACCGATGCAGCGGTTTAGCCGTGAGAGCGTTTTTTCCATTAAGGGGCGTAGCACCACCCACTGAAAAACATAATGTTCATATTATCGTTCCTTAGTGCTAACCCTATCTTCATACTAAATTTCGTTGAAATCGATGCAGCGGTTTAGTTGTAACAGCGTTTTTTTCATTTAGGGACGTGGCACCGCCCACTGAAAAACATAATGTTCATATTATCGTTCCGTGGTGCTAACCCTATCTCCATACCAAATTTCGTTAAAATCGATACAGCGGTTTAGCTGTGAGAGCGTTTTTTCTATTAAGGGGCGTGGCACCGTCCACTGAAAATTATAATGGTCATATTATCATTCCTTAGTGCTAACCCTATCTCCATACTAAATTTCGTTACAATCGATGTAGCGGTTTAGCCGTGAGAGCATTTTTTCCATTTAGGGGCGTGGCACCGCCCACTTTAAAAAAAAATATAGTCCTATGCACTGCTCCTCTTCACAACTTTTCCAACAAAAAAAAATAAAGCAAATCGGTTGAGATTTAGGTATAGAAACAGGGACTGAACCGATTTCGTTTGCCTATTTATATATAGATGTTTAAAAAATAACTTTTTGTTAATGTTTTTTTTTTTATTTTTGAATAAGGGTTGTATTCATTGAATAATTTGCATGCATCATATGTATTGCAAGCAACATTACATACCAAATTTAGAAACCAAAATGTTTTCATTCAAGGGAAATACGAGGAAGATTGCATGAGTTTACAACGAGCAACTAAGTTTGGATGAAAAATAAAAAGACAATTAAAATATATGGATATCCTAAACGTATACAAGAGTATACGTTTAGAATATCCAAAATAAAAAAAAAATATTTTTTGGATTTTTGAAAAATACATACAATTTTTAATAAAATGACACCTCGATCACTGGAAAATTCCAAAAATTGACTGGGTAAAATGAAAAACTCAAATTTGTAGATATTGAAGTTCAAAGTTAGTCAATTATAAAGTTTTACAGGGTATAAGTTCGGTAAGACCGCTTTTGTTGGTATTTGTTATTCGATTATCGACCTCAAATCAGTTTTAAAACGTTCAGAACATGTCGAAGCACTGAATGCCACCTTAAACTGAAAAGCAGTAAAATTTACCATATCTCTTATTGTATTTTAAGATGTACTGCTAAATTCTGTGAGTTAAGATAAGGTACCTTTTCCACTAGACAGTCACATATATGTATATAGATATAGCGATTCGCAATGAGCACTAAAACGGATGTGGATCCGTTTCGAACCCGTGACGTTCATTAAAAACTAATTCAAAACGGATTTACTTTTAATAATGTTAATGCTGTGTTTATGCAAAAAAAAAAAAAAAAAATTTTGAAAAGCTCATTAGCGATTAAAAAAAAAAGAATCCACCTGTGTACTATAGCTCAAAAAGCAAATTTTTCTGGTCAAAATTCATAACGTCCATATTATCATGGTGACCAACTGCAAATGTAGTTTTTGTGTTGAGTCTAGACTAAGAGAACAATTCTGAAAAAAATCTTAACCCTTGTACTATTGGGTCAGAAATGGTACGTAATAAATAGTATAAATTAATAACACATGCCAGCAAGGTTTTGTTTCCCAGCAGTGACGATATGTAAAAAAAAATGTAGGTTGTGACTACAAAAATAGCTCCCTTTAAATTTCAAGCTAGAGGTACCAAAATTTGACACAAGATGGAACCGAAAAACACTGTCCCGTAAAATTTTGGTAACTTTAGATACCATACGTTGGATGTACCGATATATAAAAAAAAAAAATATTTTCAAGCGCTTACTAACAATTCAAAAAAAAAAAATAAATAAAAAAGAAGAAAAAAAAAACCGAAAACGAAACACGAATTGAAAATGGATTTGCTTTAATTAATGTTAATGATGATAAAAAAAAAATAAAAAGTTATTTAGGCTCAAAGGTCGCAAAAATCAGTTTTTTGCAAATATCTCACTATTGCTGACTTCTACAGAAAAATTTTGGTCTTCAAGTTTTTAGTACAGGAAATTTCCTACAAAAGAACGTAAAAAATATTTTCGTACGACTTATAGTTTAGGAGATCACCCAATTTAAAAAGTTGTAAACAGTTATGATACGAAATGCTACTTATAAGTTCATATTAATATATCCTTTTTTTAAATTGCGATAACTCTTTAAAAAGGAGTCATGCAAACAAAATTAAAATGCCGTTTAAAATATAATTTTATTCTCTAAATAGTAACTACCGTTCTAAATTTTTTTTCAAGCTATTCATGGCCTAAAAAATATTTTCGAAAAACCGTTAAGATTTCGAAAAACTGGTTTATGAAGGATATCTCCGAATCGGTAAGTACTTGGATAAAAAGTAATAGGCCCAAAGTAAGTAAGTAAGTAAATTTATTGAGCCTTTAAATCAATAACAATAGTACATAATAAAAATAGTGGAAGGATACATAGAATCTATATATAAATAGGCAAACAAAATCAATTCGGTCCCTGTTTCTATACCTAAATCTCAACCGATTTGCTTGATTTTTTTTTGTTGGAAAGGTCGTCGGGAGGAGCAGTGCATAGGCCTATATTTTTTTTAAAGTGGGCGGTGCCACGCCCCTAAATCAAAAAACCTTCTCACGGCTAAACCGTTGCATGGATTTTAACGAAATTTGGTATGGAAATAGGATTAGCACTAGGGAACGATAAAACGACCATTATGTTTTTTAGTGGGAGGTGCCACGCCCCTAAATCAAAAAAACGTTCTCACGGCTAAACCGCTGCATCGATTTTAACGAAATTTGGTATGGAGATAGGATTAGCACTAAGGAACGATAAAACGATCAAACCTTCTCACGCCTAAACCGCTGCATCGATTTTAACGAAATTTGGTATGGAGATAGAATTAACACTAAGAAACGATAAAATGACCATTATGTTTTTTAGTGGGCGGTGCCACGCCCCTAAATAGAAAAAACAATCTTGCGGCTAAGCCACTGCATCGATTCCTATGAAATTTGGTATGTAGATAGGGTTGGTGCTAAATGTTCATTATCTTTTTCATGCGCCGTTCTACGCCCCTAAATGAAAAAAAAGTTCTCCCTACTAAGCCACTGCATCGATTATTATAAAATTTGGTATCGAGATAAGGAACGATAAGCAACGATGAAATGTGGGCTGTGCGACGCCCCTAAATGGGAAAAACGCTCTCACGGCTTAACTACTTCATCGATTTTTATGAAAATACGAAAATAAGGTTAACTATAAGAAACGATAGTAACTATAGCCATTATATTTTTATAACTTTTGTCTTACCATTAACTTCGCATTTGATATCTATATATAAATAGGCAAACGAAATCGGTTCAGTCCCTGTTTCTATGCCTAAATCTCAACCGATTTGCTTGATTTTTTTTGTTGGAAAGGCTGTGAGAAGGAGCAGTGCATAGGACTATATTTTTTTTAAAGTGGGCGGTGCCACGCCCCTAAATGGAAAAAACGCTCTCAACGCTAAACCGCAGCATCGATTTTAACGAAATTTGGTATGGAGATAGGGTTAGCAATAGTTAACGATAATAAGACCATTTTGTTTTTCAGTGGGCAGTGCCACGCCCTTAAATGGAAAAAACGCTCTCACGGCTAAACCGCTGAATCGATTTTTACGAAACTTGGTATGGAGATAGGGTTAGCATTAAAGAACGATATTATGACCATTATGTTTTTTAGTTAGGGGTACCACGCCCCTAAATGGGAAAAACGCTCTCACGGCTAAGCCACTGCATCGATTTTAACGAAGTTCGGTATGGAGATTCGATTGGCACTAAGGAACGATAACATGACCATTATGTTTTCAGTGGGCGGTGCCACGCCCCTAAATGGAAAAAACGCTCTCACGGCGAAACTACTGCATACAATTCTTATTTGGTATAGATATAGAAAGATATCAAAAACTGTTTGCTCTTTAGTAGGAGTTACACGCCACTAAATGGAAAGCACGATATTGCAACAAAGCTGCTGCACCGGGGCAGATAACCCGAACACTAAGGAAGAATATTAAAAGCTTTTTGTGTTTTATCGACCAAGGAAGGGTATAAAAATTTTTTTCTTTATTTTATGGTCAAATCGATATGGTCGAATTTCGGCCACAAGGCGAACTCTAGTTGATATAATATATTCTATTATAGTGGAGTCTTGCAAAATGCTAACAGCAATATTATTACTGATGGGAAAATCAAAAGCTTGCTCATGGCTTTTTTTGAAGTATCTTTGATGTTTTATCAAATAATCTTAAATACTATTTACACTATTTACATATATACACTTAAAAATGACGTTACATTAAGTTTATATTAGCCTCTGTGTGTTCCAGGGCTTTTTTTTGTGAAAAATTCCGGTAAAAGTGATGTGGGATTGATACCAGATTCTAAATCAAGATTTTCGTTTGTAATGCCCACAGGCGATATGTAAGCGAAGCTAGACCAATTGAATTCAATTTGAGAGTTATATACCGAATTTATCAAATTGTTTTCTATATAGGGAAGTTTGTAAACACATTTTTTTAAATGCACAAGCAAATATTTACACAAAGGGACAATGCAAGAATGACTGTAGATATAGAAATTGGAGTATCTTTTCGTAAAAGATTCAAAGTTGCGATCTAAGCAGAACCTTAAAATTTTACGTTCAAATTTTTCAAGACTCTGTGCAACTGTTGGTGAGATAGTGAACCAAATCGGAAACCCATGCATTATCACTGAACGGATGCTTACCTTGTTAATAATTTAGTGTTTATTGACATATATTCATTCCTTAATAAGTTGGAAAACATTCCAGAAATTTGGCGTGCTTTCTTTAAAATGGCATTTGCATGCTTATTGAATTTTAACAGATTGCTGAAAGTTACACCTAAATATTTAATTTAATTTTTGAAAGGAATAGTTGTTTTATTTAGTGATAATTTTAACCTTTTACTTTGAGGAACTGTTTTCCAGTGACATTTTCCTGAAGGGTTTCTGATGCAAATGGCTTGCGATTTGGCTGTATTAATTTTGATCCCCCAATCTTTATAAAAACTGTTAATTTTTTCTAAGTGTACTTGTACCAAACTCAAAGCCTCTTCTGGAGTGTTACCGTGGGCATAAGCCAGCGAATCATCTGCGTAAAGAATGCATGTTGAACCGTTAAAAGTATGCGGCAAATCGTGAATGAAAGTACTATAGAGATGAGGAGCCATTATTGCACCCTGTGGGACTCCACTTCTTATAAAGCCATACTCTGAAGAAACATGATTTATATTTACAAAAATTTTTCTATCATTTAAAAAGCTATGTAAAATTTTTATGAACGACGGATCAATGCCAATCATCATATGCTTATAGATAATACCATTATGATAAGCCTTGTCAAAAGCTTTTTCTATATCCAAAGACACTGCAACGGTGCATTTCCGCTGCCGAAGGTTAAGGATTAAGTCATTTTCAAACTAGGTTTCTTTTGGAATATCTTCTAAACGGTTACTTCTACTATATGTGCACACACATTGCTTACTTTTTGTAGATCTTGTGATTTTTTACAAAATTGGGCCTTTTACTTTTTATCATATGACTCTTCGCTTCGGAAATATCCTTCAAAAACCAGTATTTTCGAAGCCTTAACGGTTTTTCAAGAATATCTTTAAGATCATGACGGTTGCTTGGTTTTTAAATTTTAAGGTGATGTAAAATTAAAATGAAATCACATAGACTCAAATGATTGAAAATAGTCCAATTTGCGACTTTTAGCCCAACGAAAAATTTGACGTAAACGAATGCTGAAAATAGCCCAATCCGCGATAAGTAGCCCAATCTGGCAAGCCTGTGCCCCTGACTAACTGCAAAGTGCAAACTCACACGACGGGCACGGGCACGTCAAATTTCTAGGCAAACGGAGGGAAGTGGTGCTTTCATTTCCTTCCGTTTGCCTACAAATTTGAAGTGCCCTACGTACCCGTGCTCATCGTGTGAGTTCGCACAAAGCGACCGCATATCACGACAGCGGAAAATTTCTTTGCATGCGCAGTTACCGTTTCTTTGTTCGATGCTGATCGCATGTTCCGCTAGCAAAAAAAATATGTACATGCGCAGTGGCATTGTTATTTTTCGAACGCCGCACAGTGGTCTAGAATGCTATTCTAGCCGGTCATAACTCTTTCCTGGTTATTTTTTATAAAAAAATATCAGTTTCTATGTTTTGGGGGTCGCTGACTATAAATCTGAAAACGATTTTTTAAAAATCAAAATGGCGGATCCAAAATGGCGGACAATTTTCTTAAAAATTGATTATATCACGACAAAATTGTGGTTGAGGGGGTTTTTGAGGTCGTTGATTTCGAATTCGGTATCATCTTTTTTGTAAACAAAATGGCGGATCCAAAATGGCGGACAATTTTCTTAAAAATTGACTATATCACAACAAATTTGTGGCTTAGGAATTTTTTGAGGTCGTTGATTTCGAATTCGGTATCATCTTTTTTGTAAACAAAACGGCGGATCCAAAATGGTGGACAATTTTCTTAAAAATTAATTATATCACAACAAAATTGTGGTTAAGGGGGTTTTTGAGGTTGCTAATTTCGAATTCAGTATCATCTTTTTTGTAAACAAAATGGCGGATCCAAAATGGCGGACAATTTTCTAAAAAATTGATTATATCACGACAAAATTTTGGCCTAAATGGGAGGTGGGCTTGTCCTTGATTTGATCACGCCCATTTTCACCAAGTGAATTAATGATATCTATACTAACTCAGATATTAAATATTATTGTTGTACCTTAAATATTTACGAAGTAATAGCAATTTTAAATTTTCGGTTATATTGGAGGTGGGCGTGTCCTTGACCCGACAACGTCCATTTTCACCAAATGACTTAATGCTATCAATACTAACTCAGACATTAAATATTATTGTTGTACCTTAAATATTTACGAAGTTATGGCGATTCCAAATTTTTGGTTATATGGGAGGTGGGCGTGTTCTTGACCCGATCACGTTCAATTTCACGAAGTGACCTAATGCTATCTATACTAACTCAGATATTTTAATATTATTTTTGTACTTGAAATATTTACGAAGTTATAGTGATTTTAAATTTTTGGTTGTATAGGAGGTGGGCGTGTCTTTGACCCGAACACGTCGATTTTCAACAAAGAAATAGATGCTGCTAATACTATATCAGAAATCGAATTTTATTGTTTTACCTCAAACACTTTGGTTGTTATTAGTTTTACGAAACTGGAGCGTTGCAAGAATACACAAAAGTCGCTGAAGAAAAACTCATAGTAGTCCATGAAGGGGAGTGATGGGGGAGTCAGATAAATTCGTAGAACCTTCAGAGAACCTCATATTACACACTTAAATGATCTAGCCGTTGCAACTCCATAAAACATTTTAGTTACAGTTCACAGAGTGCCAAATTCGTAAATTTAGGAAATGGAATTAGGGATTTTTTGTGATGATCCGGATTTCCTTTTTATATTAAAAAAAACTAACATCTAAGTACGCAAGTCTTCAGAAAATAGATCAGATTTTTGTAAAAAATAACCATTTTCTGAATTCATTAAGTTTAAGACGTGAAAACTCAAAAATGGTATTGTTTCTTGGTGTTCTGGCACTTGAAATATGTTATCTAGATATTTAACCTTAAATTGGTTCAAAAAAAATATTACTTTTAATACAAAAATTTTCGGAGTTATGACCGGCTAGCGCTCTCTTATAGACCACTGTGCGCCGTTGCGATTGGCCCAAATATCCCGTTTCTTTTCATATGCAAAACAAGTTTAATTGAAAGTCATTTATCGATTTGTGCCAAAGCTGAATACTTTTTTGCCGGTAGGTGGCCGACGGTTGATTTTAAATTTGCAATCAAATCGAAAAGCACAAATTAACAAATTAAAATATGAACCAATCCGCAACACTCTATTGTAGATTTAGTGAATGAACAGATGAAATTTTGATTGTCAATTTACAAAGCTGTAATTTAATAGGCTTATTCACTAAATCTAGAAAAGAGCTGTCATTTTTCATGCGATTATGGTCTGCAAGTTCTCGAAATTTATGTAATAAACTTGATTTTTTGTAATTTTTCAGTCTCGAAAAATCCTTTGTAAGTTATCGAAAGATATCCTTGCTTTAAACGCTTTTAACTCGGAAAGTAAGGATCCAATTGTAAAATGGTTAAGGTATGACTTGTTGATAATAAATTTGACTATCCATAACCATTTACAAAAATTAATTTTACTAGTTGTTGTTTCTGTTGTATAGCTTTAAGTAGATGTCAACACAGTGATTTTTTCACTTTTGAGCAAGGATAACGCAGGATTCTGATTATTGTATTAAAAACATAATTAATAGCCTTCAACTACTACACATCTATAAACTCAAACTTCATATCAAAATGTGTTTTTTGCAAAGTGTTTTTGTACATAAACTGCCCTATAAAACGCAAATAGATTTTTTTTGGACGCGTCTGGACATGATAACTTTTGGGTGACGGATAATTATCAGAATTAATGCATGTGTATTGCAGTCTATTGACTGATACAGGAGTACCATGCAGTAATAACATAATGCTTTCAAGAATTTATTTTTTTTTTTTTTTCAAAACTAGGGGATAGATTTCAATTCGAGATTGCGACCTCAAAAAATTATTTAAAACTGCAGATGTGCTCAGAATATTGTAGCCTTAGCTATTTACTTAATGTGTGTAGTAACTTGTTTCCTGTTCTATTTCCATTTTTTGGTCATTTTTTATCGTTATGTTTCTTAAAAGCAGGGATAGGACATGCCACCTTTGTGACATTTGGGGTATATTTGCAAACTTTCACAGTAGATCATTAATTATTTGGTGGTAAAATCGATCCACTCTATTAGAAAAACATAATTCCTATTTTATAGTGTAATTTTTTTTGAAAAAAAGCCTACTGTATAGGTGAAATCGCCAGAGGACACAAAAAGTACAGTTATCTGAGAATCACCCATATATTTTAATTGTCTTTTTATTTTTCATCCAAACTTAGTTGCTCGTTGTAAACTCGTGCCAATCTTCCTCGCATTTCCCTTGAATGAAAACATTTTGGTTCCTAAATTTGGTATGTAATGTTGCTTGCAATACATATGATGCATGCAAATTATTCAATGAATACAACCTTTATTCAAAAATAAAAAAAAAAACATTAACAAAAAGTTATTTTTAAAACATAAATAAAATTGGGCGATTTTTCCAAAAAACTTCCGCTTTTTCAATGCAGTTATTGCGCCTTGCGGTAAAAAATTCCGGCAACCCTGATGGTAACATAAGAAAGTTGAAAGAATCCATTATGGTCGACCCAAAGGAGTCTATGAAAGCTAGAAGAAGAAGAAGAGGAGTCTATGAAAGAACTAAATGACTCTTCATCAAATAATTTTACTTCATCAATGTCGTAGCTTATAATACAAAAAAATTACAAAGGACCTGCAAATACATCTGTAGCCTCTGAATTCATGAAAGTTTGGACTATATAATCGGAGTCCGATTAAATTTCAGGATTGACCGTGTGGTGATATAAACATTTGATATGAATACACCTGAACAAATTACACTTTGCATATAATAAAGGAAATGTCTATACGGGGGGAGTCGCGTACGCTAAAACTCAATTAGCGTACGCGAAAACTCAATTAGCGTACGCGAAATCCAGTGAAGTTTTTTCCAACGGGAAACTTGATTAATTTATATACTGATCCGCGGCCGAAGGCCGCCGCGAAGCCGGTGTTGGATTTTTGGGAGTTCTAAATCCAGAGCTGCGGCCACAGGCCGCCCACTTACCCCTACTTTTATGTAAAATTACTGTTGTAACGAAGCTGCGTCCCGGGGGAAAAAACTTCACCGGATTTCGCGTACGCGACTCCCCCCGTTTAGACAGACTCTATAATAAATTAGAGTTCTTAGAAATCTAAATTTTAAAATCAAATATTTTGCTAAAATTGTATCGCTTTTGATTTGAATTCGAATAAAAACGCAATTTAAATTAAATCAAAACCTTAAAGGAACGGTCCATTCAGTACGTCACGTACCCCTTTTCGTTTTTTTCGACTGACAGCTAAGTTAAAAATATGAGTTTATATCAAGTGCGACCCAATCAGTACGTCTACGTTAACGCAACGAACAAAAGTTGCCCAACTCCCAACTTTTGACGTACGTCGTTTGATTTGACAATCGTAAAATAAATTTATTTTCAATTTCATTTGCTGAATTGAATTATTTATTGAGACTTTATAAACAAAATAACAACGAATAAATAAAAATGATAACTATGTATTTCAGTTTTATAAAATTAGAGGCTGTGATTGTATGGCCTCAGGTACAAGAACAATGTTAAAATTAACAAATTAAATGCCACAAGGCTTTGTTCTCTACTACAGGAGTAAAACCCTTGCTCAATGGGTAAACAAAAATCTTTTTTAGCGAATGCTCTATAAATAAATTAAATAATACACATTATACTTAAGACCAAGGAAAGAGAAAACGTTAGTGTGAGCAAACACAAATGTGTAATCTCACTATATCGCTTTCCCACCTTAGCACCCTAATGCATACTTAACTAAAAGTAAGATCTAATAAATCGAAAAAAAAACAACAACAAAAGTGTAATTAATATAGCATACATGAAAATATGTACATAAAACTAATACATTACAATATTGTCCTCTATTATGACCTTGAATGGTACTAATAAAATATGGAATAGGAGGTCCATCAATAGTCAGATCAAAGTCATCAAATAAAACTCCCACAGGCGAGTGATAAGGAAAATCGGTCCAGGTAATATTAGCTTGGGAGTTAAATATTTCCTTAACTAGATCATTCAGAGAAAACTGTAAACTGTTCACGGTCTTCCTCATCAGAAGGACGGCATATTTAATAATAGGGGTAATATTAGCCTCTCTATAAACAAACAAATTGGAAAATCTTTTCGTTCGATTTTCAAAATTTTTATCTATACAGAGCCTGAGGAGCTTTCTCTCAAGGCGCTCCATCTCCAAAACCACTGTTGGCGAAAAAGAAAACCACACCGGGAAAGCATATAATAGAACTGGTCTAACAAGAGATTTATAAATCAGTAATTTAGTTCTCACAAGCATATCCTTATTTCTTAACAAAGACATCAACATGTTGGATACCTTCCATGCTTTTGCAATATTGCCTCTAGCATGCTTGTTAAATTTCAATAAATTATCAAAATATACACCAAGATATTTTATGTCTTTTTTAAAAGGAATCCGTCTACCATCCACAAACAGGTCAAGATTACGACTCTCCCTAACCGCACCTTCCTTTCCTTTGCCACTAGCATTCCTAATACAAATGAAATCCGACTTCAAGAGATTAATACTTACACCCCAAGTTTTATAGAATTCGTTTATTTTGTTAACGTGATTCTGAACCTTTCTTAGTGCAAGTAATGGGAAATCATCGCTGGCATATACAAAGGTATCGTCAGCAAACAAAATCGCAGTGGATGAGAGGAAGTTGTTGGGTGCATCAACATGAGGGAAGTCATGCACATACGTGCTAAAGAGAGAACACCACTGTGAGAATCACAAATATTAGAACTGCAATCTTGAATTTTCAGGAAGAATTTCCTATCTTTCAAGAAGCTATCCTGCAAGTGAAAAATATGTGTGGGGCATTCAATCTGGAGAAGTTTAAAAAGCAGACCTTCCCTCCAGACGGTGTCAAAAGCCTTCTCTAAATCAAGGGAACATGCAACGGTGCAATTTTTGTTTCTGAGGCTCATTGTTATATCATTGTGAACCTTGAATAATGCATGAACAGTGGAATGTCCCTTCTTGAAACCAAATTGGAAGTCTGGAATTGATTCAATCGGCATAGATGATGGCGACTCCATTTTAAGTAACAAAATTCTTTCCAGAATCTTTCCAACATTGGACAGTAGGGAGATGGGGCGGAAATTATCTACAGTAAAAACACCTCGTTTTTTCAAGATTGGAAAGATTCTGGCCAGTTTCCAAATTCTAGGAAAGTATCCATTGTTAATGCAATTATTGAAGATTATTGTCAAAAAACTAATCCCTTTCTTAGAAATCTTTTTAATTTCAAAGCTTGAGATATTATCCGGCCCTTTAGATCATTTCATTTGTTGTTTTTTTTTTTTTTCCTTTGTCGTTTCTCATTTATTTTTTGAAATAAAGTGTGAATAAAAAATTATTGGAGCTGTGCAAGTGCAAAATTAAAATTTTTAATTAATGAAATAAAAAGAATTTTGATGTTTTGATCCGTTTTCAAAGTATTCATTGGGCCAGGCTTCTCCGTCAAATGCGTCGCAGTCAGTTGAAAAAAACGACGTGACGTATTCGACGTATTCTATGGACCGTTCGCTTTACATGTATGTACATATATGTTAATTGCTTGCAACGTTACAACCTTTTAATGTTAATAACAAAATTTTTCTCAAGTCTTAAGTAGTTTGATGACAACAGATTTATCAACTTTCATTAAATTCGGAGATGGTGAAGGTTGACTCCCAAGGGTATTGCCTTTGGCCTGGACAAAAATTAAGTACCTTACACTGGAACATCATGAGGATTAAGCTTGTATGGGAAGTGCCACACCCGCTTGTCCCAATCAGCCAAATCTCTGTTGAGAGCTTGCATTAACTAAGTATATCTATTGCCTTAGTGAAATTTTGTCGGATTATCTCAAAAAATGTTTTCAGTATAGCATTTTAAAACTTTTGCTTATATGGGAGGTACCACGCCCCATTGTCTGAATTCACAAAGATTTTGTTCAGAGTTTGCAGGTACCATTCCTAGTATTTGAGTGTATTTTGGTTCCGATATCGTAAAATAATGTTCATAAAATTATATTTTAAAAGATATTTTGTATGGGCGGTTGGCGTGTCCGTTGACCGATTTCACTCATTTTCAATACTATGAGCTAACTTTTACAACGAAGCCAGTGTGCGAAATTTCATTGAATTAAGGCGAGTACGCAGACCAAAAGGAAAAAGATTGAAACCCAAGTTTTGCAAAGCCTCTGTAAAGCACGGATGGAGTGTAATGGGGTTGGGATTGTTCTCTGGTCAAGGGAGTGAGCCAATTCACTAGACTAAAGGAATTATGGATTGTTTTATGCACTTTGCCATACCAAATGTGACGCTGCCTAATGCCGATCAAGAGATTCCACTTAAATGGAGGTTCCAACAGACAACGATCCAAAAACATACCGCTTAAATTTGTAAAGCCTGGTTTCAGAGCAATGGGATACAAGTTCTTGGTTGGCCTGGCCAGTCCCCAGACTTGAATCCCATTGAGAAACTCTGGGAGATCGTTAACACGAAAATCCACGAGGAAAATTGCAAAACCAAGAAAAATCTCTTTGAAGCTTTGAAAGAAGCCTGGGAAGAGATATCGTAGGACATCATTGATAATTTAATGTCCTCTACCCTTTAAAGATGTGCAAATGTCACCCAGTATAATAATAAACGTATAAATATATAAACGCAAAAACTAAATAACTTCGTTTTCTCAAAAAAAATTTTATATAAGAAAAAATTTTGATTGGGTTTAACTCATTTTTTCTTCTCTTTCGTTTGGTATTAACGACTTAAGTCTAGCACAACTGCTTCCTATCGTAATAATCTAGTCTTTAGGCAATAATTCAGAAAAAACTATTATTGAACTTTTTGCAAGTTGATTTTACGCAAAGCTACAGTTTCGGACTTAAGACTTTATTACCTAACGCTAAAGAATTCTAAGCCTACGCTTAGTTACCACTATTGGCTTCTGAGGATCTTACTTTATTTTTGAGGTTAAGAAAAAAACATATGTGGCTCTTACGATTTAATTGAAACTGCGATATCTTTGTAAATATATATAAATTCATTTTTAATATATGACGTATAGACGTGAATGACATTTTAGAAAATATTTGCATTAAAAAAAATTTTTTCGAAAAAATGGCGCATACGTTTTTGTTGCGGTTTGAGCTCGATAAAACGAATCAACACATTTTGATATGGATTTACGATTTCTTGGAATCCGGATTAGATTTGTAACAGCAGTACAGCAGTTTTACTTAATTTGATTGATCAAAAAACAGTACGCTTTGGCTCGCAATGCCACACATCTTTTGTATCAAAATATAAGTACTACTTGAAATGTGTTGTTCGAAGCTGACGCTGACATCAACGTTCCACTGCACTGCTTAAAATAATTTTACAACCTAACAGTCCATGTCCGCACCATTTTTTTGGAATTAGTCTCAAATTGAGAGCACTTGTTTCACGTCCAATTTTCAGCATTATCGTTTTGTTTTGCATGTGATTAACAACTGTGGAAATTTGATTTAAATTTCCGGTAAAATTGGTTGAGTTTACCGACCCAAACTCGATGATTTCATCACCTTCACGAATACCCTGTTGAAAAAAGAAGTCGGTTAGTTAAAATTCATTTCATTTATATTTGGTTATACAATTTGGTCCAAGACAATATATCTTATAAATAAGCAGTACCTGGAGACCGATCCCTGCTCGGTCAACAATCTGATCTTACTATTTTAGTAGATGTTTTTATTCATAGCTATTTTTTGTCATGAAATTCGTACCTTTTCACCTCCAATGTTCATGCTTTCAAAATGATAAATTAACTGGTGAGAATTTATAATAAGAAAAAACTCGGAAAGTTGGTACAGAAAAATATCAAAAACTCAAAATTTTTTTGGTGAAATGGGATATGCCACGCACCCAAAATATTTCGTCTTGTGTAAGGGTGCTGAAATATCTTATCTTCAAAGGATCATAACTCGGAAAATATGAGACCTATTGGAAAAATCCGAAAGGATATTTTGATAAAGAAGAGTGTGACTATTCGATTCTTGTAGCTACGCTGTAAGACTGAACACATCATTTTCTTCAACTTCAAGCAAGGATATTTCAAAATCCAGCAGGTATAACGACTGTTCTGCTGATGAAGACGGATTCAGCGTAGAAACCAGACGGTTCATATCTTCGCTTTTTTAGTAACGGATCCGTAACGGATAAAAAAGTGGAAATTTGAACCGTCTGGCACACTGGGAAAGTACATAAGACTGCATATAAGAAATAAAAAGTTCATTCCATTTTTTTTTTGTGCCTGAGTTATAAACCAAAATTTTTATTTTGGTAAAAAGTGGACGTGGCAATTATTGAACAACGCTCACTTTTCTTTATGCTTTAGAACTCATGATCCAGACCCTCATACCAAATTTCATTAAAATGTGTTGTACCATTTGCAAGAAAAAGCATTTAATGTGTTTTATTTGTATGGGAAGTCCCATGCGCACCGGCGATACTTTGGCAACTTTCAGATCGCAGGTGCCACTTCTTCGGTACCGCCCACTTTTCGTTTCTAACAAGCAGTACCTACATTCCAAATTTCATTAAAATACAACATTGTAACATTTGCGAGAAATAGCATTTAACGTATTTTGCTTGAATGCGAGGTTCCACGCGCAACGGCGATATTTCGCCCACTTTCGGATCAAAGTTGCCTTATAGCAAGTAAGCTCTCCACAGTTAATTCCAGAATGATTGCTTTATTAGTTTTCTTTTTGTGCCGTATTATATTTTTGTGGGCGGTGCCGCGCCTTTCAACAAGTTTTCCCAATATAACGGCATATCACATATTAATCCTTGTTTGCAGAGGTAACATCTCCTAAATTTTCATCAAAATTGTTGGAGCCGTTTTCGAGAAATATTGAATCAAAATTTTCAAGGGTTAGAAAGTGGGCGTGACACTTCTTCGATTCCTCCCACTTTTCGTTTGTTACAAGGTATTATTAAACAGCACCCGCCTACTAAATTCCATCCAAATATCTTGTATGGTTTGCGAGTTTTAACCAAATCAAATTTAAAATTTAAGGCGGTGCCACGCCATCTGGTAAGTATTTACAAAGTTCAAACCTAGCTCATTCTTTATTCTGTACTAATATCTAACATTATCCGAAGTTTCATTAAAATCGCTGCAGCCGTTTTCGAGAAAAATATTTGGCACAGATACAGTACAGTACAAAGTGTGTTGTGGGTGCGGACGTACTTTTTTAGAGCTCTTGATTAATATTAAAAAATAATAATGAACTGTTTAGCGTGCAAACGTAAAATTAACCGCGGTGAATATTACGTTTCCTGTAGCGATTGCAACACGCCTTTTCATTCTTCTTGTGCTAATTTGAGTGAAAATTATATTTAATTTTTAAAAACTGATAAATAAAAATACATATGCAACCTGTGCGACTGTTTTGTGTGCAACCGTAAAATTGAACGAGCTGAACCCACATTTCATGCGGTGACTGCAATGGGTTTTTTCACTCTTTATGTGTTAATTTGAGTGCAAATGATATTAAATATTTAAAAACCGATAATTTAAAATATAGATACGACAAATGTAATGCACTTCGTCGTAAGACAGTGCAACAACAAACACTGTCATTGCCAGCCAAATCAACAACAGCAACTCAACAGCAAAGCGAAAAAAATAAAGAAATAACTAAATAACAAGTAACAAAAAACACAATTACGAAACAACAACTAAATCAACTGCAAAGCAAAAAAAATAAAGAAATGACTAAGCAAGTAACAAAAAACTCAACTACGAAACAACAACAAAATCAGCAATAGTTAAAAACAACAAATAAACAACAACAACAGCCTATTCTACCACTTTCCGTACCCAAACCAATTTCAGATCAAAATGCGGAAGAAATGGTTAAGCAGCAACAGACTACTATTTCGAAATGCATTTATGCAAATTGCATCTCATTTCACACATACATTCATATATTTAGAAGGGGGCTTGGCCGCCTGTGTGAATTCTGTTCATCGCTGTGTTGGTGCTTAAAGTACAACGCTAGAGGTGAGCAAATGAATTCATCTAAAACGGAAAACTACGATACCTTTCTTGCTAAAAGTAGTGGCTTAGCAAAACATAAATAAAACAATTTATAATAGTATAACTAAATACACAATTATTAAATTTTATAAATATAAGAACTAAGCAAAAATATATAAAATAAATAAATAATAATAAAATAAAAATAAATAAATAAATTTCCGCTTAAAGTCTCCAAGTGTTTTGTGGACTTTCACCTCATGCATGTGTGTGGGTAAAAAAGCGCCGCTACTCCAAAAAAATATATTCTATAGTAAGGGATGACACTAAGCGAGGAATTTTGAAAAACGATACCTATAGATATAATATCAAATAAGTATTAAGATAATAAAATATAATGAAATAAAATAATATGAAATAAAAATAAAATAAAATAAAATAAAAAAAAATATAATAAAATAAAATAAAATAAAATAAAATAAAATAAAATTGAAAAAAAAAAATAAAATATAATAAAATAAAATAGTCATATATATAAAAAACAGAATATACATAATAATAATATTCATAATTAATAATAACAAAAATAACTTTAACTATGCCACTTTTTAGTTATGGAAGACAAAAACCTAGCTAACGAGCTCGACGAAGCGATGGAAAACGCCCTGTTAAGCTCACCAAAGCCTGAAGCTGAAGCGGAACCATCTACGTCCAATACGGCTAAAGGACGAAATGGCCGACGCCAATACAAGATCGCGTGCACAATCATAGAAAAAGTTGGCTCAGTAGACACCAAAGCTTTGTCACGTAGGGATCGTCAGGACCTTGAATGGGCAAGAAAAGTGGTCACTGAGCAAAATTAACTCTACAAAAAGCGTATCGACAAAAGGGCCCTGGAGGGCTCCAAGAAGGGTGAAATGCGCGCTGCGCAGTCAGACCTTAAAAGGCAGAGATCTGCGGAGGTAAGTCCTACCGAGGCTCGTTTGTCTAAAAAAAGGTCGGCAAGCGGCGGCTTCTGCCTTTCCTGGTGGTTCTTCAGTGAGTGAGATTGTAAGAAAACATCTCACTGTTGCCTTAGTCGACCACAAGGATCCACTTGGTCATATGACAAATGACCAGTGGAAGCTTGTGGAAGCAAGGCTACTGCAAAAGCTCGTAGAATTTATGGAAGCTTATCCAGATGCACCGATTCCAACCTTTGATGGAGCAGGGTGGTTTTGGGATGTAAAAATTATCTGCTGCAAAGATCAGTTCTCTTTAGAATGGTGCCAAGGAACCGTAAAGGATCTGAAGGACCTTTGGGAGGGAGCTGCCCTTGAAATTATGGAGAAGGATAGGATTCCAACGCTACCTAGGGCAAAGGTAGGTTTTCCTAGCCCGCTCCCACCAGAAACCACGCTTAAGATGTTGCAGCGTCAAAACCCTGAGATAGACACCAGAGACTGGAAGATCTTGAAGGTAATTGATGCAAATACAAAATCAAAGGGCAATCCCAGGTCCTTCAAATTAATAAGGAGGCGGAGGATGTGCTCTATGCGAGACATGGTAAAATGGCTTGGGGGATGTCGTGCGTTTATCTGCTTCTTAAAAAACGATGTCCCCAGAACAATAACAATAATACGCTTGAGGCAGATGAGGTTGAGAAAGACCTAGAAATAGATGCTATCTCTGCAGCTGCAACAAATATTGACCTGGATGGTGTGGACTCTACAGATGAGCCTACCACCACCATACAAGAGGGGCTAAAAATACTAGATGTTGAGGCTTCTACAAATCAACCTCCATCACAGTAGTTCGGCTTCGGCCGTTCTACACATGACCCTTGATGAGGGGTCCTACGATGTGGCGCTCATCCAAGAACCATGGGTGGATGCCAAAGGCGTCATCCAAGAACCATGGGTGGATGCCAAAGGCGTCATCCAAGGTCTAACGTCACAAAACTACAATAGTTTTTATTCACTAACCGAAGGTAGGAAGCGTTCTGTCATTATGGCAAAAAAAGAACTAAACATCTTTCTCCTAGCAAAATACAGCACAAACGACTTGACGTCGGTACAATGTACGGACAAGCAAGGTAGAGTCCTTTACTTTGCCTCATCGTACATGGCTCACGACAAAAATGCACCACCTGCTGATCTCCAAAATTTGATAATGGATGCAGAAAAAGGTAACTTAAACCTCATTATTGGCACGGATGTCAACTCTCACAATTGCCTATGGGGCAGTAAAGACACAAATGAAAGAGGTGAGTCACTTCTAAATTTTATTTCTCCTACTAACCTTAGTATCGCAAATCGCGGATGTGAGCCAACTTTTGTTGGACCTACAAGCTCGAACGTTCTGGATATCACTTTATACTCCGAAAGCTATACTTTTGGCCTGAGTAATTTGAGAGTCCTGAATAAGGCTTCCTTCTCAGATCACAAGTACATATGTTTCGAAGTGAGTTTTGATACACCCAGATCTAAAAAATGTTTTAGAAATGCGAAAAAAACCGACTGGAATAAATACATATGTACACCTAATTCCGTTTTTACACGGTCTTTTTTTACACGGTTTTGATTTAACACGGTTTGAAAATAAATTTTAAAAATATTTTTACACGATTTTATTCCATTTAGCACTATTCAAAATTTTTTGAGCTTAAATTTTATTTGTCAGATTTAATTTTTGCGAAATGTGTTCATATCAGAAATATAGGGGAATTCCCTTATTGTGCGTACAAGCAAAGCGGATGCGAGTAACTGATGATGACAGCAATTAAATTTAAGTTCTTGTATTTATGATTATCATTTTAGTTTTTTCTTACCTAAAAAATTGAATTACCTATTCTTTTTGGTAAACAAAAATGCTGTTTTATTGGATTTTTTTTAATTCTTGAACTTCTCAACGGGAAGAAATGAAGCTGCTTCCAAAAAGAACGCAATAGAAGCACATCTTTAGTAGCCTACAAAATTTTTCAAATTCTATTTTTTTATTGCTTATAAAAGTTAATAAATCTACCAAAAAATACAGAAAAAAAGTAATTTTTGTGAAATGGATCTTAAAATTTTGAAAAAATTTCACGGAAGCTTATTTCATATGCCGCCAAATGTGTGCTTCCACGGAAGCGTATTTGAAGCGTATTTCATGTGCTTCTGAAGATGTGCATCTACTCCAGGACATGCTGTGTTAAAATAGATAAGCAGTGAGAACAGCACTGGAAGCAGCTTCTTGCTTCCCTAGAAGCGCAACTGAAGTCGTTTCAATGCGCTTCCGTTTCCCGTTGTGTTGTCATACATTTAATTAACATTACTTTGAGATAAGAGCGCATATATCTTTTTCTTTAATACTTATGATTGTGTAAAAACACATTATATATCGTCGGGTTAAAACTACAACTAGACATCTACAATTTTTGATATTTTGAGTTAAGTATACAGAAACATTGAAAAGAAATGGCTCTACGACTCAGTTTAGTCGGTTTTTTGATATGTAGTCCCCATCCAATTTTATATAAGAAATAAAAAGCAGAAATCTTCAAAATCTCATACAAAAATCGAATTTCAAAAAACTTAAAAAGCGTTTTTCTCAAATAAATAAAAATGTAGATGTCTAGTTGTAGTTTTAACCCGACGATATGTGATTTAATAAAATAAACATTAATACTTGTCCTTAAAAAATCCTTGTTTTTCACTAATTTTAATAGGTTTTAAAGATAAGGACCCAATCACCTATTTTGTATACGATCAGTGTCTTTTTTTACACGGTTTTTTTCTACACGGTTTTTTCTGGAACCAATCTACCGTGTAAAAACAGAATTAGGTGTATTGTAAATGACAAGCTATGTAATAAAAAACCATGCAAGCTAGAAAGTATTGATAACGTTGAGCAAGCGAATGAACAGCTTGTAACTATAATGGTTAAAGCCTTTCAAAACGCTTGTCCTATTAGAAAATCAAAAAAGAAGCCACAACCTCCATGGTGGAATAAAGAATTAGCAGGGGCGCGTTCAAAAATTTAATATATTTTTAAAGAAGCGCGCAAATGTAACACCTCTCAATTGTGGGAATCTTATCGAGCTGAACTAAAACTTTTTAAAAAAGCCTTGCGTAAGGCAAAACGTATAAGCTGGCAAAACTTTTGTAGCGAAATTGAAATGACCTCAGAGTCTGCCAGACTAAGAAAAATTCTTTCCAAGAAGGAAATATCACCTCTCCTATTACAAAAAGAAAACGGCATCTGGACGCAGCACGATCAAGAGACTGTTGAGCTACTACTCAACACTCACTTTCCCGGCTGTAAAAGCGAGCCGCATATAATTACAAACTCGGCTCAGACAATAAATGACAACATCCCAAACATCTTTTCTAAAAGCAGAGTGAAATGGGCAATTAATTCTTTTAAACCGTTCAAATCACCAGGGCCTGATGGGATTTTTCCAGCTATGCTGCAAAACATAATGGAAATTATTCTGCAATGGCTTATTAATATTTTTGAAGGATGTTTAAGGCTAAATGTGACTCCAAAGTCCTGGTGCCTAGCACGTGTGATCTTTATACCGAAAGGAGGTAAGAGTAGCCACGCTAAGCCTAAGGACTACAGACCCATAAGCTTAACATCTTTTTTGCTCAAAGTAATGGAACGTATATTAGAATCACACATTAGAGAAAAGCTTCCTAAAAGCTTTCTATGTGTATCTCAGCATGCATATCAAAAAGGGAAATTCGTAGAAACAGCTTTACACACGGTTGTTCAATCGATCGAATCTTCCTTGCAGTATAAAGAATTTACGTTAGTAGCTTTCCTAGATATCGAAGGAGCTTTCAATAATGTAACAAAAGAAGCGCTAATAAATGCCGTTGTGAGTGCGGGGGTAGATTCCAGTATATGTAGATGGATCGATTTCATGCTCAGCAACCGCATAATCAGAGCCGAATGGGGACAAACTAGTACCCAAAAATGTTCAACAAGAGGCACTCCACAAGGCGGAGTTTTGTCTCCTCTACTATGGATACTCGTTTTAGATCCTATACTTAAGACTCTTCAAAGCAGGGGGGTCAAAACAGTGGCCTATGCAGATGATGTAGTTATTTTAGTAAGGGGTCGTTTCCTAAATGAATCAAGTGAGCTACTTGAAAATGCACTCACAATCATGTGTAGATGGGTTTCAAGTAAAGGACTAAACATAAATGCTCAAAAAACGGAGCTAGTCCTTTTTACAAGAAAATATAAAATACCCACGTTTAGGGATGTATGTTTAAATAATATTAAGTTCCCAGTTCTCAATCAAGCCAAATTTCTGGGAATAATTCTCAATAAGAAATTGTCTTGGAAAACCAACATAGAAGAACGATTAAAGAAAGCTAATAATGCCTTCTATGCATGCAAAAAAATTTTTGGCTGTACTTGGGGACTAAACCCAAGAGTGACACACTGGATCTACACCTCTATTGTAAGACCTATCTTATTATATGGGGTGGTGATTTGGTGGAAAGCTCTTGATAATAAGGGAAACCTGAAAAACTTAGGAAAAGTACAACGCCAGCTTTGCATAGGAATTACAGGAGCGCTTAAAACAGCATCAGCCGATTCACTCAACATTATTCTAAACTTACCACCAATAGATCTTTTTGCCAAAAGTGTGGTGTATAGAAATGCCCTTAGACTGAAAGAAGCGAATCATTTCAAACACAAAATTTTTGGACATAGCAATATAGATGATATTAAAAATATCACAACAGATTATTTACCACCAACAACACGGTTCGACAGGAAGTTTTCAGTTAAATTTCCATCCAGGGACTACTGGACATCGCATCACCTAGACCCACCAAATGAAATAAATACATACACAGATGGTTCGAAGCAAGATGAGGGGGTTGGCGCTGGATTTTTTGTACTGAACTCCAAGAACTTGCGAATCCTACAAGCTACCTACTGACTGCAGCATTTTTCAGGCAGAGGTAGTTGCGATTCAAAAAGCCGCAGATTTTTTAGTAGCAAATATTTCTTATAAAAAAATAAACATTTATGTTGATAGTCAAGCAGCTCTTAAAACACTTAAAAGCAACACTATTAATTCTAAAACGGTATCAAACTGTTACGAATCATTGCAAAGCCTGAGCAATAATAACTCAGTACGATTACTGTGGGTTCCTGGTCACTGCAACATTGTGGGAAATGAAAGGGCTGACGAGCTTGCTAAACAAGGTGTGCAGTTACTCAATGATCCCTTGTTTGTAGAAGTACCACTTAAGTTCTACTATACGCAAAAGACTAAGCAACTAGAAATTTTAGCGGAAAATAGATGGCTAAACAACACTAAAAACAAAACGGCCAAAAAATTCTGGCCCTCTTACAATAATAACAAAACTACATATGTACTCTCTCTTAGCAAAATTAATTACAGACTGTTGATTGGTGTTACAACTGGACACTGCCTGATTGGACACCATGCATACAGGATGGGATTAATATCAAATAACTGGTGCAGAAACTGTTCCGAACCCGATGAGGAAGAAACGGTAGAGCACGTCTTGTGCTTTTGCCCGGCGCTAACCAGACGCAGAATGGCAACTCTTGGGCAGGCTATGTTCGGCTCCATAAATGAGATAGCTGGAATAGCATTATCGAAACTAATGAATTTCGCCTTAAAAACTGGAACCTTCGATATAGATGAAAATCATGAAGCCAGAACACTGCTATTCTCCTAACTGAAGGCAATTTTGTGGTAACGCTATGGACCTAGTTGGTCTATGTGAGGTTTTTGCTTACGCGATTACCGCCACCCTAACCTAATCTAACTAACAGTAACCAAATTTCTTCGAATTATCTTGCTTAGTTTTCCCGTAAAAAATATTTCCATAAATAGACAGCCTGCCAGCCAGACAGACGGACATGGCAATATCGACTCAGGAGGTGACGCTGATCAAGAATACATATACTTTTCGATATCTGCCACGCCTCCTTCTCTGTATTACAAACGGAAGGACAAAGTGAATATACCCTGGGTGTAGGGTATAAAAACACCAAAGGGTGTGTGCCAAATCAAAACTTTTTCCTTTAGCACAGGCACTTCTCTGAATTATTAATATATTTAAAAATCCGGCAAATCGAAGCTTTCCGAAAAACTTTTTCGTACGATTTTTAGCAATTGTAGAAGATAAAGGTAAAAAATATATGCTGAATGAGCTGGGTTACTAAATTACGCAGTTGTGGAGTTAATTTTTAAAGAAAAAGCCTGACTCAAAGTGTCCCAAAAGATAGTTTTTATTTAGTGGAATAATTAAAAAAAAAATAAACCATCTATCGAAAATGTTTTTTTATTTATTAAAGTATCCCCTTTTTGGAAGTTTACTTCTTAAAAATAATATTGGCCGAATATCAAATAAGCGGTCACGGCACTCATTTATTCAAGCACTAAAATTTCTTATGATGGCTGCCATTTTGTGATGGATATATTTTATGAAATATGCCAGAGAAAATTTCACAAACTCGTGGCAGAGACGTTTGTGCCGTTGCTCCGTCCTGCTGTTTTTCCTGTGGTGAAGCCAGGAAAGTTTTACAATTCAGTCACCAATTGCCCAAGATCTCCACTTGTCACTCCGAATTGACTGTAACTGCATGTCCTCTTTCATGCTCAATAAAAAAAGGGGCCATGATTCCAATAGCGGCAAGTTTGCTTATTTCCCTAAAAAAAAAAAATTACCAACAGCCAACAAGCAAAATTTTTTATCGCCACACATTTCATTGCACTTACAAGTGGAGGAGCTGGATGATATTTGACGTGATTTCTTTTTACGCCTAGGCGGTGCTATCGGACCGCTTAACGTAATAGAATCTGTTGTTTAAGATTGCGCTAACTTTGTGCTTGCAATAGCATCAGGTTCCTGAAGGATAATTTTACTATGCGGTGCTACAATTGGTGCAGCATTTGTTATTGCAGGTAATGCTGTTGCATTTATGATTTCAATAGCTAAAACTTGTGGGCAAAGCCGATGGAGCCAGTAGAAACAGGCATAACACCTCTCAAAGCGGACTCAGGTGTTGTAGATTATGAGCTTGTAGTACTTGTCGCTGTTGAAGCTGCAGCAGAAACTGAACCACTACTAGCTGCTACATTTGATGTTCACGAATAACATTTTTTGTTATTTGGAATGCTGATATTTGTTTTTTATTTTTTAACAAATTTTAAAAATTATTTTAATTTTTTTATTGATATTGTTAAATTTGTTTGCTGCCCCATATTTTCTATTTCGATTGTCACAATTTTCAGTAGCCCCTGGGGCTAGTACAAATTTTAACACAACATTTTCACCTCATATGATTCAAACATCGTATTTGGGACATCAAAATTTGTATAGGTGAGTGAAATGTTTTCGATTGGCACAGGCCCTAAGTAGATGAATAACTCTGGTTTACAAAAAAAAAAAAAATGTCATGGCGCTTAGACCAGACTATGTGTTTCCTAGGAACTTTGACGTCCTGAATCCGAATCCGGGGTCCGTTTTTTTCCAGAACGTCTGAGAAAAAATATTTCAAGGTTATATGGAGGTCATGTGTCGTTTAGTGATAAATTCGCTAAAATTCTGAAAGTAATTTTTTATCATTGAGTTCTTAGTCCATCTTGGCCCATTGTTATTTTTGCTTTTCATAAATTATCTTCCCCGAGTTATTAAATATTCGCAGTGTCTGTTGTTTGCCGATGATTTAAAACTTTATCGTTCCGTTAAATCTGAGCTTGATTGTAGTCTTTTACAATCTGACTTAAACGCAGTTGCCTCCTGGTGTTTGTCTAATAATCTTTGTCTTAATGTCTTTAAATGTCAATCTATGTCGTTTTATAGAACAAATTCATCTCTAGGCATACTCTATGCTAGGATTTTTAAAGAGGAATTCCAAAGATTTTAGGAACCCTCGTACAATCAAGCTTATGTATGAAAGTTTGGTAAGACCATTTTTAGAATATTGCAGCGTTATTTGGAACCCCAGTTATACCTCGCACATTCTGAGAATAGAAAGGGTCCAGAAAGCTTTTACCAGATATCTTTTCTCCAAGTTGAATTGGCAAATTAGCAGACCTTCTTACTTAACACGCTGTGCTTTGTTTAGTATGTATTCACTTGAATGTCGTCGCATAATGTATTCCGTTGTGTTCATTAGAGATATTATTCATTGTAAAAATCAATGTCCAAATATTTTATTCAAGATAAATTTTTATTCGCCTCTTAGAAACCTTAGAGAGAGTTTTCACTTTCGATGTAATTTACTGAGAAGTAATTTTGCCCCTTGCGCATTGCCTTAGTATTACTAATGTATTATTAGATTATATAGACATTTTTCACAATTGTTCCAGAGATTGCTTTAAAAGTTATCTCCTTCTAGTTTTAAATCAAATTGGGGTACTTGAACGCTTTTAATTATAAGATCTTATTTATATATATTTATGTTATTGTTATTTTTTTAGTTAATTAAATGTTATCTTGTCTGTAAGAGATGTCATCTCTGCTTGATATTGAATAAATAAAGAAATAAATAAAAAGAATATGTGATCAAAAAGGGTATCTCGGACCTAGTTTCGGAGATATAGCCATCGGAAGATCCGGATATATCTTCTATGAAAACCGCTATAAGTTGGGAACCCCTGGATGGTTTTGTAAAATATTGGTGTATTTTACCATAAGTTTCAGGAGGTAAGACCATTTATTTTTAAGGATACACTCATTCAAACTTTCAGATATTTTAAGAGACTTTTAGAAAAAATAACAATTTTCTGAATTCATCAAGTTTAAGACGCGAAATATGGTGCTTGAAATATGTTATCTAGATATTTTACTTTAAATTTGTATATTAGTCAGGATTAGTCTCCGATATAGAAAATATAGCGAACAGTTGCGAAAACTGTATAAAGAACTCTAATAACCCACCAAAATGCAAAAATCACCATTGGGAGTATCCGAAGGGACCATGGGAGGGAGTCCACATTGATTACGCTGTACCAGTAACGGGACAAATGCTACTAATCATTTCAGACGCTTGCAGCAAGTGGCTAGAGATTGAAATCACAAATTCGATGACTTCAGCTGCAACTATTGCTATTGCTGGTTTCGGATAATGGTGCAAATTTGCGGTCAGCAGACTTTGAAGAATTCCTTGATAAAATTGGAGTAAAGTTTCATAAACTAACTGCACCCAGCCAGTAATGGGCAAGCGGGACGTTCAGTTCGAACTGTGAAGAACGTACTCAAAGCGATGGGAACCACAAAAGCTACGCTGCAGGAAAATTAATTTTTTCGCCAGTACAGACGCGCTCCACACGCTACTACAGGTCAATCACCATCACAATTATTTTTAGGACGTACTCTTCGTACAGAAACAATTTATAAAATATGACAACAAGTTTCGGCGAATGGAGCCAGGTCAGGCAGTGTGGTTTTTATCCAATAACCCTAGTATGGACAATTGGCCGCGCGGTATCATCCAAAATCAGCTGGGTAATCTTCTTTATGGCATAGAATACCTTAAAAAAATATATAATCGTCACATTGATCAAATTCAAAACCGAGCAGATGAAAGAAATAATGAGCTAGTAACTGCCATACCTAAATTGGAGCGTTAGCCGAGCGTTAGCGTGATTTAAACGTCTCTGTTTCGGTTTGCTCCTTATAAATTGTATGGACATAAAAAGATAGAGGTGGTTAAATACGCCTGACGCTCTAATTTAGGTATGGCAGTAAGGGTCTAACTTTTGACCTGGCCAAAAAATAAATACCGTACACTGCAGTTTTAAAAATTTTGCTTATACGGGAGGTGCCATGCTTTCTTGTCCGAGTTTACTCAGTTTTTGCTCAGAGCTTGCATTTGAAGTTTTTAGTGTCTGAGTGAAATTTTGTTGGATTATCTCAAAAAAAGTTTTCAGTATAGCGTTTTGAAGCTTTTGCTTATATAGGAGGTGCCACGCCCTCTTGTCTGAGTTCAATCAGTTTTGAGTGTCTGAGTGAAATTTGGTTGGATTATCTCAAAAAATTCTTTCAGTATAGCATTTTGAAACTTTTTTTTATATGGGAGGTACCACGCCCTCTTGTCCAAATTTGCTCAGTTTTTTTTTTTTGTTGTCATTGCTTACGCTTACAATTCGTAGTATTTATGTGTATTTTGGTTGCATTGTCGTAAAAAATACTCGTACCGGCCTGTTCCGTAATCCGTCTAATTTCAATTACTTTTAATTTCGAAGACTTGTTGATTACTTTTTATTTTCGATGTGGATGTGAATCCTATTCAACGACTGTTCAAGACGTTTAACTTTTCACAGTAGAAATGCAAACTTTTTAGCTGTCAGTTAAAAAATACACACAAGTAAACAAGATTTATGAATCAAAATGCTTTTTATTAAATTTATTAACTTTAATTGATTTTCACTTTAACAACGGCTGCTGCAATGCACTTGAAATTATAAATGCTCGCAATTTTGTCTGTCAAAATAGTGTATTAGGCGAGATGCCCAATTATGGGGTTTCCTCTGATTTGAGGGAATTTCAGAAAGTTTTTTTTCATGCTCAGTGCATTTTATTGGGTTAATTAGATGTTCTATTGCAATTTAAGAAATAAAATCAGGTGGCATCCTGTTTTCGAACTATTCTTACTAACACCACGATATAATGAAATGTCAAATAATTCACACAAACACTGACTTCGAAAATGCCAATTTGCCGACTTTTTACTTGTCATCGGAAAAAATATTTTTTTAGTTAGAGTTTTTTATTTCAGCAATAGTTACAATATTACATTTACAATAAAAATAAGAATTACTCGCTAAAAAAGGAAAAAATTCTGGAGCTTATACTTGTGTATTTTTTTTTTTTTTCAATTTGATCGATAAAACAGCTTTAAAAAAGCAAAATTAATTGAAAAGTCGTAGCATAATGCCGACTTTTCAAAAAGTTTCGCATTCCACTTCATACCCACTTTCACGTGAAAGTGGAATTGGGAACAGGGCGGTAAAATTGTATTTTGAATATATTTTTGTATGGGCGGTAGGCGTGTCCGTTGACCGATTTTGCTCATTTTTAATCCCACGAGCTAACTTTGACGACGAAGGCAGTGTACCAAATTTCATTGAATTATCTTGCTCAGTTTACCCAAAAAGTGTATTTCAACACACAGCCAGCCAGCCAGCCAGACAGACGAACAGACGGACATGGCTATATCGACTCAGGAGGTGACGCTGATCAAGAATATATATACTTTTCTATATCTGTCACACCTCCTTCTCTGCGTTTCAAACGGAAGAACAAAGTGAATATACCTTGGGTGTAAGGTATAAAAAAGAAAGAATTCACCAAGATTTCAATCAGCATCACACACAAAGCTTCAACCAAAGCATCATAAACCACAGTATCGTGAATGTGCGAACTCACACGAAGGGCACGGGCACGTAGGGCACGGGCACGTAGGGCACGTCAAATTTGTAGGCAAACGGAGGGAAATGAAAGCAACACTTCCCTCCGCTTGCCTAGAAATTTGACGAAGGGCACGGGCACGTAGGGCACGTCAAATTTGTAGGCAAACGGAGGGAAATGAAAGCAACACTTCCCTCCGCTTGCCTAGAAATTTGACGTGCCCGTGCCCTTCGTGTGAGTTCGCACTATCAGAACGTCGCATACATTATTACCCACAGATAAAATACGCACTGTTGCACCGCCTGAAATTGAAGCGATACCAACATGACATGAATCGGTTCAATGTTCTCAACGCACTCATAGTACAGTAAAGTTGTCAAAAAATGTATGAAAACCTAGAAAAAATTGCGCCCTGCAATTTTTTTGCTTAATGTTTTTAGGACCACTAAAAAAGCTTAACGTCAAAAAGGTGACCTCCCTACCCGTGAGCATTAGCCGATATCTTGATATATGTTTGATTCAATTTATCTCGTTTCCTGTTGGTCGGACAGAAAAAAAAACAAAAGTTACGGGCAATAAAATTCTACGATTTTTTTACCTGGGACGCGATACCCATAAGTTGATATTTTGAGCGGTAGAGGCCGCCAAAGTTACAATAAATCAGTTTTTTTCCATTTGCACCCACTGGGTGCCGCTTTTTCAAAAAGTGCTGATAACATAATTTTTAGCACTTCCAAAAACAAGCAAAATAATTTTCAAATGAAGTCATTACCTCAATTGGTTCTCAAGTTATAGTACAGTAAATATGTCCTAAAATGTACGTAAAAATGTAAAAAGACCTACAAAAAAATGCGCACTGCAATTTTTATTGCCTAATGTTTTAAGGACCACTGTAGAGGTCGAAAACCAAAAAGGGGACCTCGCCCTCCATGCGCTTCAGCCACATTCTTGAAAAATTTTTGATTCGATTTATCTCGTTTCTTATTGGTCGCACAGAAAAAAATTTAATTTTGAAGTTTTGTGAGTTTTGACAGCTCTGTAGCCGTTGACAGCTGTCAAAATTTAATTTTGACACTTGTATCGTGTTCAGCAACCCGAAAAACAATAAGATACACATTTGATGGCGAAAAATATTTCAGGCAACGCGATTCCCAGCAAGTTAAAACAAGAAGTATATAAAATCTATGTTAATTTTCATATAAATTTGAATATCTTCGTGACACAGGTTAATTCGTTTAAAAAAACTTGTCCTTTGGGGGATCTCATTTTTTTCTCAAAGTCTTTCGATTCTGGGGGAGCGCGACATAAAATTTTGATTTTTCCCAAATAAGGGACACCCTAGCGTGGCAGATATAGAAAAGTATATATATTCTTGGTCTTGATCAGCTGGCTGGCTGGCTGTCTGTGTGTGGAAATACATTTTTTGGGAAAACTAAGCAAGATAATTCAATGAAATTTGGCGCACAGCCTATGTCGTCAAAGTTAGCTCGGGGGATTGAAAATGAGCGAAATCGGTCAAGCTCTGAGAAAAAACTGGGTGAATTCGGACAAGAGGGCGTGGCACCTCCCATATAAGCAAAATTTTTAAAAGGCTGCTGTGTAGGGTATTTAATGCCAGGCCAAAGGTAACACCCTTACTAGTTGATATTTTGAGTTTAATGTACAGAAACATGAAGAAAAAATGATTCTACGACTTGGTCTAGTCAGTTTTTTGAAGTAAGGTCTTCATCTAATTTTATGTAAGAAATAAAAAGCAGAAAACTTCTAAATCACATACAAATGTCGAATTTCAAAAAACTTTAAAAGCGTTTTTCTTATAACCATAAAAATGTAGATGTCTAGTTGTAGTTTTAACCCGACGATATAATATATATATGGATATATTGAATACAATTGAATAAAAATTTAGGTAAAAGAAAATTAACCATTTTTCATCATTTTTACCTTTTTCCAAATTTCCCTTTCCTTAATTAAATATAAAAAAATTATGTTTACTGAGAATCGAACCTATGACCTCCAAATTACGAGTCGAAAGTCTTATCAAATGACCTAACTTGCCAATTACAATTCAAATGCTTTGTGTTTTACTTAGCTCGATAAGTCAATGAAAAAATAAAACAAAAATTTTTTGAATGTTTGCAAACGATTACCAAAACATTTGGAAATAAACATTTTCTTCTTGTTTATAATTTAACCTCACAAAAACTTGTAAAAATTTAAAAAAAATTAAAATTTTCCACACATTTAAAAAATGGTTACGAAAACATTTACAGCCGTATTCATAATAGTAGGAGATACGAATAAGGAGAGATTTGCACCCATCTGTTTAATGGATGAAACCTATTTTATATGAAAGTAAATACAGTTAGAAACATTTTGTGAGTAGGTTGTCTAAAAAAATCCTGGCAAGGCTATGGTTCATTCCATATTGAAAAGTGCATTTTTTTGAAAAAATGCACCCATCTGTTTAATGAAAAAAATATATACCATTCGAAAGTTTAGAGCCTCTACAATATATTAAAGTAGGGTTGCCTATTTTTTTCCTGGCAAGGCATAGGGTTGTCAGGCTTTAAAAGGTCGTCCAAAACCACAAATTTGCACCCATCTGTTTAATGAAAAAATTATATACCTTTCGAAAGCTTAGAGCCTCTACAATATGTTAAAGTAGGGTTGCCTATTTTTTTCCTGGCAAGGCATAGGGTTGTCAGGCTTTAAAAGGTAGGCCAATACCCCAAATTTGCACTATGTGTTTAAAAAAAAAAATGTTTAAAATGTTAAAAAAATCTGTTTAATGAAAAAATTATACACCATTCGAAAGTTTAGAGCCTCTACAATATGTTTATGCAGGGTTGCCTATATTTTTCCTTGTAAGGCATAGGGTTGCCAAGCTTTAAAAGGTCAGTCAATGCCACAAATTTGCTCTCATCTGTTTAATAAATAATTTTTATGTTAAAATAAAGATAATTTCATTGCGAACACGGTGATACAGGGTTCGTATGCGTCTTTAAAAAAACTGGGTTGTAATGGATTTAAGTGTTCTACAAGAATATTTTACGGAAAATTTGTCTGATTACTGGGAGAATAAAAATATGGTAACAATCACAAAAACAAAAAAATTTTTTTAACCCTTGACCATCAGTGCTTCTCTTATAAAGCTGATCAAAATTCTATAAAAAAAACAGAAGAAGTGGATTATTTATGTCATCACGAAGAGGCTGATACGAGAATTATTTTTCACGCTTACAAAGCAGCACCAGGCTCTAGAATTTTGATAAAAGCCTCTGATACAGATGTTTTGGTTATTTTGCTGGGACATATGCATAAAATAACACAGTCTATAATTTGGCTAGCCAATTCTGCGACAAAAAAAATAAATAATCAACACTTTGATTGCATTAATTGCACTGATTTGGCATTGAAGTTAGGTTCCAAATTATGCCAAAGTTTACCAGCTTTCCACGCATTTACAGGTTGCGATTACACGGCAGCATTTCACAACAAAGGAAAAGTGAAGCCCTTTAAATTAGTTTCTAATAATGAAACTTACCAAACAGTGTTTGCGTCATTAACGGATGAAGCTGATATTTTGAATAGCGAAAAAACGGACATAGTACAATAATTCACTGCCAGTATGTATGGAATAAAGCAATGCACCGGAGTTAACGATGCTAGATATCGCTTTTTTTGAAAAATTACTCTTCGAAAGAAGATTCTGAACAGTTCTTAAAGAAAATGAAAAGCTTTGACTCCAAAACTATACCACCATGCTGGATATCACTAAAACAAAAAATTTTAAGAACTATTTATGTGAATTTTATGTGGCTGAATGCAACGGATCCTGGACTTGTAAAGCTTAAGCCTGAAAACTATGGTTGGTTTTTCGATGGTTATTTAAAACCAACCGGATTTATTGGGGACCAAACTCCGTTAACAATAGAAGATGTAATAAAAATGACAGAAGAAGATACAGACGACGAATCTTTCGAGTTTGATCACCAAAATTTTACTTCCGATGAATCGGATGCGGAATAATGTTCTGTGATTTATTATTTTACTAATTTTATGAACTTTTAGTCATTATTTGCAAGAATCTTAAATTCTATGCATTTTTGAACTTATAAAATCATGACAATTAGGATAGGAGAAAAAAACTACTAAACATATGGTGACATATGTTTCGGTTACCACCACGTAACCATCATCAGATCAATTTATGTTTTCATTTAATTTATTTTAAATTAAATGAAATAACAATTGAAAAAGTTTATTGATAAATGCGCTGTGTAGAGAGATTGACTTCGAAGGTTCCTAGTTCAATCCCGGCCTCAGACAAAAAGTAAAATTTTGCAATTATTTCATTTAATTTAAAATAAATTAAATAAAAACATAAATTGGTCTGATGATGGTTACGTGGCGGCAACCGAAACATATGTCACCATAGCTATGTTTAGTAGTTTTTTCTCTTATCCTAATTGTCAAGATTTTCTAAGTTGAAAAATGCATAGAATTTTATATTCTTGCAAGTAATGACTAAAAGTTCATAAAATTAGTATAATTTTTAAATAGTCAACATAAACCACATTATTTTTTTTTATTATTATGGCGGAGACTTAGTCGCACAACTTGCTAGGGTCTTCCACAATTAAAATTAGCTCTATGGGTAACTCGCGTTACAAACAGAAATTTTTTTTAGAGTTTAATGCAACTTTTGAAGCTCATCCTTTGGATTAACTTATAAAAATGGTGTCTTTATGAACATAAGATAATGTTCATGTTACAGACTAGTTTAAATTTTCAGTAATAACGTAATATTTATCCAGTAAAATAGTAAATTGTGCTGGTAACTCGCGTTACCATTTTTGGACAACATGTTTAGAGAGTAAATTTCTTTCGCAAGTTTCTGCGAAATTTGTGGGTAGATTTCTTTAAATTAGACATTGATAGAACCAGAAGGATCTAAATTAGTTTTTCTTTACTTGAAATAACAATTTTATTTCGTATTTTTTAAAATAATGCAAAAATTGTATGGTAACTCGCGTTACAAAAAATTGGTAACTCGCGTTACTTTCGATTTTTATATTAAAATAAGGAGCGTCTTCTAACTCTAATGTACAAAAATTAAAAGTAAATCAATATTTACTTTAGGCTTTTAAGGATAATGTCATGTCATCGTTAGAACTGTTACTTTCACTACCAAACTGATTTACTTAGTCGTAATCGGTCCGTTTTAATTTGATGCCCACTTTTGCTTCGATTGATGTTTGGGTCATTTGCAGCTTATCATTTTTTCCAGTAAATTAAGTGTATGATTTTTTGTTATTTCGACAATTTCAGGAGCTTAAGAAAATATTGAGTCTAGTTTCATTTCTTTTGCAGTTTCATCAATTTGTGTTAGTGAAAAGTTAATGACAGTAACAACAGAATCTTTCGCTGCATTGGCAAACTGCTCAGCGTTGAAGACGACTACTTCTCTCTTCAAAACTTTGTTTCGAACAGTTCTTTTTAGAGAACCGCCTATGCCGTCAACAGTCCCCTTTCCATGAGAAGTTGCGAAATAGTTCCAAATTAAATGTACTTTGTGTCTCTGCTCCAAAATTGTAATACTCTTGGCTATAAATTTATTTTTAAATTGCGAGCACGGTCCATCAGACCAAATGTGAACTTATTTAATACCATCTGGCAGTTCCTTCAGGACTCTATCTATATATATTACAGTTGTTCTTTATCCTGATGGCGATCATCAGACAATGACGATGGGATGTTGTTTCCCAAACGACCAAAGCGAAACAGTAAAGAGACTTACTGTACCCAGTGAAAACTCTGAACTTCATCTTGAGCAATGCGAAGTCCACCTTCATCAAAGCGGCATTTTGACACAAACCTTAAAAAAAGAATAGGCCTATAGAAAACTCATAAAAATTGTGAGAAATTTGAGTGGAATTATGACGATGAGAGTCACCGGTAACTCGCGTTACTAAAATAAATCTCAATTAATCTAGACTACTTAAATCAAATTGAAGATGTTTTTACCGTTGTTCCGTACAAATTGATACACAAAAAGAATATGCAAGCATTCATTTGATTTAAACGGCAAATACATGCTGTACCAGAAAAAAACGTAAAATTTGGTAACTCGCGTTTTGAAAAATAAGGGCACTCTATTCCTTCATTTTTGAACACTTCACTTTCTCAAAATTATTGTAACAATGCATCATTGAATGCAAGAGACTGTGTAATTTTAAATAAATGAAATTTGCTTAGCAAATCAAAACACGAAACACAGATAATTAAAGATTTAAAAATAAGTTTTATTTAATTTGGATATACATGCAATACATTATATTTAAAACATTCGATTTTAATGAACTGTAATGTCAAATCTTAAATTTGGCGCTTGATAGCAATGATGCTTGAATTAAACATTAATTTGGATATAGTTGCAAGTTGAAAAGTAGTGGTAAGTTTTTCCGATATCGTGTCCACATTTACATGGAATTACCCCTATATTGTTATTGTTGTTAAAGTAGTGAGAATGTTGTATATATATGTAAGTTCAATTTATATGTAAGTGTGATATTATTTTGCGATCTTAAGTATAAAATGTTATGTAATTGAAAATTTTTTTCATTTTTAGAAATATAAAAAGATATAATAAAACATAATCCAAAATACTTACAAATGCATTTTTTTTATGTTTTGAAAAATTATTGACTTGTTTGTTCTTTGTCTCTTGATGATATAACAAATAAAATTTTCAAGATAAGAATACATCGTAACCAAATAGTTCGCTCGGATCTCTATGTCGCACATTTTCATTTGTACCAATATTTCATTTCTTAAAGATCGGCAACCCTGGCTTAAAACAAGTTTTTCACAGGCAACCCTGTATCACCGTGTTCGCAATGAAATTACCTTTATTTTAACACAAAATTTATTTATTAGACAGATGAGTGCAAATTTGTGGTATTGACTGACCTTTTAAAGCCTGGCAACCCTATGCCTTGCCAGGAAAAAAATAGGCAACTCTACGTAAACACACTGTAGAGGCTTTAAACTTTCGATTGTTATATAATTTTTTCATTAAACACTTTTGTTTTAAAAACACATAGTACAAATTTGTGGTGTTGGCCTACCTTTTAAAGCCTGGCAACCCTATGCCTTGCCAGGAAAAAAATAGGCAACCCTACTTTAACATATTGTAGAGGCTCTAAGCTTTTGAATGGTATATAATTTTTTCATTAAACAGATGGGTGCAAATTTGTGGTTTTGGCCGACCTTTTAAAGCCTGACAACCCTCTGCCTTGCCAGGAAAAAAATAGGCAACCCTACTTTAATATATTGTAGAGGCTCCAAACTTTCGAATGGTATATATTTTTTTCATTAAACAGATGGGTGCATTTTTTCTTAAAAATGCACTTTTCAATATGGAATGCACCATAGCCTTGCCAGGATTTTTTTAGACAACCTACTCACAAAATGTTTCTAAACGTATTTACTTTCATATAAAATAGGTTTCATCCATTAAACAGATGGGTGCAAATCTCTCCTTATTCGTATCTTAGACTATAAAGAAAGCTTAATCATCCTCTAGCTCACAGATTAACTTTCTTATTCATAATAAAAAAGTACTCATTAAATAGTTAATCAATGTTTTAGTACAAATAATATAGAAATCTTTCAAGTGTCTGCTGGGTTGCTGTCACTTTTTATTTACATTTTGAAATTGATAAAAGTTTAATCAGAAAGAAAATTATGGAAAAAATCAATCTTAAAAGAAAAAGGACTGAAAATTGGTCATCAAATGACAAGGTAATCAAATGTAAATATTTCGAAGAGAAAATAAAGAATCGAATAATCGAATTTAAAAATTAATTCTCTTTTTGTAACACTTTTTTTCCTTGAGATTCGATTTAAAAATTCGCAATGCCGATAAGCCATTGTGTTAATTTTATTTTCGCAAAAATACATGAAAAACACGAAATTTCTAACAAACGTCAAATTAACTCTTGGTTAAACTACCTATTTCCATGAGTAAGTTAATCCACTGCTAACCAACGTTGATTAAATTTAAAAATTCTTTATGAATACGTTTTAGTACTTAATCTGCAGATTAAAGTTATCTCGCCTCTAATCAACGTTTATGAATACGGCTGTTAGAAATTAACTTTTTCCAAGCGTTAAATTGTAAAGGTTATGAATTTGTTTGTTGGGTTGCAATTGAGTTTTGTATGTAAACCAAACAACAAAAACAAAATAAAATTCAATTGCAAACAATCACAGCCTCTAATTTTATAAAGGGACTGGTTATTCGGGGGCACAAGCGTACGCGAAAGCTGAATTAGCGTACGCGAAAAAAGCTTTCGGAAAACTTGCGTACGCGAAATCCAGTGAAGTTCTTTCCCCGGGGAGCTTGATTACGCATGAAGATGAATTTAGTGTTGCAGCGCACGCTAAAAAATGTTGCGTACGCTGCGCGCAATTTGGCTAGCAAACTTTGTGTTGGATATATTATAGACTGATCCGCGGCCGCAGGCCGCCCACTCACCCTTACTTTTATGTAAAATTACTGTTGTAGAAGTTGTACTGCACTTCCTAAATTCTGTGGCAACAAACCAGAGTAGCTTAAGTTGATATTTAATAACATTGCAAAGCAGCATGAGATCTATGCTTACACTCAGGGAAAAATGTGGTTGTAAAATCAACTGTTTTACTGTAACCATTAATTTGGTAAGTTCACTGTAAATACGACAACGTGACGTACATGGTTAGGTCTTGTTCTTTTTTTCATATGCATTCTAAACATGTAGCACGTCACACGTGTCGAAAGTCTTGCAAAGTTCAAAGAAAACGTGTGCGCGTGTGGTGCCGAAAAAAATTAAAATGGATAATACCGAAGAGTACGAGGACACTGAATACCTAACCATTGATGAAGAAACTGATCCGGATGATAAACTTCTGGAACTTTTAAGTTTTCAATATTTGTTTGCCACATCGGAATGTAAGTACATTTGCAATTTGTGAAATAATCATAAACACATACATTCATAGAACATCAAAAAGTTGATAGCGTCGTCGCTTCGTGTTCTTGTTGTATTTTTTTATTCTGTAGATCTTTGTCTAAAGTTTACATTATGTCCCAAAATCTAATTTGATTTAAAATCAACTTTTCTTAATTAACTTATAATTCTAACAAAGAATCTGTATTCAAAAATTTTGACCAGTTGTTTTTTTTTTTTAATGCACTATTTTACCAGAAAATATCGCATTTACCCATAGTTTCAGTAAAAAATTATGGAATCCCAATCTATTTCGTTTCATTTGGTATGAAATTTTTTGTATGTATTGTATTCTCCTTTAACTCCTAGGAGGAGCATAGGGCCAATATGAAATCTCTCCATTTGTCACGATCCCTTGCGATGACTTTAATCTCTTGCCACGACTTTCCCGATTCTTGGATTTCCTTTTCCAGCGACCGCTTCCAGTTGGTTTTGGGTCTACCACGTGCTCTACTACTTTGTGAATTCCACTCAAGAGCCTGGCGACAAACTTCGCTGTGTGGTTTCCGGAGAGTGTGACCAATCCATCTCCATTTGCGCAGCTTGACCTCGATTGCTATAGCCCTTGATTGCATTTTTGATGTAGCTCGGCATTTGATAGTGTGTGAGGCCACCAAACCTTTAGTATTCGCCTTAAGCATTTGTTGACGAATACTTGCAGCTTGTTCGTTAGTTGTTCAGTAACAAGCCACGTTTCGCACCCATATAACAAAACCGATTTCACATTCGAATCACAAATGCGCACTCTCGTTTTGGTGGATATAACGGATGAAGACCATATTTTGTTCAGTTGAGCAAACGCGCCTTTTGCTATTCTTGAGTTGATATCCTCTTTTGCTCCACCATCCATGGAGATAATGCTGCCTAAATACGTGAAGCTATCGACGTTTCCGATGTCATCACTGCCAGCTCTAAACGTGATGTCATTGCTTGCGTTTAGCTTCATGCTTTTAGTCTTGGATACGTTGATTTTTAGGCCGGCCATTTGTGATTCCAAGACAAGGTCCTCAATTTTGCTTTGCATATCTGAATGTTTGGACGATAAGAAGCAGATGCCGTCAGCGTAGTCGAGATCTTCCAGATGTTCGGTAAAGTTTCATTGGATACCCCTTTTGGCCTTATTAAGAGCTTTATCTAGGATATCATCAAGAACGATAAGGAAGAGTGATGGTGATAGTAAACCCCCCTGCCGTACGCCTGAATTAGTGGTGAATGTCGGTGACAACAACCCATTGTGTAACACACTGCATTTAAAGCCTTCATATTGTGCACGTACTAAGTTTATGGCCTTTGCGGCAATAGCTCTTCGTTGTAGTGAGACCCAAATGTTTTCTCGGGAGACACTGTCGAAGGCAGTGCTATAGTCTACGAAGACAAGTTGAAGTGCAGCACGCCACTCGCATGATTGTTCGACAATTATTCTGAGGGTGTTGATTTGATCCACGCATGATCGGTTTCGCCGGAATCCTGCTTGCTGCTTTCGAATGGCCGAATCAAGTTTTTCGTTTACCCTGTTCAGAAGCACTTTCGTCAATACTTTTGATGGTACTGATAGCAAGGTAATGCCTCTATAGTTTCGGCACTAGCTAAGGTCACCTTTTTTCGGCAATTTAACTAACATGCCATGTGGCCAATCTTCTGGCAAACGCTCTTCGCTCCAGATTTTGGTGAGCAGAGGATGCAGAATTTTAGCTGATGTTATGGGGCATGCCTTTAGCAGTTCAGCTGTTATTTGATCTATACCGGCGTCCTTGTTGTTTTTCATGCTTTGGATAGCTTTCACTATTTCATCGATTGTAGGCGGCGGTGTTTGTATTCGGCTACTACTGCGAGTCACTGCAGCAGTTGTAGTTGGGGATGTGGTAGACATGGGATTCAGTATATCACAAAAATACTCTTTCCATCTCTTTAGTTGGTCGTCCGCGGATGTTAAGAAATTTCCATTTTTGTCTTTGATAGGGCGGCTCTGTTGGTGTTTTCTGCCTGATAATCTGCGGGTGATATCGTAAATGAAATTTTTTAACATTAATAACACAGGTTTACCAAAAAAAAAAAATGTCATGGCGTTTTGACCGGACTGTGTGTTTCCTAGGGGCTTTGACGTCCTGAATCCGAATCCCAGGTCCGTTTTTTTCCAGAACGTCTGAGAAAAATTTTTCAAGGTCATATGGCACGGTAGTCAGGAAAAAATTTAAATGAAAATATCGTGGACCCCAGAAATTTCGTGGCCAGATGACTTTAAATACTTCATGAACTTAAAATCTGATGAGTTTGAAATCGAAATGGGGGCACTTTTTTGTTTTTTTCCGAAAAAACGAATTTTTTAGTCAATTTTCGGAAATACTCCGTAATACATAAACGTATTTGTCATAATTGTTGTGTATATGTACATATATACACACATATATGTATAAAAATACATAAATATATATATATATATATATATATACATATATATAATATTATTTGTGAAGAAAATGATCAACGTAATTCGAAGCACTATGTTTTTATATTTTATTTTTAATTCAAATTAATATATATTTATGTAGTAAATGTACTTATAATTATATTCTAATATTAAACAAATTAGAATCTAGAATCTAGAACTAGAATCTGTATCTGAACATATTTTCATGAAAAGTATATAATATATTGATCAGAAATAAGCATTACTAGCTAGGATGAAACACGATTAAGAAATTATAAGCCATTCTTTATGTCATACATATACATGTATATTGACGATTTTAGAAGTACATAAATTCAAAAATGTAAGTACAAAAAAATTAAATACATAAATATTATTAGAATAATAATTATTGAAGTACATAAATGCAGTACATACATTAACATATGTAAATATAATAAACAAAATCTAATCGAATCGAAAAATGTTTTATATAAAAAATAAAAAACAATTACTTGTACGATATAATGAATATTATTACTCATTCACAAATGATGACTGTTGTATTCACAAACAGATTTCAATAACTTTTTTTCATAATTTGGGTTGCACTTAGACACTTTGTATTTCTTCCAAGTTTCATTGAAATCAAAATGAGCAGCTTCAATTGCTTGCTCACTATATTTTCCAAGAGATTCATTTGTCATGTCACAAAAATCTATTATATGAAAAAATATCGCATGAATTTTTGGAGTCACGGGTACGTTTAATGCCAAGTAGCTTTCTTTAAAGTGAGCGATACTTTTTTTATAATTAGGATTTAATTCTGCACCGAAGCAGTCATCTACAACATTTTTAAGACATTGGAAAACTTGTACATATTTTAAGCTACTTATACTACAATTAGCTCTAAGATAGTCCACATTATTTAAAAGAATTTTACAAGAATTTCCTGCAAATCCAGCACCCGAATGCCTTACTTCTTTTTCTATATGACATTTTTTGCTCCAATTTACAGCAGCTTGATTGCACTCTGATGACAGATGATTAAATAGTGTGTTCACTGATCCTAACATAAGATGCAGTTCAGGTGGGGGCAATATTGTAATTATTTCTAATTTTTCGTTACCATCAAAAATTGGAGGATGGATGCAATTGTTGAAGTTTTTAGCATTCTTCTTGTCCGCTCCCATTTCAAACCAATCATTGTAATCTTTTTTTAGATTTTCTATGGTTCGGGATGGTCCTCTATTTTTTAAATTTGATTTTTCAAATGTTTATTATATTTACATATGTGAATGTATGTACTGCATTTATGTACTTCAATAATTATTATTCTAATAATATTTATGTATTTAATTTTTTTGTACTTACATTTTTGAATTTATGTACTTCTAAAATCGTAAATATACATGTATATGTATGACATAAAGAATGGCTTATAATTTCTTAATCGTGTTTCATCCTAGCTAGTAATGCTTATTTCTGATCAATATATTATATACTTTTCATGAAAATATGTTCAGATACAGATTCTAGTTCTAGATTCTAGATTCTAATTTGTTTAATATTAGAATATAATTATAAGTACATTTACTACATAAATATATATTAATTTGAATTAAAAATAAAATATAAAAACATAGTGCTTCGAATTACGTTGATCATTTTCTTCACAAATAATCCCAGTAAAATCTTCGTTTACATGTAATCGGTCGAGTAATCTAGAAAATTGTTTGCATCGATTACTTTCTGGGTTACATAAGGCATTATTTTAACACATGCATGTCATTGGGTGTAATCGATTACCCTAATAAAATACTCGCTTACATGTAATCGATCAAGTAATCGAAAAATTATTTGTATCGATTACTTTCTGGGTTACAAAGGCATTATTTTAGCATACGCATTTTATTGGGCGGAATCGATTACCCCAACAAAACATTCGATTACATGTAATCGATCGAGTAATCTAAAAAATTTATTTGTAGTTTCTGGATTACTTTTGCGTCCTGCTACATTCATTTAGTGCTAATGACTAAATGAATGTAGTAGGACGTTATAGAAATATTTTGGGTTCTGTTTTGGGCCAAAAGTTCATCAGAAGAATCATTATCTAAAAATTATCTGTTTAACTATTAATTTCTATTGAAATATTAACAAATGTTAACGTCAAAATGACTTAAAAATCAAAAAATCTTGAGTAAAAAACTTTCGAAATTTATGTTCTCACATTACACATTGCATTACATGTAATTGAAAAAGTATTTCATTATTTATTGCATTACATGTAATATTTAAAATGTTTTAACATTCAAGTAATGCGTTAGGTAATCAATTATCGTATAAGGGGCTACAAATTTATTAAAAAATTTTATTGGGATATTATATATATGTATATATATATATATATATATATTTATGTATTTTTATACATATATGTGTGTATATATGTACATATACACAACAATTATGACAAATACGTTTATGTATTACGGAGTATTTCCGAAAATTGACTAAAAAATTCGTTTTTTCGGAAAAAAACAAAAAAGTGCCCCCATTTCGATTTCAAACTCATCAGATTTTAAGTTCATGAAGTATTTAAAGTCATCTGGCCACGAAATTTCTGGGGTCCACGATATTTTCATTTAAATTTTTTCCTGACTACCGTGATGGAGGTCATGTGCCGTTTAGTGATAAATTGGCTAAAATTCTGAAACCAATTTTTTATCATTGATTTCTTAGTCCTTAAAAAGAATATGTGATCAAAAAGGGTATCTCGGACCTAGTTTTGGAGATATAGCCATCGGAAGATCCAGATATATCTGCTATGAAAACCGCTATAAGTTGGAAACTCCTGGATGGATTTGTACAATATTGGTGTTATATGAAAGGTATTTTGACAACCTATAAAACTGTTTTGAGAATATTTTCCATTGGATTCATAGCTTTCGAGATATCAGCTTTTTTGAAATTTTGTGAAATTTTTCAATTACAACAACAAATAAATCAACAACACTAGCAACAACAACAACAAAAACAACAAAAACAACAACAGCAAAATACCTTTCATATGACACCAACATTTTCCAAATCCATTCAGGGGTTCCCAACTTATAGCGGTTTTCATAGAAGATATATGTTCTGATCTTCTGATGGCTATATCTCTGAAACAAGGTCCGAGATACTTTTTTTGCTCACATATTCTTTTTAAGACCTAAGACCTCAATGATTAAAAATTAGTTTCAGAATTTTAGCGAACTTATCACTTAACGACACATGAACCCCATGTTGACCTCCATATGACCTTGAAATCTTTTTTCTCAGACGTTCTGGAAAAAAAACGGACCCCGGATTCGGATTCAGGACATCAAAGTCCCTAGGAAACACATAGTCTGATCAAAACGCCATGACATTTTTTTTTTTTTGTAAACCTGTGTAATTAATTTTGTTTTTTCAGCTCATGGAATCGATTACGAATCCCTACAACACCTTTCCAAAGAAGATATCAGTGAGGCCATAGACAACATTGGGTTGTGGTCTAAATTCCGAGAGAAATTATTTACGTGGAGGAAAAAGACTGTAAGTATAAGGCATTAAAATTCAAGTCCTGTATTAGGTTGTAATGAAATTTATCAATTTCAGTTTGATGTAGAAAACGTAAACGTCGTAAATATTTTTCTATTTTATATTGTATTTTTTATTAATTTAAATTTACTTATTTTGGATTTATTAGCTATAATTGTTCATCTTAATTTGTAACATTTTACATCAATCAGGGTTCGAAAATATCCGATATTTATTATAAATATCAAAATATCGGATATTTAGGATATATCGACGCTATGGACCTAGTTTGTCTATGTGAGGTTTTTGCTTACGCGATTACCGCCACCCTAACTTAACCTAGGATATATATCAAAAATTTTGATATATTTATATCCATTTTATATATCCATTATGTATACTATTTGCATTTGTGTTACATAAACATAAGAAAAACTGAAATGTTTTTAATGTTTTATTTACTTATTTAAGTACTTAAAATCATAAAAATGAAGCCAAAAGATAAAATCTTCTAGATCAGGCAAAATCAACTGAAAAACATAAAATCTTATATAATATTAAGAACTCAACTCAAAAACATGTCTTTTAGTTATCAAATTAGTCATCAGTCATTCGTTGTTAATTTTCAAACAAAATAATCAAAAAATGCCGTATTCAAAATTGTACGATTCTCAATCTGGATTGGATAGGAAATCAACGACATTTTGAATCATATCATCCACTACATCAGCAGGTTGAGTAATATCATCATCGTCTGTAGGATCCGATATCCAATCTAAGTTATTTTTCTTTGCTGAAGACTTGTTGAGGTGTTTAAGCAAGTACACCAATTTATTACTTTTGTCAATTCCCAAACGGTTTCTCAGCTTCGACTGCACCAGACCAAATCGTGAAAAAATCCTTTCAAGACCCGCTGTTGAAGCAACAGCAGTCAAGAGTTGTTCACACATATTTAGGAACCTTTTTTTGTGTTCCCATTGCTCCCATTGAACATCTGTGGTGTTCAAGTTTAGAAGCTTCCACCAATCCAGCGGTGGGGTTGTTTGAAACCGAGACCCAAAAAGATATTGCGGAAAAATTAATGATTAGGTTATTATCGATGTAACCATTGGCATAAAGTCTATTTCCAATTCAGCAAATGCTGTATCCCGTTGTTCAGGTGTCAAGCTTTTGCCTGCAAATCGTTGGTCAAGAATATTTGCCAAATAATGTGGGGCACCTAACGCCATATCACGCCTTTTGTTGAAAGTAGATTTCACTTGAGTCGGTTGACTTGATAAATCTTTCTCTAAATCAAGGGTGTCAGCGTTTTCAAATCACTGAGCCAAGCGCAGTCAGCGCAAAATTTTCGCTTTTACAAACAACTTCGAATTCCTCGAACTACAACAATCACTAAACCTATTTTTTGTTGTTTTTTTGGTGGCTCGTTTGCAACAACAACAATATTTCAATAATTTTTTAAATTTCTGAGAACTACCGCACACGAAAAATGTTTGTTGTTTTTTTTTTTCATGCGAAACAACAAAAACAACTTTTCATAAATATTTTGATTCCGCGAATTTTGACGAGCTCAAAAAAAAACAACAAACATTTTTCGTGTATGTTGTAGTTCTCAGAAATTTAAAAAATTATTGAAATATTCTTGTTTTTATAGGCGAGCCAAAATTGGCTCACTTTTCTTCTACGCTGACACCCTTGCTCTAAATTGTTCCGAATTTCGACAGCTATTGAAATCGTCGTGCCATCTCGTTGGGAGCGATCTAAAGCTTTTGCGATTGGATCCAGTCTTGCCAGCAAATCCAATGAATTATTAGCAATTTGAATATCATTGACAATTCGGTAAATGTCACTATCAATTGCATCTCGATGATTTTGGCAAATCTGCTCTTGAATTCCGCGATTTTCGACGAATGATCGTACTGTATCCCGAATCGAGTTCCAGTATACGACAATAGGCATGACCAATTTTTTACCTTTTGCTCCTTTATACCACGCTGCTGGCAAATGCTTATTTCTGAAATATTTCACGTTTTTTATGACGTTTTTAGTGACTCCTTTCACTTCTACATCTTTAGCAAGTAGATTTAACAAATGTGCACTACATCCATATTGGTTAATGTCAATGTCTTCTTGTATTTCCAACTCACGTCGCATCTTAGTTACATTTCCAGTATTGTCCGTAACAAAACTGCGTACCTTAACTCCGAAATCTTCTTCAGTCTTTTTGATTGATTGCTTAGCAACAGTTGTAAAATATTCGGCAGAATGCGAATTGCATTGACAGTATAGACGAGAACGGAATCTTCTTCACCTGTTGTAATGCTACAACAAACAATCGGTTCGTTGTGTATATTCGACCAGCCATCTAAGGACATGGAAACGGTTTTGCCACGTAAACATTCCTGATCTTTTTCTACAATATTATTTGTTTTATTAAGTAGTGTTCCAGCTAAATGGAATGCGGAAGTAGAAATACAATGACAAATGCCAAAAATTATTTAATAACATAAAATTTTTAAAATAATTTTGTATTGATATAAATCATAAAAAATCGTTTGATATATATCGGATATATATCATGATATATATCCATTGATATATATCCTTCGAACCCTGACATCAATGTAATGCAATAATTGTTTGCCATAATTTGCTTTTGCCACTTGCTATGTAATAAGGTCAGTTCAGTTATTTTCGACTCTTGCTATATCAAGTTAATTTCATTCTTGCCAAATCAAGTAGTTTTTCGTTTAACTCAATCAGATTGCTAAATCGACACTTGGTCGAAATAATAAAATTTGTAAAGTTTATTGAAACTCGTCTCGTTTTTATTTCGGAAAAAATAGGCATCAAAAAAGCTTGCTGCCTCAATTAACCTCATCTTCACCACAAAATACCTTTTGTATTCACATATGTTTGTAAAAATCGGTCAACTTATGAGCTTTAAACATAATTTTTAAAAGTATAACAGTGTAACAATTATTTCAGAAGGAAACCAAAATAAATACAAAATCAATTGAATTGAATTGAATTCTTTATTGAGACTTTATAAACAAAATAACAATGAATAAATAAAAATGATAACAATTTCAGTTTTATAAAATTAGAGGCTGTGATTGTATGGCCTCAGGTACAAGAACAATGTTAAAAGTAACAAATTCAATGCCACAAGGCTTTGATCTCTACTACAGGAGTAACAACCCTTGCTCAATGGGTAAACAAAAATCTTTTTTAGCGAGTGCTATATAAATAAATTAAATAATACACATTATACTTAAGACCAAGGAAAGAGAAAACGTTAGTGTGAGCCAACACAAATGTGAAATCTCACAATATCGCTTTCCCACCTTGGCACACTAAGGGCCAGTTTTTCAGTGCAAGTTTAAACTTTGTTTAAACTAAATTTTATTAAACTCGTTTAAATTGTTAAACTCGTTTAACTATGAAATGACTTTTTCAGTGCGAGTTTAATTTAAACTTTTTACTTTGATTTTTAGTAGGCATTACTGAAAAATGACAAGCTGTTGACGTATAAATATTATTTTTTGTGACAACTCAAAGCGAAAATTTTAATTTTTAGAAAAGTTTCCCTAAAATGCTGCTGAATCCTCTGGAAAGCTAAGCAAATTTAGGAGCAGCATCAGCAACAATAAAGTGGCGGGTGGCTACATTTGGACGTTGTATAGAGAGCCAGTGTTTAAGACTTTGCCCAAGGGCATCTTTGTTGCTGCAATGTTTAACTAGTGCTCACATAAAAGATGTGGTCATAAGTGATTACTTTTGGTTTTCTTGACTACAGTCTGTTGTGGATCTTGAGAAAGAGGACGGGACCGTTACAGCTGCAACAACAACACCTAGATTCTTTATAATTTACAATGTGCAATTTGTCAAAAAAAAAAATAAATCTGAAGTGAAGTTTGTGATTTTCTTATTTTAAAAATATTAAAAGAATAAACTTCAAAACAACTGAAATAAATTTTTCTTTTCCAAATTATTTTTCTGCATTTATTTATTTGTTTCCTTTTTCGTTTTACATTTTTTTTTTTATTATTTCAATTTTGATTTTTTTTATCAACAGTTGTCAAAATAAAATTGTACGTTAAACGGAATTTAAACGGCCAATATCGTTCAGTTAAACTAAGTTTAAACTACGTTTAACATTCACTGAAAAACTCATTCCTAAGTTTAAACTTAATTTAAACCAGATAATGAGCTAAACTTGCACTGAAAAACTGGCCCTAATGCATTCTTAAATAAATTAAGATCCAATAAATCGAAAAAAAAAAACAACAACAAAAGTGTAATTAATATAACATACATGAAAATATGTACAACTAATACATTACAATATTATCCTCTATTATGACCTTGAACGGTACTAATAAAATATGAAATAGGAGGTCCATCAATAGTCAGATCAAAGTCATCAAATAAAACGCCTACAGGCGAGTGATAAGGAAAATCGGTCCAGGTAATATTAGCTTGGGAGTTAAATATTTCCTTAACTAGATCATTCACAGAAAATTGTAAACTGTTCATGGTCTTCCTCATCAGAAGGACGGCATATTTAATAATAGGGGTAATATTAGCCTCTCTATAAACAAACAAATTGGAAAATCTTTTCGTTCGATTTTCAAAATTTTTATCTATACAGAGCCTGAGGAGCTTTCTCTCAAGGCGCTCCATCTCCAAAACCACTGTTGGCGAAAAAGAAAACCACACCGGGAAAGCATATAATAGAACTGGTCTAATAAGAGATTTATAAATGAGTAATTTAGTTATTTTAAGCATATCCTTATTTCTTAACAAAGACATCAACATGTTGGAAACCTTCCAAGCTTTTGCGATATTGCCTCTAGCATGCTTGTTAAATTTCAATAAATTATTAAAATAAACACCAAGATATTTTATGTCTTTTTTAAAAGGAATCCGTCTACCATCCACAAACAGGTCAAGATTACGACTTTCCCTAACCGCACCTTCCTTTCCCTTACCATTAGCATTCCTAATACAAATGAAATCCGACTTCGAGAGATTAATACTTACACCCCAAGTTTTATAGAATTCGTTAATTTTGTTAACGTGGTTCTGAACCTTTCTAAGTGCAGGCAAAGGAAAATCATCGCTGGCATACACAAAGGTATCGTCAGCAAACAAAATCGCAGTGGACGAAAGGAAGTGGTTGGGTGCATCAACATGAGGGAAATCATGCACATACGTGTTAAAGAGATTAGGGCCGATAACGGAACCCTGGGGAACACCACTGTGAGAATCACAAATATTAGAACTGCAATCTTGAATTTTGAGGAAGAATTTCCTATCTTTCAGGAAGCTATCTAGCAAGTGAAAAATATGTGCGGGGCATTCAATCTGGAGCAGTTTAAAAAGCAGGCCTTCCCTCCAGACGCTGTCAAAAGCCTTCTCTAAATCAAGGGAACATGCAACGGTGCAATTTTTGTTTCTGAGGCTCTTTGTTATATCATTGTGAACCTTCAATAATGCATGGACAGTGGAATGTCCCTTCTTGAAACCAAATTGGAAGTCTGGAATTGATTCAATCGGCATAGATGATGGCGACTCCATTTTAAGTAACAAAATTCTTTCAAGAACCTTTCCAACATTGGACAGTAAGGAGATGGGGCGGAAATTGTCTACAGTGAAAACACCTCGTTTTTTCAAGATTAGAAAGATTCTGGCCAATTTCCAAATTCTAGGAAAGTAACCATTGTTAATGCAATTATTGAAGATTATTGTCAAAAAACTAATCCCTTTCTTAGAAATCTTTTTAATTTCAAAGTTTGAGATATTATCCGGCCCTTTAGATCTTTTGGGCTTAAGTCCATGAATAATTGTTGCAGTTTCCTCGACAGAGGTAAAAATATCAGAAAATTGAGGATCTAAAGCAGTGTTACTTGGACCAAATAAGATAATATTCTGCGGTTTACCAATTCTGGCCAACGAAACAGAGCTATCAAGATCAATAACCACATTAGGGTTAAATGTTGGAATTTTTTCTCTAAAAGCATTTTTGAAATGATTTTCAAAACCCGTAGCAATTTCTTGGTCGCTACAAAATCAAAATTAATTATTATTTGATTTGAATGCTAATCACTATTAAAAAATCAATAGTAAATATTACTTGATTTGAATTGTAATCACTGTCAAAAAATCAATAGTAAATATCACTTGATTTGAATGCTAATCACTGTCAAAAAATCAATAGTTTTTCACAGTCAACTCAAGTAATTTCGCCCTTGGCTCTAAATCGTTACTGATATCTATTGAATCAACAGTGAAAGCTGTCGTTTTTTCCCTAAGTGTATGAAACGAATTTAAACTGTTTTGCCTTCTGATCAAAGATCGACTTAAGCTATTATGGTTTGGTGCCACAGAATTAATCATGCGTAACGAAGCTTCCCCGGGGGAAAAAACTTCACTGGATTTCGCGTACGCAAGTTTTCCGAAAGCTTTTTTCGCGTAAGCTAATTCAACTTTCGCGTACGCTTGTCCCCCCGAATAGACACTCTTCTCATTTTCACAAATTGCTCGATACCTAGTTTTGCCATCTTCGCACAGATTTTGTCTATAAAGTCTCAATAAAGAATTCAATTCACTTCAGCAAGAAAAACTATTCAGATAAATAATTTTGGTAAACGTTAATTCAAAATACGCACCGCTTCTTCAGCTGGGGAACCTGGACTCACAAAATTGACCTTAGCAAACACACATAAAGGCGTATTCGAATCAATGCCTCGCTGTAAGTCTGCAGTTTTAGACGGCAGACTCTGTTGTTGTTCCCCATTGACTTTTGAATGTAATTGATGGAGCAGCTTTTCAATTCGTTTTGTTAGTTCTTTATGATCATTTTGCAAGCAGAATATTTGCTGGCGGGCTAGTCGTACTTGTTGCAAGTCTATATCGCTGCGAGGAAATCCTTCAGCATCAACAAGCTCACCATGTAATCCAATGTTATCATTCTATAATTTAACCTTTGTATCTTTACCATCCGTTTGAAGCAATTTCTTAAATCAACTTACTGCTGCTAAAACTAAGCCATACTCCGCTATTTTTGATTCCAATTTATCACGATCAAACATCAATTCAAGTAGAGCATCCTTAACTAAATCAATTTTTGGTACAACCATTTTACAGAAACATACAAACTAGATTATGATACCGATTATTCCGTTCAAATTGAAAAAAGACTACGAAATAAATTCATACAATAGGTCTTTTTACATTATCAGTGTAGCGCTCAAACTTGTCATCAATATGTCAAACTGAGTTAGTGTTTACATGTTCAATAAAGTATCAATATTTAGTGTTGCCTTGTACACCGACGCACTATGGTTTTTTTTGGACTTAAAAGTACACACAAAAATAACACTGTGCAACAAATTTTGGGTCACTAAATCTTTCCCGAATGAAACCAACGGGAAATGAAAATAGACTATCAGTAGGCAAAAACCCCCAAAGGGTTTTTAAAAGTTAGCTCGTATTGTTAAGTTCTAGCCTTTCAAAGTTGGGATGTTTTGGGACAAATTTTCCCATATATATTTTACATGTAGTAAATCAATATAAAAATTAAACAATTTGTATTAAATATTTATGGCCTTAGATATTTAAATCTATTAATTTTAATAGTTTTTGGGATTTTAATTTCTTTTTTGTTCTATCTTTTCCAGTTTTTATGAGCGTTTTGTTTGCTATTTTCTCTAAAAATCGTGTATTTTTAACTATATATTTTTTATTGTACATATTAAATTACAAAGCTTTGCAGATGTGGTGAAATAAAAATATTTGTGGTGAATAAAATGTTTGAGGTGAAATAAAAATTTCAGGCGATTTACAAATATTATTCAATTACAGCCGTCTGCTGAAAGATTTTGTAAATCAGTGGGCCCTTTAACAAAGGTGTACTCAATATTTGTCCAACAGTAAGTTCAAACTTGGTGATATCGCTTAACTATGTTCGGCAATAATGTTCATAAGAATACGATAAATAAGTTTTGTGAACATATTATGCCAAAAAAATATTTCCTTTCTAGACGTTTTTTAAAAAAACACTTAAAAAAATTAATTTTTTCAAACTTTTTTCAGCATAACTTGCAGGGACACGTTTTTTTTTCGCTAACAACATGTAACAATATTGTAGTCACTGTAAATCTGAACAACTTTTGTGAATATACCAATACAATCTGATTGTGTCTAAGCACTCTAAATAGCTCATATAGACCACTATAACGCACAAAATGGTCAAAAACACGCTAACTTCAAGAGGCTATAAAAATTGAATAAGAGCTAACTTCGGAAAACCCTTTGAGGGTTTTGATATACTAATGGTCTACTTTCATTTCCCGTTGGACTCATTCGGGAAATTTTTTCTTGTTGCACAGTGTAATTCACTACAAGGACCCTTTTTTTAAAAAAAAATCAAATGCAAAATTAAAGGTCATACATTGAGCTATCTGAGAAGATGCCCGCTTTTTCTAGCATTTGATCCATAAATTAGGGACAGAGGTCGAAATCTCATAAATTTTGAAAAAAACGGTTTTTCTGTTTAAAAATGTTAGTCGCATTAAACGCAGGAGTGATAAATGAATATATTTATGTGCATTCAATCAAATCAATTAAGATGAAATGAACTCAAATTGAAAATGGGCGGTGCCACGCCCCATAACCAAATTCGTCATATTCGTCATATCTCCGAAACTATTAGACGCAGATAGATAAGATTCGGTACGTTTGTAACAGGCACAGAGAGAAATAATATCCACTAAAAAAGTGGGCGGTGCCACGCCCTACAAATATAAAACTTATCATATCTCCGAAACTATTTGAGCTACAGCAATGAATTTCGGTATATGTATAAAAAGTAGTGAGTCAAATAACATTTGCTGAAAAAAAGGGCGGTACCACTCCCAACAGAGAACATATCCTTATTAATTGAAACTCTGTTCTACAGGAAACAAGTTCATTCATGTAGCTCTGCCTGTAGGCGTGGCTCCACATATTTTTTCAGCAGACATTATTTGTCTTGATGATTTTTGTATATAAACCAAATTTCATCCACATTGGTCAAATAGTTTCGAAGATATGGTGTGTTTTATATTTTTGGGGAGTGGCACCGCCCACTTTTCTAATAAATATTATTTCTCTCTGTGCCTTTTACAAACATACCGAGTCTTATCTATCTGCGTCTAATAGTTTCGGAGATATCAGGAATTTGTTTTTGGGCCGTGGCACCGCCCATTTTTATAATGAATTAATTTTTTCTTGCTTGATTTCATTGAATGTATATAAATTTATTCATATATCACTCCTGCGTTTAATGCGACTAACATTTTTAAACAGAAAAACCGTTTTTTTTTCAAAATGTATGAGATTTCGACCTCTGTCCCTAATTTGTGGATAAAATGCTAGAAAAAGCGGGCATCTTTTCAGATAGCTCAATGTATAACCTTTAATTTTGCATTTGATTTTTTTTAAAAAAAAGGGTCCTTGTAGTGAATTATTTTTGTGTGCACTTTTTAGTCCAAAAAAAACCATAGTGCGACGAGGCAACAAAGCAACAGTGGAACAAAGTTTTATGATGGAAATTGATATGCTGATGGAAATAACAGAAATAAATTAATACAAAATAGTGAAAACATCAAAATATACACAGTAAATTTATTTAAATGGGTCTACAGCAATAATTTGTCATTTTCGAACCCACTTTATTATAAAAAAAAATGGGTTTTGGCAATTTATTCAAATTTTTTTATTGAAATCTTTTTTTTTTAATTAAAAATAAAAGTCTTTGAAAAAAATAATAACAATCGGGTTTCAGTAAATTGATTTTGTCCCAGTCACAATATATAAAAATTCTCTTCAAGCTCCCATTAAGCTTCAGCGAAACCAAAAATCAATAAACTATCCGTTTTTGAGTAAAAACAAATCACATTTACAAGCCATTTTCATTTCCACCGACTAAAAGTGTACTGAAAAATTATCATTGTATTTACACAATCAACCTACCCATCAATACAGTTATCAATACAGCAGAATGTCAAAAAATTTTGTTTTTCGGAAAACAGATTGTCAATACAGATTGATGAGTGTATAGATTATCAGTCTCTCATCAATCCGCATACATAAGCCGTGTTTCTTTTGACGCTTATATATATAATTAGCAAAATATTTGTATGAAGCGATAGTTGACGATAGCAAACTTCGCTATATAATAATTAAAGATAAAAGCCAGTGCTGCCAACCAAAGATGAGCATTTATCGATAAATTTCAACCAAAAAAATAAAAAGGTAAGAGCAAGATAAAAGATAAATAGCAACTTGTTTGTTGATATTTATTATACCCTACACCCAGGGTATATTCACTTTGTCCTTCCGTTTGTAACGCAGAGAAGGAGGCGTGGCAGATATAGAAAAGTATATATTCTTGATCAACCTCATCTCCTGAGTCGATATAGCCATGTCCGTCTGTCTGGCTGGCTGGCTGGGTGGCTGTGGGAAAACTGAGGCAGATAATTCAGTGAAATTTGATACACTGCCTTCGTCGTCAAAGATAGGTCGGGGGATTGAAAATGAGCGAAATAGGTCAACGGACACGCCTACCGCCCATACAAAAAATATATTCAAAATGCAATTTTAGGAGTATTTTTCACGACAATGCAACCAAAATACGATATATACTAAGAATTGTAAGCGCAAGCTCTAAAAAAAACTGAATGAATTCGGACAAGAGGGCGTGGCACCTCCCACATAAGCAAAAGCTTTAAAACGCTATACTGAAAGCGTTTTTTGAGATATTCGAACCCAATTCGACTCAGACACTAAGAATCATAAATGAAAGCTCTCCACAAAAATTGAGTGAAATCAGACAAGGGGGCGTGGCACCTCCCATATAAGCAAAAGTTTCAAAATGCTATACTGAAAGAGTTTTTAGATATAATCCAACCAAACTTCACTCAAATACTAAAGACTATAAATGCACACTCTAAGCTAAAACTAGACGAACTCGGACAAGAGGGCGTGGCATCTCTTATATAAGAAAAAGCTTCAAAACTCTACTGAAAACGTTTTTCACTCAGACACTAAAAACTATAATTGCAAGCTTTTTTAAAATACTGCAGTGTAGGGTATTTAATGTTTGACCAGGCCAAATTTTACACCCTAACTAGTTTATTTTATATAGGGGAGAATCAGAGATGGGCACAGCTAGTTACTTTTGTAACTTGATACATTTTTGTTACTTGTTACTTTTGTATCAAGTATCAAACATTTTTTTAGTTACTTGTTACTTTTGTATCAGTTTAAAAAAAAAATTTTGCTACTTGATATAAAAGTAACAAGTAACTAAAAAAATTTTTGATACTTGATACAAAAGTAACAAGTAACTAAAAAATTTTTGATACTTGTTACAAAAGTAGCAATCTCATGAAGAACTATTGTTATTGATACATATATGTATAAATTGACATTTTTTAATGGTTTCAGGTCTGCCAACTGTTATTTATTTTTATTTTGGTTAAATGGAACTTTTTTAAATTTAATTAAAAAAAATAAATTTAGGTCTTGAAGTTCTTAGATAAGCTTTTTAAAAAATCCAACATATATTTTTAGGGTTGTCACCTGGTTATTTTCTGGAATTTTGCTAAAATCATACTTTTTGTGACTTAATTCAAATTTTTACTTCAGGACACGCTCAGATAAATTTTTTTAAAATTATACAAAAACTTTTAGGGTTGCCACCTGATTTTCTTTTGTAAATTTTGCTTAAGCCATGTATGTATTTAGAAAAAAAATTTACTTTTAGTCTTAAAACGCTTAGATAAACTTTTTAAAAATCAAGCACATTTTTGGGGTTACCACCTGGTTTTTTTAATAAAATCAAAATTTTCTTCCAAAAAATTCCTTAAAACACCATTATCTCTCTATAAATTAACATATTGGGTCCAAAAACAACGAAACAAAAATTTAGGGTTGCCATATTAGGGTTGCCAGACGTTTTTTCGCAAAATTGCCTTCCTTCATCAACTTTCTTTATTGATAAGTTATAGGATCAACCCAAAAACCCATTGTAATTTTTTTAGGGTTGCCACCTAGTTTTTTTAATAAAATCAAAATTTTCTTCCAAAAAATTCCTTAAAACACCATTTTCTCTCTATAAATTAACATATTAGGTCCAAAAACAACGAAACAAAAATTTAGGGTTGCCAGACGTTTTTTCGCAAAATTGCCTTTCTTTCTTAACTTTCTTTATTGAAAAGTTATAGGATCAACCCAAAAATCCATTGTAATTTTTTTAGGGTTGCCACCTAGTTTTTTTAATAAAATCAAAATTTTCATCCAAAAAATTCCTTAAAACACCATTTTCTCGCTATAAATTAACATATTGGGACCAAAAACAACGAAACAAAAATTTAGGGTTGCCATATTAGGGTTGCCAGACGTTTTTTCGCAAAATTACCTTTATTTGTCAACTTTCTTTATTGAAAAGTTATAGGATCAACCCAAAAACCCATTGTAATTTTCTTAGGGTTGCCACCTGGTATCAAGTATCAAAAATTTTTTTAGTTACTTGTTACTTTTGTATCAAGTAACAAAATTTTTTTTTGATACTGATACAAAAGTAACAAGTAACTAAAAAAATTTTTGATACTTGAAACAAAAGTAACAAAGTATCAGTAACAAAAAGTTACAATTTTGCTCATCTCTGGGGAGAATCACCGGTTATGAGACACCTTCGGGTATGAGACAGTCGATTTTTTCTATGATGCAAAACTAATATTGCCAATGTGACTACTGTCGAACTGTCCTCCTACTATGACCACATTTTTAAGCCAACACCGAACTGTAAAGATCTATTGCTTTTTTAAGTTATATACCTCAGGTCGCAACTCGACTGTAAAAAGTTTTTTATGATCTGTTTCAAAGTGTTATATTTTGGATTTAATCAACTGGAAATGGGAAGTGTCATGCGTTAGCGTTTAGTGTTTTATATTTACTTTGTGATACGATTTAGGTTTGTGCAAATATAAATGGTTAAAACATTATTTTTTGGCTTTTCTTAAAAGGTGTCATTTATCCGGGTATGAGACACATCATGTATCCGGGTATGAGACACTTTTTTTTGAACCCAAATCGTGTGCAACTGTCAAATATCGACATTTATGTAATGAGTCATGTGTTTACATACAGCTATGGTGATTTTATTTCGTATTTTCTAATTTAAATTGCATTTTTAAAGGTGTCTCATACCCGGATACAAAATTTGTAACGATATGGAAATTTTTTCTTTCGAACCAAAATCTAGTGCAACTTTAAATAACAATATTAATGTAACGATATATGAATAAAAGTTTGTGCTAACACACAGTCATGGGGTTTTTGTTTCATGTTTTCTGATTTTCATTGTATTTTTCTAGGTGTCTCATACCCGGATACAAAATTTAAATTGCTAAAAAAAAGTACTTGGAAAATTGGCGATAACTTTTGAATGTGATGAAATAACTTTCTACGTCCTTCAGAAGAAAGTTGTGTGCATTTCTTACCTTTTGAACGACCTGAAACGGTTTGACCAGTAAAAAGTTATGGCTCAAAAACAAAACCCGTCTCATACCCGGATACATTCCCCTAATTATTATTTTTCCGTTAGCTTTCAAATATTCTTCAGTGCTGCCAAACTTTCGATTGTTGTATATAATTGTAGATGCGCGTTTTTTTTGTCATAAATAATTAATTATATATACGCGTCAAAAGAAACACGGCTATTCTCAGATTGATGAAAAAAGTGAACTTGGCATCACTTAATATTGATGGATAGACTGATAATGTAAAAAAGCCTCATAGGTCTTTTCGTTGAAAATTTGTGAAAAAACTTGAAGCATCGAGAAGGCTACGTTCATAGAGCAAACTAGAGGCAAATGGTGGTCAGATTATTAGGGATTGAATACATTTCAATGAGTTTTGTTTGCCATATTTTCACTCACCGCACAAAAATCGTCATTGGTGATACCAGACCTAACCAAACGAAAAGTGGGAGTTTTGTGGGAGTAATGTACTTTAATAGAGTGGGAGTAGTGTCCCAGCAATTTGCTACGTAGCCATATTGAATTATGGACTGACCCGTTAAACACATACTATCCCATGGGGAAAAGAAGTGCTTCAAAAACCCTTCTGGAGTGAGTTGTTTTCACCAATAAGCGCTTCCGCTCCGTAATAACTATAATTTTTTTTTAACATCGCAGTGTGCCAGACGGTTCATATCTTCGCTTCTTTACCCGTTACGGATCCGTTTGCGGGAGAGATTCCCAAAAAAGAAGCGAATCGTTTTTTTGGGAATCTCTCCCGCCAACGGATCAGTAACGAATAAAAAAGCGGAGATTTAAACCGTCTGGCACACTGGGATTGCATGTATAGGATGTAAGCGAGCAAAATCTTACCGCAACCTTACCAAAAAAGAGTATTTAAAGCGCTTATTTGTAATGCTGCGGTAAGCGTTTTTTTCAATAAAATTAAAAAAAGAAAAAAAAATGGCCGCACTGGGATTTGAATCTATGATCGTCCGCGTGCTAGATATTTTTACTTACATTTTCCAACTCTTTAGACCGCTACACCAGTGCCCGATGATATGAAGATGTATTAAATTTGTATATTAAGCAAATGTTGTTCAAACAGAATTTGACATACGAATGCTCCTACACCTTTTCATTCATTGTGCAATCAGTTTTTCAATTGAGCAAAAGTAAATAAATAAGAGGAAGGAAAATAGAAAAGTGAAATAAAAAAAGGTTGAATAAAAAATATTTTAATAAAAAAAAAAAAAAAAAAAAAATCACCCGGGCTGGGTTCAAACTCACGTTCTTCTTACTGCAGCTTTACATGGAATCATTGTGTAATCAATTTCAATTCAATTAAACAAAAAACATCTATGCTGCTGGCGCTGTTGCCAAAAGTTTAGCACTCACAACCTCAACATCAGTGTTGACACCAGCAATGAGCATCCTGTGCTCGCACAGCTGTGTTCATTCTAGTTAGTAAGGTTTTTCTATGTTTTTTTACTTTCTCTTTTCTACGTCTTTTCGTGTGTGGGCAGCGCTTCTCGCTCCCTTTTTGAAAAATCGACATTGTTCTCATGTCGTTGAAACAATAAAGTCTCTATGCAAACGAACTCCGCGAGTTTGTAATTATCTTCCCAAGTTTTTTAAAGTTTTTAAAAAGTGATAATTTTTCCCCCTCGTGTTCCCCTCGGAATATTCATTGGTCCTTACGATCCGTTTTGTGTGCCGCGAATCGGAAAAATTTAAAAAGTAAAAATTTTTAAAATAAAAAAAAAAAAACAGTGCTCGCCTCAAGTGTATGAAAAAAAAGCAAAGCTTTTTAATAAAAATTAAATATATATTAATTATATATATATTTAAAAAAGTGCAAAAAGTGTTTAAAATAAACTCCAACCACCACCACAGCATCAATAGCAGTAGCGTACGACAACAACAACAGCAAAAACAGCAAGAACATCTGGATTGCCGTGGATAATTTGAATTGTTATATTTTTCTTAAAAAAAAAAGAAAATAAAGGTACATGGTGTTTTTGTTATTTTAAAGTGCGAAAAATTTGTGATTTGTGGTTTATATTCGTTTTATATATAACCATTTTTTTCCAAAGTCGCGGTTCGGTTTCCTTAAATTTTTCATTTTCTCGATTCGCAAAGTGAGCTTTTTTGTTGTAAAAAAGTGCGTTTATTGGAAAAACGAATTTAATCCGTCTGTCTGATTCGTTCATCGAATTCATATCTGAATTAGATAATGCTGAAGAGCACATTGTTTTCTCCTTAGAGGCTGAGTGGAGGAAAATTAAAGTATGTTATGCCTCGTAAATAAATCTCCAGTTTCACTACTTGCCTTACTCATTTCAGTGAGGTTGCGATCGATAAGCAGATCGCACGTTTTTGGGAGTTGGGGAAACTTCCTAAAAAACAATTTTTAACGGAAACTGATCAATTTTGCGAAGATAATTATAAGAAAACGTTGCCATTTAAAAGTGGTTACCCCGATGAAATTAATTTAGGATTCTCTCGAGGCATTTCCTTTAAACAATTTTCAAGGGGTGAAACTCGATTGAACAAGAATTCTGATCTTAAAGTTCAATACGAAGAAGTGGTCAACGAATATCTTAAACTGGATCACATGAAAAATACTGCTCCGACAAAATTCGAGATCTCACCATCTCACTACTATTTACCGCATCACGTGGTCATAAAACCTGACCGCACTACCACGAAAGTTCGCGTGGTGTTTAATGCATCGAGTCCATCTTCAAATGGAGTTAGCTTGAACGATGTCTTGTACGTTGGTCTATTTCTTCAAGCTGATTTGACTCTTTTGGTTTAAAAATGGTGATTGTGAAATGGATCCTTAAACTTTAAAATGTTATAATTGTACTTTATCATTACTCCCAACCATATTAATAATTAGCTGTGTTTTTGTGGACCTATCTGGGCTTATCTAAGCACATTCATTTATCTGGATGAAGTTAAGGACATTTGTTGTTGCTTTCTCATTCATTTCTCAGAATGTGCTTACACAAGCCCAGATAGTGTCCACAAAAACACAGCTATTATTTAAAAGGTTATGAATTGCACCGCGACCTTAAAAAGAAGGCATTCGATTGCATCAGCTAATTTTTCAAACGGTCAGTTGCGGCTGAATAAGAAAACGAGAAGGTCGCGAAAACACAATCCGTGCGTGCGGTCAAAAAAGTAAAAATGAAGTGATTTCTGATAACTTTGGCTGATCGTCGGCAGCTTAGTAAAAATATAGTAATTAATTTTTAGTGGCTTTTGAGTGACAGTCAAAATGAAGAAAAAGACTGCATCGTCATAAAAATAATTACTGCTGCATACTAAATAGTGTTGAGTGTGCTTCATTATAAATAAAAAAAAAGTAATTAGTTTTCATGTTCGGCCATGCTTTCGTAAGTGAAAGGATCTCTTTAGCAACTTAAAAATGTTAAAATATTGTTATTTTTAATTATTAAGCTATTTTTTGTAAAAATAAAATTTTTGTGCGAGCGCGATCGCCCAAAAAAGCAAAAACAAGTGGACGTCGAATACAAACTTCCGACGTAATTGGAGGTTGTACCTCAAATAATTTTGAAAATGACATAAAGTTGGGTCTTTTTATTATTTGATCTTCGTCACCGGTGCGGGCATGCCGATGATAGCGAAAAGAAAAAGGGCCGCCATTAATAACCGTCGAAATGATGCCATGGAAGTCGATCGCCTCAAATTCAGCAAAACAAATGTGTCAGTGTGTGTGCGCTTGTTATACAAAAACTTAACGAAACCTAAAATGGTGCAGAAAAGTGAACATGAAAAGTAAAGAAAACAGAAATTTTAACGAAACAAAAGGGATCTAAAGTGACAGTTTGAGAAACAAAGAGAACAAAAGAAAAGTAACAAAACAAAACGATGAAAATAAGCTCTGAAGTGAACAATAAAACAAAAACAGTGCATAAAAGCATAAAGAATAACAACAGAAAAGAAATGCATCGAATTGTGGCAGCAGAAAAGTTGATGAAAGTGGCAGTTAAATACATAAAAAAAGAGAATAATAATAGACAGTAATAAACAGAAAAAATAAAAACGAAAACAGATTTATATAAAAGAAAATTATTAAAAAAGAAAAGAACCAAATACAATAATTTATAAAAAAAAGAATTAAATTCAAAAAATAAGAAAAATAAAACAAAACAAAAATTTTGTAAAGAAAGAAAACAAAAAACAGCAGCGATGCTGCCACAACAACAACATCAAAGACACCAGCAACCCACAACAATCCGCAACATAGACATCCAGAGCAGCTGTATCATTTAAGTATCCTATATATATTTAAGATTTTTCCATATTATCATTTAAACATTAATTTCATTACATTTTTCTTATTATATTGTTTACTTTTTACATATGTACTAACATTTATATTTACTAGATTACGCGTACTAAAGATAAGTTTGAAATGAAATCAAAAAAAGAAAAATTTTGATTAAAACGTACAATTAATTAAAATGGAAAACTAGATTTTTTCATTTAAAAGGAATGTTGAGGGGTGACACATGCGGTGAGTAAAGGGTATACATGGATTTAGATTGGGGGCAATTCCACAAATATTGAGTGCCGGATTTACCATAGGTGGGGAGGAAAAAAAGCACTCCAAGTGACAAAACAACATCAAGTCACCGGATTGCTGTATTAGTTGCCGATTTAGTAGTGAAATGCTTAGTTTGTTTGACATGATTACTATGATTACGCGTCAAGTTAGATTAGGGAGAAGCACGACCATGGGGTAGCCTAGGCATTTCCATGTCGCTTTATACCTGATTGTATTTGAATAGAAATTTTTTTTTTTTTTTTTAGATTTGAATTTGACACTTCGTAAAGACGCACGCGTAACAAGTTGACAGAAAATTTTATTATAATAATTAGCTGATTTTTTCACGACAGTTTATCTGTGCTTATATAAGCACATTCTTAGAAACCTATAAGAAAGCAACAACAAATGAGCTTAATTTAACACAGACAAATGTGCTAAAGACTTTCATTCAGACATCATTCGAGTTCGTTTGTCGTGGGGACAAGACGTGTTTTCCAGTCGTACTAACTATTTGCAATAATTTAATAATTTAATTTTTTATCATGCCGTGTGTGTGCAACCAGAAAGTTGAGCGCAGCAATCAACAAAAAATCCAGTGTAGTAATTGCCTGGAGTTGTATCATAGCGTCTGCGTTAATATGTCTGAAATGGAGATTGAAATTATAAATAAGTGCGGTACGAAGTATAAATGTCAAAAATGTTTGAGCAAAAGACGATCATCTTCTTTGTCTGCTGATTCTCCTTTTGCTACTCTTTCGGCACCCCCGACAAACACCAAAAATGCAAAATCAGCTGACGAAAGAGCTTCAACTTCAACTGCAACAAATACAAACACTCCAGTCAAAAAGCAATCAGAAAACACACAGCAACAACAACAACAACTAAAAACACAAGAAAACCTTATTCAGTTGGACTTTGAACAGCAAAAAATAAATGACATCTCAGACGTAAATAATGCAGTCTCCCCCTGTAATGAGCAGACAATTACTTTGGAGGTTCTCTACAAAGAGTTAATTGCATGCACTCCAATACGGTCTCGCCAATTAATGCTCTTAATAAAGAGAACATTGTCTTGAAAGAGAAGGTCGATTACCTGTAAAAAGAATTGGAAACCGTGAAACAAAAAAGCAATGAAAACTGCATCGATATCGTAGGCGTACCTGGTCTCAACCAAGAGAATGCGTTAAATTGCGCGCTAAAAGTTTTTAACAAAGGAATTAAACTAAATATAACGTCAAATATAAAGTTATGAATAAAAGATATAAGAATAGCAATACTTTATGCACTAGGCTTTTTGATAGTTCTAAAAAAAAGGAAGATATTTATTTAAAAGAATGCCTTGCTAGCAATAAAAGAAAACTTTTCAATCAATGCCTGAAAATGAAAAAAGAAAGAGTGATGAGTCGAAGACTGCGATAGCATGAAAAGATATCTCCAAATTAGGCAATGCAAATAAAGTAAAAACCAAATTTCGTATAAGTTTAAAATTAAAGATTATTTTATTCAGGATTCTGATTTCTTACGTGTGGTTAGATCAAAGTTCCAATTCCAAGAGATAGAGGAAGTGAAAATTATAAAAAAGGTTGATTACAACCTTTCGTCAGAATTATATTTAATGCCTAATTCTAAATCGCATAGGTTGGTAGACATTCGTTACCATATAGCAGCAATACATATCATTATGGGTATGTTATTACAGTGCTTTTTAAACTTAAAAACTATTAACATTGCCGGCCACCTTGCAGTATATAAGTATCTGCAACAAAAAAATTAACTAAAAGTATGTGTGTATATGTAAATTCAAACTAAAATCTACTATAAAAAAAAAGAAAGTAAGGGAGCGTAATTTGATATTTCAAGTTCTTTTAAATGAGCATATTTCGTTATTGATATTTAAATTTCAAGTGCACTGTTAATTAAATTCAAGCTTAAAAGTATAAAAATTCAGATTTTACTTTTTCTTGGTGTCATAAGGGACACCTGGGTCTTTAGGGACCCCATTACAAGAACAAAGTGCCTTAAAGGACACATAGGCCAGAAAGGACCCAACCAAAAAGCGTATTTTGGGCTAAAGGTAACTCCGGATTTGTTATCATTTCAGACCGTACAATCTTATGATAGATGTCGGCACCTAAAATGACAGCAACGGCTGACGAAGTATAAAAATTTGGATCAGCCAACGTCATGTTTGAAAATTTTTCCTTCATGGCTCCATTTGTGTGCTTTGACGGGGTTTTAAAATTGAAGTTGTGATCAACGCGCGCATGCAAATTAAGACGCACGGTTGGATCGTGGCACGATGTAACTAGAACCTTACACATTGTTTTATCTCCAACCTTTGTTGTTGGTGTATTCGTACTTTTAACAAATGCAGTCCAAATTTTGCTAATTTCACAGCATGGATCCAAGAGAGCGCGTGCTAAAAATGCCGAATTATATAAGCGCAACTTAACCACGGCCGTAGGCAGGAGCGCCATAGGTTGGTTAATGGTTGAAACTGTAGGTTGTTGCTTCGATGTATGTACGCTCAAGGGATCCTTCAACCTTGAGTTCATGTGTATCCGACTATTGTGTTTGTGGCTGCAATACAAGCAAAACGATTGGCTTTTGCAATTTTTTGATTGATGCGAATGTGCGAGGCATCTGGAACAATATTAATGAATCAGAATGGTTCTTAAACGTTTTTCGCAATTCATCGCAAGGAATTTATGGCAAAACCTCAACGGACGCTTTTTGTTGCAAGCCCTGCACGAAAATGAGCCACTGCCGCGTTTCTTTGATACGGACGATTCCATAGTTTCTAAAGTAAGGAAAAAAAAAATAAAATAAACGAACGAAATAAAACTGTACATAGAAGAAAGAGTAGGAATTGAAAGACAATTTGTATGTTTTAATTCGGGAGTACAATCAATTTGACAAGTGGACGAGTTATTATACCCTTTTGCGTTTTTATGTCAGCGACGCGTACTCTTTTATCATTCCCTTGATAGACTTTTATTATTCTACCTAAACGCCACTCGGTTGAAGGCAAATTTTCTTGTCGTACGACGACCAGATCATCAACAGCAATGTCTCTGGTAGGATACTTCCATTTGTATCTTTTGTGCAACTCCTTTAGATGCTCTTCTTTCCATCTAAGGCTGAGATTTTGTGCAAAAGCTTTAAGTCTTTGCCATCGATTTATAAGGTTAAAGGATTTTCCTCTATGCTGGGCTCAGCAGATACCAGTGCAATGGGCTCTGCAGCGTTACTGGACATAGGGCTCAGAGGTTTTGAATTAAGACAAGCTTCAATGCGACATAACAGTGTCGTTAATTCTTCGCAGGTGTACTTGTGGTTTGCAGCCATTTTACGAAACAGAATTTTAAAGCTTTTAACCCCAGCCTCCCACAAACCACCCATATGTGGTGACCCAGCAGGAATAAAATTCCAATCGACATTTTGATTACTGTATGTAGAACATACCCTTTCCTGAGAAGAATTGATGAATTTTTTAAATTCTTCTATGATTTGTTTTGAGGAGCTAACGAAATTTGTGCCATTATCTGAAAACATTTTACGAGGACAGCCTCTTCTTGAAGCAAATCTGGCAAATGCTGCAAGGAAAGTGTTTGCCGACAAATCAATTGTCGCTTCCAAATGAATGGCTTTTGTTGAAAAACAAACAAAGACACAAACATAGCCTTTCGTTAAACGACATGCACGACCAACATAACTTTTGACCTCTATGGGACCTGCAAAATCGACCCCTGTGACCTCGAAAGGCCGAGAAAGAACAGTACGCTCTGAGGGAAGCGCAGCCATTAATTGAGTTTGCTGCTTTTTCTTTGCCAAGACGCATATTTTGCATTTGTTAATAATCGACTTGGTAAGGTTTTTGGCCTTAGGTATCAAATATTGGTGTCGGATCAAACGTAGAACTAGTTGATTGCCCCCGTGCAATGAATTTTCATGAATGTGTTTTGTAAGCAGATGAGAATATCTGCAGTCATACGGCAATAAAATTGGATATTTTTCATTAAAAGACAAACTTGGCGAATTTGCCAATCGACCATTTACTCTTAAGATACCTTTTGTATCTAAATAAGGGTTAAAACTGAGCAGGCTACTTTTTGATGCAAGAGGTAAGCTATCCAAAACATTTCTGTAATCGTCTGAGAAATAATATTTTTGAGAAAGCATTATTAAACGATTTCTGACATTTGCAATTTCACTACCAGAAATTAATGGACTCGTGAAACTTTGTTGTTGATTTTTAGCTCCCTTATGCGAATGATAGAAAAAACGAAATATATATGCTATTACTTTAAAGGCAGGCGTAAGTGATGAAAATCTATCTAATATATCTTCATACTGGCTCGAAAAAGTTGTATGAGCTCTTACAACCTTGGCTTCCAAAGTTGTTTCTTCAATGAAATTCTGCGCAATTGGCCAAAGTGATCTTTCTGATTTTAACCAATTTGGCCCATACCACTACAAATCACTCGTTCGTAAATCTTGTGGAGTGGTGCCCCTACTCCCTAAATCAGCAGGATTTTTTGATGTATCAACGTGATACCAACTTCGACACTTAGTTACTTGGATTTTTGCGACACGATTTGCCACGAAACAAGTCCAAGAACATGGTGGTTTCAGTAACCACGATAAAACAATCGTAGAATCGGTCCAACAAAATACTTCGTCTACTTTAATGTTAATTTCTGCTAAGGGAGAATTGAGTATATCAGTCACCAAAACTGCACCACAAAGTTCTAGGCGTGGCAATGAAATGGTTTTTACCGGCGCTACTTTTGTTTTGGCCATTAATAAATGAGAAAAGATCTTCGAACTAGTTTCTATGCGAACATAAATGGCCCCGCCGTATGCTTTTTCCGAGGCGTCAGAAAAAGCATGAATTTGTACCTTAGCTTGTTCATTATATTGAACCCACCTGGGAATATGAATATCATTAATACCACTATAGGTACTGATAAAATTCTTCCATTTCGAAAGTGTTGCAGGACATAAATGCTCATCCCACTGGGTATGATCTAGCCAGATCTGTTGCATTATTATTTTTGCAACTACAACAATGGGAGCCAGCCACCCTGCTGGATCAAATTTGCCGTTGCGGATAATACTTCCTTTTTCGTAAAACGCTCTTTATTACACAAAGGCTCAGCAATAAAATAAAAATGATCATGTCGTGCATTCCATCGTATTCCCAGTGCCTTCGCATGGCTAGAATCATCGAAGTCTAAAAAATCCGTTTCGAGTAGATGCTCTTGTGGAAGATTTTCAAGAATATTTTTGTCGTTTGATGTCCATTTCCTAAGGTCAAATCCCGCTGAACTAAGAGCTTGAATCAGTTCATCTCTTGCTTTTACCGCAGTAATTACATCATGGGCGCCTGCCAGCACATCATCGACATACATACACTTCCGTAGTATGTAAGCAGCTAAAGGGAAGTTTTCCTGACTATCTTGAGCAAGTTGTAGCAGTGTACGTATTGCTAGGTAAGGAGCACAATCAACCCCAAACGTGACAGTTTTTAACTGATAATCTGAGATTTCCTCGCCAGGAGAATCTCTAAACAAGATTCTTTGAAAAGGACAATGCGAAGATTCGACGAGAATTTGTCTATACATCTTTTGAATGTCACTATTAAAGACGTATCTAAACATTCGCCAGCGCAAAAGCAGTAGCATAAGATCAGCTTGTAAAATAGGTCCTACATAAAAAACGTCATTCAGGCTGTTACCGTTGGAAGTGGCACTGGTTGCATTAAAAACAACTCGAAGCTTAGTAGTGCGTCTATCAGGTTTGATCACGGCGTGATGCGGAAGATAGCAATGCGAAGGAAAACAAGAAAACTTTGGAGAATTTACTTTTTCCATATGATCCAAGAGGAGGTATTCTTTAACAACGTTGTCGTAAGAATCTTTTAAAAAAGGATTTTTTAAAAGCGATGCTTCATTGCGAAGAAATTGTTTGTGAGCAATGTGACGAGAAGAACCTAGTTTAAGTTCGGATAAAAAATTAGCCTTAAATGGAAGCGAAACGATATATTTTCCCTCATTATTTCTTCTTGTTGTTTTGCTGAAAATGTCCTCACAGATCTGATCATCAGGAGAAATTAACGCTTTTTGAGGTACTTCCTCAATTTCCCAAAAGCGTTGCATTTGCTTATCAAGCGACATCTCGTTGGAAAATTGTACATGCGTTGTAAAGCAAGAAACCTGTTGAGTGTATCAGATGATATAACCGCTCAACGTTACTGAGTCGTGAATTTTTAGTGTAGACTGCAGTAAACATATCCCGAAACGTTGGCCGAGACAGGTAATCTCCACGAAATACTTCAGTGTCACATGGAGGTAGCTTAAGATGATTTGCTTGTTGTTCACCAGCTTCGAGACTTGAATTATCGACTATTGGGGTGCTAAGCGATTGCATTTTCTCGTTGATTTTTGAAAGGCAGGATACATAAGCCTTGAAAATTGAAGCGTATTTCGACTTTGCTATCTGGCAATCATCAGTTTCAGTAGAACGCCTTGTTTTCCTGGTGGACTCAAAAAATGTAAGACAATCATCGTAAGATGATTTTGCTTGACCCCAAAGTACCTTCAGTTCATCTCTGAAAACTTCCAGAGTGAACTTAGTGTGTTCACCTGGTAATGTACAGGAAAAGTTTATGTCAAATTCAAAGGCTTGATCGGACTTTCGAATGAGAGTATCGAGTGCAGACATGGTTGCAAATAAAAAAAATCTTTTAAAATTACGCGCAGCTAAATAGTCCCCACGAAAACAAAATTTATTTTAAAATAAAAATAAAAAAATCCAATCGATAATTCACAAAGGCAAATATGAAAAGAAAGATTCACCTCTATTTTACGCACACAGTTGAAAAACCTGAAATATTCAAACAGGATTATATAAATATAAATGTAATATAAATAAATAAAAATTGTGTATAAAAAAGATAAATATGCAATTTCGAGATGAAAAAAAAAATTTATGATTTAGAAACGTCGAACGAAAAATTGTTTCTTAAAAACCATAAAATGTTTACAAAAGTAAAGAAAGACACAAAAAAAGTTTAGAAGATCTTAAATTAAGATCGGCTTTTTCCAATTTAGTTTCCCCAAATTAAGCAATAATAAAATCACTCAAACAGGAATAAGCTATATTTAGGTAGAGTAAACTTCAATTTTGTAGCACAAAATTTTACACATTATAAGTTTATTAAAAAAGGATCTAAAATATTTATGATTTTTTTTTTTATTATTATTATTTTGGTAAAAATAAAGAGGTTTTGTTTCAAATAAACAAACAAGAAATTATCCAAAAAGGTTTAAAAAAATCTAAAATCAGAAATTATATTCCATATATAAAGAACAAGTTGCAAAAGCTAATGCAAAATATTCCTATGTGGTTATTGAACTTGAAAAATACGAAGTACATAAGTTGAAATGAAAGCATACACTTTGATCGAAAAACCAAAGTGTAATATATAACAAAAATAAGGCTTTTATGCTGTGAGCGAGGACTCAGCTCAACGATAAAGCAAACGATCTGCACAAGTAAAAAAAGCTTAGTTGTCGTGAGTAAAAATAATTTGTCAACTTCGAGAGAACTTTGACGGATAATCAGCAAAGCAAAGTGGATACTTTTTTCTGAGTATCAAGGTGCACCGAAAATTTAAAAATTCCCATATGGGTTTGCAAGTACGGTTTTCATGTACTCGTATGTATAGTAAAAACCTTGAACTTTTACTGCTACAATACAAGAAATTGCACTAAACGAAGTTATGTTATATGGTCTTTACTAATATGAATATATGGATATGTATGTGTATACGAATACATATATATGTATATATTTCTCGCAGAAAATGGAAAATTTTTTATATATATTTACTGTCCTTTTTTTCAACGAAACTTAAAATTTTTGCAAGTTATAAAAGAATAACCGAAAAATAAAACAAAAATTAAATAACTCACTTAGAGATTTTGGCGCCAATTAACAATCCAGTGATTTTTTTACCTTTTTCTTCAGTTTTTAAATCAGCCCTGCACGCCTTATTTCGCCAAATCTGTTTTATTTTTCACCCACTTTTCGTTGTTTTTATAAGAATTATTTTCTTTAATAACTTTTTTCTTTTTAACACGGAAAAATGTTTAGTTTTTTTTTTCTTTTCAACACTTTAAATTAATTCTATTTTTCAAAAACGCGATGCTCATTTAAAAAATACCAAAAAAAATCAAATAACGCACCTTTAATAAATACTGCTTTCCAACTAAGTCAGCAAGATCTCCAATCAATGTATATAAGTCTGCTTGAAAAGTTTCTGCCTATTCTCACGAAAGTAAGCAACGTTCAGCAACAAAAGACTCAGAAAGACTCAGGTATTCCGCAATTGGTTTCACTGCTTAATGAAGAGACGAAAGCTTCCAAATAAGATCGGGCTCGCACGGACCAAAAAATGATGAATTGAAGACTGCGATAGCGAGAAAAGATTTCTCCAAATTAAGCAATGCAAATAAAGTAAAAAACCAAATTTCGTATAAGTTTAAAATTAAAGATTATTTTATTCAGGATTCTGATTTCTTACATGTGGTTAGATCAAAGTTCCAATTCCAAGAGATATACGAAGTGAAAATTATAAAAAATGGTTGATTACAACCTTTCGTCAGATTTATATTTAATGCCTAATTCTAAATCGCATAGGTTGGTAGACATTCGTTACCATATAGCAGCAATACATATCATTATGGGCAGACTTGGGGGTAATGCACTAAATTTTTTAGTTCATTGAGCTTTTCACTAATATTTAATGAATAGTTTGATAGTGAAACTTTTTCCACTACCACTAAATCTAATTAGAGATAGTGAAAATTTTCTCCATTAAATTTAGTGATAGTGGAAATTTTTTCACTATGAAAAAATTCATTTGATGGTAATGAAAAATTTTTCACTATCTAACAGTTCATTAAATGATGGTGGAAAGTTTTTCACTATCATTAAAATTTAATGAAAATATCCAATAAAAATTGCACTAAATTTAGTGATAATGAAAATTTGTTTCATTAAATTTAATGAAACATTAGTGAAAATTTTCATTAAAGTTTCATTAAATTCAATGAAACAAAATTTTACTATCACTAAATTTAATGATACTTCTAATGAAACTTCTAAAGAAAATTTTCATTAAAATTTCATTAAATTCAATGAAACAAAATTTTCCATCACTAAATTTAATGAAACTTCTAATGAAGCTTCTAAAGAAAATTTTCATTAAATTCAATGAAACAAAATTTTACTATCACTAAATTTAATGAAACTTCTAAAGAAAATTTTCATTAAAGTTTCATTAAATTCAATGAAACAAATTTTGACTATCAATAAATTTAATGAAGCTTTTAATGAAACTTGTAATAGAATTTTTCATTAAAATCCAGGCTGTTCGTTTACTCCAAGGTTTTGCAAGTTTTTACCCGAAAAGCTCTCGTTTAAGTTTACCTTTTCTACAATTTTATATAAGTTTTCAAATAATAATTGGTTTGCACCTTTCACTGCGTCTAACTTGCTGCAGGACGAAGAAGAGCTATCGTCAGCTAAATCTCTAAAAAATTAAATATATCACTACAAAAAAGTGTTAAAATCAAATAATATCTGTCTTACATTGATACTTCTTGAAATCTTTGCTTCCGGGATTTTTTTGGGAGGGAATAGGAAGGATCCTTCAAACTGTCGTCGCTTGAAAAATCCATTTTTTAGCTATTAAGTTGCTCGTATTTAAAAATAAATTTAAAATTCTTTTTCTAAATGTCATGAAATAAATATTATGTAAAACATCACGGTGGTTTTTAAAAAATTTTAACTTTTTGAAATACCACCCGCGATTTTTTTCAGGAATAATGTTGGGGGACCCTTCTAGTATCTAAATCCGTAAACCGCGAAATCGAACGTCCAGCCGTTTTTTTTTTTTCGACCTTTTAGTTTTTTTAACGATTTTTGAGTATGTCTCGGTGTGTATATACATATTATGTACACATATATATGTATATACGTACATATATATACTTGTATATGTATATATGTGAAATATATATACATGGATATATATATACATACATACATACATATAAAAGGTATCGTTTCCGCACCATTTATTTTTTTAAAAAATCGGTTTTTTCGTATTTAAGAAAAACACAAACAAAAACCGGAAACGGAAGTAGTCACTCCAGATGTGGTTTTTGATGCTTAATTTGATTCCGGTATTAGAATTGCTCTATTACGTCTGGACTTAGAGATATATTTACATATATGTTTAAAGGACACCATTTTTTTTCCTACTTTTGAAGTTATATAACAAGATAAGATAATATTATGCCGTAAATTCTGGTATGACAGCTAATAGCACTAGTTTTTTCCTTGAAAACTCAATCAAATTGATAACGATATCTTTTTTTTTTGTCAGAGATATCTTTGCCTAAAAAGTTAAAAAAGTGCAAAAACACGATTTTTGGCTATATTGGATGTTATATGCAGGACGAACAAAATTTTTTTGGGAATTTCTATTACCAGAAACATATAGTACTTTCTTTTGGCTTTAAATTGAGCTATCAAATGTTTATCTGCAATATTTCTCTGCAAAGTTATGTTAACTTTAAAATCACACCATGAAATTTAAAGCGAAAAATCTCGGTTTTCGGCTATATTTGAGGTTGTATACAGTACGGACGAAATTCGTCTGCTCTTTTTTACCAACCGAAGCATTTAAAACCATTCTCTATCTTCAAAATGAGCAAACAAGTGGTCTCTTGTAATTGTTTTCTAAAAAGTTATGACTATTTTAAGACGACATGTTGCAGCAATATAAGGAACACTCGTACACTGTGAGTTTGCACTCCATAGTGTAATTTTTAAATGGTCATAACTTTGTGGAAAACAATCACAGGAGACCTCTTGATAGCTTATTTTGAAGATAAAGAATGGTTTTAAATGCTTCGGTTAGTAAACAAGAGCAGACTAATTTCGTCCGTACTGTATACAACCTCAAATATAGCCGAAAACCGAGATTTTTCGCTTTAAGTTTCATGGCATGATTTTAAAGTTAACATAACTTTGCAGAGAAATATTGCAGATACACATTTGATAGCTCAATTTAAAGCCAAAAGAAAGTACCAAATGTTTCTGGTAATAGAAATTCCCAAAAAAATTTTGTGCGTCCTGCATATAACATCCAATATAGCCAAAAATCGTGTTTTTGCACTTTTTTAAGTTTTTAGGCAAAGATATCTCCGACAAAAAGAAAGATATCGTTATCGGTTTGATTGAGTTTTCAAGGAAAAAAATAGGGCTATTAACTGTCATACCAGATTTTAAGGCATAATATTACCTTATCTTGTTATATAACTTCAAAAATAGGGAAAAAAATGATGTCCTTTAAACATATATGTAAGGATATCTCAAAGTCCAGACGTAATAGAGCAAATCTAATACCAGAATCGGATCAAGCATCAAAAACCACATCTGGAGTGACTACTTTCGTTTCCGGTTTTTGTTTGTGTTTTTCTTAAATCTGAAAAAACCGATTTTTTAAAAAAATAAATGGTGCGGAAACGATACCTTTTATATGTATGTATGTATGTATGTATATATATATCCATACATATATATTTCACATATATACATATACAAGTATATATATGTACGTATATACATATATATGTGTACATAATATGTATATGCACACCGAGACATACTCAAAAATCGTTAAAAAAACTAAAAGGTCGAAAAAAAAAAAACGGCTGGACGTTCGATTTCGCGGTTTGCGGATTTAGATACTAGAAGGGTCCCCCAACATTATTCCTGAAAAAAATCGCGGGTGGTATTTCAAAAAGTTAAAATTTTTTAAAAACCACCGTGACATTATATATTTGATAGAAACAAGTACTTCATTCTTTCAGTACAACACCTTCACTAGAATTGAAGTTCTTCAGTCTTCAGACCGAAATAATTTCTGCCCTTTGTCAACTGAATGTTTAAAACAGCTATCATAAGCTTTTTTAAGTACTAGTAGGATTAATGTTCACGCAATCGTCTCGAACAAGATCTCGAAGGAAAAATTGAAAGATATCAAAATATTTTGACCAAGCACGGCACATTTTGTCTTAATTGAATTGAATTATCCAATGAAAAAATCACTGAAGTTATTGAAAGTGAACATTTATTTCATTGAATTTAATGAAACAAACAAAATTTGTTCCATTGGATTTAATGAAACATTAATGAAAATTTCCATTAAAGTTTCATTAAATTTAATGAAAGTGAAAATGTTTTATTAAATTTATTGCAACACTTATTGAAAATTTTCATTAAAGTTTCATTAAATTCAATGGAACAAATTTTCACTTTCAATAGATTTAGTGATAATGGAAAATTTGCCTTTACCACTAAATCAATTTTTTGATAGTGAATGAATTTTCACTATCACTAAATTTAGTGGAAATATTATTTATAACTTTTAACTAAATTTAGTGATAATGAAAATCTATTTCATTACCACTTAATGAATTTTTTGATAGTGAAAGATTTTGCACTAACACTAAATAAATTCCTTGATAGTGAATATTTTTTCACTAGCACTAAGTTTAGTGAAAAATAAAATCTAATGCAAAACCCCCAAGTCTGATTATGGGTATGTTATTACAGTGCTTTGTAAACTTAAAAACTATTAACTATTAAGTGGCTTTTGACCTAAACAAAGAGAACACAAATTCCTTTGGGTTAAAAACGGAAAAATTTTATTGCGCAAAAAAGTAAATGAGATGTACTTATAAATTCATTCGAGGATCTAAAAACTATAAATTAGATTTTATAGTACAATCATTTGGGAGAAAAAAATGATGTTACCTGGAAAGTTTTGCGGGATTTCTGCAAATGAGTTATTTTATAGATTTCGATGTGCTCTTTCAGAATTTCAACTTTGCTACCTCGTATCGTGTTCGCTCGAGCCGCCATATTGGAAAAATGGCGTCCAAAATCAGTTTTTTACAAATATCTCTTTAACGGTTATGTTTAGAGAAAAATTTCTTAGGACAATGTTGTAGCTTATAAAATTTTCTATAAAAATGACCTTTGAATTGTTTTCGTACGACTTATAACTCAGGAGATATCTTTATTCAAAATTTTAGAAAAATTAGTAAATTGTGAATGCCACTTATGAGTAGGCACAGTGATGTGTCAAGCTTATAATTACGATAACTTATGAACGGTGAGTCGCACGTTTAAAATAAAAACACCTATTTATAGGGATTAACTTGCTCTACAAGTTACATTGTATTTTTTTTTCATATCACTTATAGTTAAGGAGATATTTTTCCCACAAACCTAAAATTTTGAAAAAAAACGTTTTTTCAAAATGGCTCCTATACGGTTCGTCCTAGAAAAAAAATTGTCAATGCATTTGGTAGAACGTTCAATTTCTTATAAGAGTCTCTTCGAGCTGTTTTTTCGTCAGACTTACCCTTCATGAGATATCGCGACTTGAAAATCATTCAAAATTGAACATAGTAGGGCGCATAGAACAATATTCAATTTTGAATGATTTTCAAGACGCGATATCTCATGAAGGGTAAGTCTGACGAAAAAACAGCTCGAAGAGACTCTTATAGGAAATTGAACGTTCTACCAAATGCATTGACAATTTTTTTTTTAGGACGAACCGTTTAGGAGCCATTTTGAAAAAACGTTTTTTTTTCAAAATTTTGGGTTTGTGGGAAAAAATATCTCCTTAACTATAGGTGATATGAAAAAAAATAATATGTAACATTGTCCTAAGAAATTTTTCTCTAAACATAACCGTTAAAGAGATATTTGTAAAAAACTGATTTTGGACGCCATTTTTCCAATATGGCGGCTCGAGCGAACACGATACGAGGTAGCAAAGTTGAAATTCTGAAAGAGCACATCGAAATCTATAAAATAACTCATTTGCAGAAATCCCGCAAAACTTTCCAGGTAAAACTACCAAATGACTGTACTATTAATATTTTTTTAAATCATTATTGATCTTAATGATATTTTAGATTCTCGTGAAATGGATATAAGTAGGCTGACTTCCTAAACTAAGGTTGCAATGCAACACTGCAATGCATTCGGTTCCTAAATAAAGTAGCAACATTTTTGACAATGTCGTATGTTCCTTTTTGAACGGAAACTCTTTTTACTACACAACAGCTGCGCAACTAGCGCATCAATTTTAATATTGTTGCTGAAAATTTGGCGCGAAGCAATATGGATGAAATAAAGTAAGTAGTGAATTTAATTAACAATTATGTTAGTTTTATAATATTTTAAGCATGTTTTCAAAATTATTCATTTTAACAACACAACAACCACTTCGAGCAATTTTTGTGTTCCTTTATTACTGAAAAATGCAACGTCAAAGTTTGACAAAGCAACATTTGTAACAGTGTTGCCGTGTAAATGTTGCGCATGTGAAAACATGGTTGCATTGCAACTTTAGTTTAGGAAGTCAGCCGTACTTCCCATGCGCGCTGCAGAGGTGTTGTTTTCGACAGCATTTCTGCAATTCCCGAAAACCCAAATAGTTTATATATAATTCATCAAAATGTAAGAAGCCTAAGAAAAAAATTTTGATAGCTTAATTGTGCACCTTGATTCATTTATGAAAAAGCCAAGTTTTATTTTTTTTTTTTGTCGGAAACATGGATATATGAAGAAGAAATTTCTCTTTTTCATATATCAGGTTATAACTTTTTTGCGAATTGCAATGAAAATTATTCTTCCGGTGGGGTTGCAGTTTTCGTCAGAAATAATTTTGATTGTGAGTTTGTTTCTGTACCGATGTCTAGTGTTACTTAATTGATAATAGGAAATACTCTTTTTACTGCATTTACAGACTTCATTCTCAAAGCTATCACTCCTTTTTATTTGAATTAGATAGGTTACTGAAAGATGATAGTTGCGATAATGTAGTTCTGCTTGGTGATATAAATTTGAATTTATTGTCAGATTCTGAGCTAACCGATAGTTATTTAATGCTTCTTTCTTCTTATGGATTAGAGTCTTGCATAAACGAAGCTACTAGAGTCACTGAAATCAGTGCATCATGCTTAGATCATATATTTGTCGGACTTGGTCGAACAAATAATGTCTCCTTGTGCAGCTCTATTGCTAAACTTAACATAACTGATCACTATATGAATTGTCTTTGCTTTCAAACTGCAAATAATAATAGTGAAGTGATTCTTGAAAGTAGAAATTTTACCAAAACGGATTTTGTTGCTCTCAATAATCGTCTTTTATTTGAAAACTGGGAAAATGTGTACCTTGAAACTCATCCTTCTGATGCTTTTTACTTAGTTAACCAAATTTTAAGTAATCATGTTGTGGTTTGCACAAAAAGTATAAAAATTAATAATTCAAAAGTAGATAGGTTGAAACCGTGGATTACATATGATCTTGTCAAAAAAATTCATAGAAAACAGAAGCTTTTTAAAAAATGTTCTAGACATCCAACTAATCGAAATCTTATAGCCGAATATAAAAGACTTTGTAAAGAAATTACAAATAAATGTACAATTTGTAAAAATAACTACTATGCCAATGAATTTCAGAAGGTTCAGGGTAACTCGAAAAAAGAATGGCACCTTATTAATAAGCTACTAAATAAAACCAGTAAAAATGTAAATGAGAATATTTCTGTTTCGAATGTTGAAAATGCAAATTTATTCAATAAATTTTTTGTGGAAATTGGAAATCAAGTTATTAATGATTTCGGTCTTGCTAACTCTGATTGTAATTGCTTATCATTAGAAATATCTTCGGATAGTCTTTTTTTTGAGCCAATTTCGTCTTTTGAGTTGTTCAAAATAATAAATACCCAAGAGGAAAAATTTCTAGCGCTTCTGATCCAAGCACTTCAAAAGTGCTTGTCCCCATAGAAATTTAGAAGCACTTTCACAATGATTTTTTATAAGGCTTTTTTTTTTTTGCTTTATTTTTTTTTATTAAAATATTTTTTATTCAACATCTTTTATTTCACTTTTCTATTTTCCTTTCTCTTATAAATTTATTTTTGTTTAACTGAATTGAAATTGATTACACAATGATTCCATATAAGGCTGCAGTAAGAACAACGTGAGTTCGAACCCAGCCTGGGTGATATTTTTTTTCCTTTTTTTTTATTTGTTTTTGCTTTATTTTTTTTTTTTTATTAAAATATTTTTTATTCAACCATTTTTTATTTCACTTTTCTATTTTCCTTTCTCTTTTTTATTTACTTTTGCTTACTTGAATTGAAACTGATTGCACAATGATTCTATGTAATGCTGCAGGAGCATTTGTATGTCAAATTCTGTTTGGACAACATTTGCTTAATATACAAATTTAATACCTCTTCTTATCATCGGGCATTGGTGTAGCTGTCTAAAGGGTTGGTAAATGTAAGAAAAAATATCTAGCACGCGGACGGTCGTGGATTCAAATCCTGACGCGGGCAGTTTTTTTTTTTCTTTTTCTTTTTTTTTAATTTTATTGAAAAAACGCTTACCGTATTACAAATAAGCGCTTTAAAAACCCTTTTTTGGTAAGGCTGCGGTAAGCTTTTGCTCGATTACATCCTATGCAATGTTAAAAAGAAAGTATTGTTCTTACGGAGCGGAAGCGCTTATTGGTGAAAAGGATGCTCTTCAGAAGGGTTTTCAAGCACTTATTTTCTCCTTGGGTACGCTTAAAAATTCTAGTTCTTGTACTAACAACAGTTTTTCAAATGTATTTGTTAAACGAGTTGCTTTAAATACTGTTGATGTCCTTAGTGATCTTTTTAACAAAAGCATTTGTGCAGGTATTTTTCCTGACGATTTGAAAAAAGCTGAGGTAATCCCCTTGTTTAAAAAAGGTGATAAAACTGTATTTAGCAATTACAGACCCATTTCACTTCTTCCTGTATTTTCAAAAATTTTTGAAAAAGCTATCAAAAGTAGAATGGTAAATTTAAAAAAAAAAAACACAATTTCTTAGCGATAGTCAGTTTGGCTTTAGAGAAGGTAAGTCAACTGAGGATGCACTGCTAGAATTTTGCAATAGTATTTCTTCTGGCTTGAATAGTAAAAAAGTGTCTGCAGCTCTTTTTATTGACATAACAAAAGCGTTTGATACAGTTGACCATAAAATACTTTTAAATAAACTGTACAAATGCGGCTTCAGAGGGTCAATATATAACTGGTTCGAACTTTATCTTTCAAATAGAAAGCAAAGAGTCAAACTTAGTGGTTACTACAGTGATTTTTTAAATATAAATATTGGTGTTCCTCAAGGGTCGGTCCTTGGACCAATTTTATATTTGATTTACATTAACTCTGTGTTTTCACTTAATTTTTCAAGTAAAGTTATAGCCTTTGCGGATGACATGGCTTGCACTTATTCAAGTGACTCATTCCTTAGTTTAGCTTCGAATATTAATCATGATTTAAGTGCTTTAAGGCATTGGTTTGCCTCTCATAAACTCGTACTGAGTAGCAAGACAAAACTAGTGTATTTCAATCTGTTAGGTAAAGATAGAAATTTTTGTGAATTCATATTTCATAGTCCTAATTGTGAAAAGTATTTAATTGAAAGTTCTGTTTGTTACTCTTTCTCGACATTGCAAACCTATTTTGCTGATCACAGTTGCAATGATAATTGCTTTACCATTGATTTAGTCAAGTTCTTTTAATATCTTGGTTTGCTAATAGACTGCAAAATGAGTTGGAATGTTCATACATCTGCTATTAAAAATTATTGTATGGCTGCCACCAGGCAAATATTCCATTTAAGTAAATTTTGTGACAAGAATTTGCTTACACGCATTTACTATGGTATTTTCCATTCCAAAGTGCAATATGGTATAGTTTGTTGGGGAGGTACAAACTTTTGTAAAATTCGTCCAATTTTAATATCTCAAAAACAGAGTCTTAGGATTATATGCAAAGAAAGTCGACTTGCTAGTAGTTTACCATTGTTTAGGAGGCTAAATGTTCTCCCTATAAAGCATTTATATTTTTTTAAAGTGCTCACAATATTTTTCAATCGCAGTGGTTATTTGTATGTATTCTCCTTTAACTCCTAGGAGGAGCATAGGGCCAAATTTGTGGAGTTCTCTTACGGCTTGTTGTATTTTGCCTGATTCATTTAGAGTTCGGACATTCTAAGAGCCGATGCGTGTTCGAGTTTTCATCGAAAGGATTTTAAAATTTTGATGAGCCATATTGGTTCCAGTTATAGGAGAATCATTCCTAACTATGCATGTTTCTTGCACCTCCAAATCCGATGTGCATGCTGCCGAGGCAGGTAGATTAACCACACTCTGGTGGGTACCACTTGGAGATTTATTTTCCATCGTTTTTCGATCCATGCTTCATTAGTATAATCTTCTCAACAACGCCCCACGCAGTAAGTTATAAGCTTAAAGCTGGATCCGGCAAGCGCTGCAAATATAGTGGCCAAATTCACTTTCAATTTCAGCCGCCCACTCTGGGTCAGACGCTTCAGGATTTCGACAAGATGCTTATTTTAAGGCGGCATCGACTCGCCTTGTCAGTGCCAGTTACGGGCACTGTGGGTTTTTCTTTCGAGGCGCAACGCTGTCCGACGCTACACCCTTCCACACCCTGGCTGGTCACCCGCTTTTAGTCGCCTTTTACGACAGGCATGCTTACCTCGGGCATATTCTGACCCCTTACCCGCAGTGGTTATTTAATTTACAGAAACTTTTCTGGATATGAGTTAAGGACAAATAGTCAGTACCGGTACCGGTGCATAACTCACAACATTTTTATAATTATTTTCTGTCCACTGCACCCAGAATTTTTAATTGCCTTCCGCATTCTATCAGAAATGAACGGATTCAAATTGTTTTCCTCAAGGAAGTTAAATTATGGCTCTTTAATTTTGATTCTCTAGATAATAATCGATTGCTTGTAGCGATACAGTAATACTTTTTTCTTTTTATGCTTCTTATATTTTTATCTTATCTGTATTTTATTAAAATTTTTTCTTTTTTCATTTTCATTTTCGATTTCCATTTTTCATTTTCATTTTTTTCATATTTTAAATCAATTTCATGTGTTTAAAGATAAGGCCAATGTATCAGTATTTCAAATATATTTTTTATTTTATTTTTTGTATCCAATTTAAATATTGTTTCAAAGTCCCCACACTTTCAAACTTTTATGCAATGTGTATTTTAAAAATGTAATACTTGCTGCAATTCGTCACTTGTTCCCTGGGTACAACAGAATATTAGTGTTTATTTTTATTGTAATGTTTAAATAGAATTTATAATAATAAGATTTATGTAATAACTAGTTACAATAATAATAAATAAATAAATAATAAATAAAAAAAAAGACAAACACAGATAAGCAGTCGTTAAAAACACAGCTATGATTAGGAAATCATAGAAATTGTATGTTTTCAGAATAGGCGTTTTGATCTCGTGAAAAAATACCGATTTACATTGTTTATTGAAAACATTAATCATATTTGTTTGTCATTTTGAAAAATTATTCTTGTAAAATATTTAAGGTGAAACTACCACAGAAATATTAATAAATACAAAGCTTTCTTATGTATTTTATAACAATTGATGTAATTCAAGCTTTTCTTATTCTATTGCGAAATATTTTTATAAACATTTTACAATTGCACATAAGCCAAAGAAATTCACCAACAATGACTAAAATTGGAAAAAAACTCTGGCAACCGCTAAAAATATTTGGCATTTTCGTAATAGCTGGATGGCCAAAGGAGAACTGTTAGGGGGAGAAGTAAGAGGTCGTAATAGAGGGATGGCGAGACGGGAATGTTTGGCAGGGTAGCGGGAGGATGTAAAATTCAGGGCATAGGCAAGAAGTTGAAGAAGTTTTAAAATAGCAGAAAAGGTTGGCAATCAAAATTGGTTTCATGTTGACACACATGAAAATCCTGCTGATCTAGCAACTCGTGGTATTTCACCTCAAGAGTTAGC